>CM040432.1:21622507-22034703 GCA_022702705.1 Papilionanthe hookeriana x Papilionanthe teres | reverse complement strand
GAAAATTTGGTGATGTTCCTTATGACCAGAGAACCCTAGGAAAAATAGGTTTTGACTTAGTTCATTTAAAATAACTCTAATCTGGCTTAAACACCCAAAATAGGTCTTTAATTAATTAGAGTTAACCAGGTATCAAATTGACTTGAAATCAATTCTCCACTGACCTTTAGGATCAGAGGAATCTACCATAAAAATTTGAGGTCAATTGGACTTGGTTAGCCCCACTAATTGGGTTGATTAAGTCACTTAGCCATTTTAAACTTTAAAAATTCATAACTTTTAAAATACTTTTCAAAAATTCACCAAATTGGTTTTGGAGCCTCTCTGATATCAGGGGAACCTAAGAAAATTAAAATTTCAATTTTCTAAAAAAGTTAATTTTTAATAATATTTTAATATTTTTAATAATTAAAAATAATAAAAATCACAAAAATAATAAAATTCACCAAAATGTCACATTTTGAATTTTAATCACTTAGGAACAAATCCCACATTTTTCCTAGGTCTATTTAGTGAGATATTGAATTTTAAAGCCCTAGGGTAATTTTAAAATTAAAAAAAAATGTATTTTCTAGCATTTTCACTAAAATAATTATTATAAATCATAGAAAAATCAGAAAATTGCAAAATTTGATTCTCTGGTTTCCTTGATATCAGAGAGATTTTTGAAAAATATAAAATTCATTTTTCAACATTTATTTTATTTTTAAATTAATTAACACTCCAAAACCCAAAATAATTATAATAAAAATAATATAATTCAAAAAATCACCAAAATTAGTCCAAGTGGTCCTCTGGTCATTAGGAATGTCCCCTAATTTTCTTAAGGACAGAAACTTTCCCTTGGTCATGTTATCAAATTTCCCTTGAAAATCTCTATTTTCTACCAAAAATAATTATATAAATAAATTAAATACAGAAAAATCACTTTTTCTCCTCTCATGTCTTTATTGACATATGAGTGAAGTCACATAAAAATTTCAAGTTCATTTGAATTCAATTTAGTGAGTTATGAAATTATTAAGCTTAAAGGGTAAAATGGTAATTAGATTTTAATCCTTAATTAAAACTTTAGGTTTAATAAAAATTTAACAAGTAAAATATTTGATCCTAATCTGATTTGGATGATTGAAATTTAAATGATTAAAGGGTAGAAACCCATTAAGCAATTTTAAAATAATTAAAACCTTAATTAAATAATTGATTAAATTTGGAAGAATAATAAAATTGGAATTATTAAAATAGGGATATTATTAGGAAGAGATTTATTCTTTAATTTAAAAAATCCCTAAATTAATTATCTCATTAATATTCAACTCTTAATTAAAATGATAATTCAAATTCAAAATATTAAAAGACTTAATCATTAAACTAAAGTCAAATTATTAAACTCTTTCAAAAATTTCAATTAAAATTAAAAATAAAGTAAATTAAAGATAAATTAAATTAAAATTAAATTAAATTTAATAATTAAATTAAATTAAGACAAATTAAATTAAATTAAATTAAATTAAAATTAAATTAAATTAAATTAAACAATTAAATTAAATTAAATTAAATTAAATTAAAATTAAATTAAATTAAATTAAACAATTAAATTAAATTAAATTAAATAATTAAAATTAAATTAAATTAAATTAAACAATTAAATTAAATTAAATTAAATAATTAAATTAGATTAAATCAAATCAAATTAATTAAATACCAAATCAAATTAAATTGAACTATGTTAAATTAAATCAAACTCAATTAAATTAAATTAAATTAAATATAAAACAACTCGAACACTATTCCAAATTTAAACCCTTTAACTTAAATCAAATCATTTGAATACCAATTTACCCTTGAAAGTTTTAGTTATCATAACTCCTAAACGTAACATTAAATGAAATGTTACTTCACTTATAGGATATTCAAATGTCCTAGTTCATCGAGCAAGATAACAATAAAACTTGAAATTCTTGGACGATTAATTCATTTGTATAATTAAATTCATTTGGACTTAAAACAATCCTAGAAATATTGAAAAGATGTTTAAGATTCCTCTTAAGCACTTCCTCAATATGATAGGACATTTATAAGAACAATTGGGGTTAACTATTCTTTGATGAAGAAAATCGTCTTCAAACAAAAACACAAAGAACCTAGACGTCATAGGAGATGACTAGCTATAGGATTAGGAATTTGGTAGAAAACCATAACCTTTCCCTTAGCTTTACCTAGGAACTTGCTTAAATATTCTAATTGAGTTTTAAGTGCAGCTTGGAATGACGGGAAGACCCTCCAGGTACGCTTTTATTTTATTTTATTGCAATTTACTTTCTTGCAATTTACTTTATTGCAAATGCATTTATTTTTCTTGCATGATAAACAACTCGTTGCATGAAAACCCACACCTTTAGGATAGACCCTAAAACCGAAACCAAAACTAAGTTAAAAGTCATTGCAAGATAAAATTCACCGCCACAACATTTCAAAATATAAAACAACTCAAAATTTAATCACAAACAGAACACAAAACTACAATTACAACTAAATTAAAACGTCCCGTTGGATGATCGGGAATACCTCGGATGATGTAACCTACGTGTTGCTAACGGGATTTCCCACGGTCTAAATGAAAGTGTGGAACTCATTCAGTTGAGTTTAGCAAATTCATCCGGACTAAGTGAATCCGATAAAAATAATGATGCCGGAAGGATGGAACCGTGGGATCTTAACCGGTGTCGTTATAATCAACTTTAAGATTTGTTTTAAATAAAACATAAAAAACACCCGGAAATTAAGATTTTCTCTAAACCAAAACACTTTTCTCAACTCCCGATTTATGATTTCTAAAACTAAACCTCTGCAACAACAAGGAGCTCGGAGCATGGTGGGCAAGCACGACCATCGTCATCGAGCAAAACCCGAGTCTACTTCAAAGAAAACTTTCCTAGAATTAAAACAACCAAGCCATAGGACTTCGAGGTAGTTTGCCTAGTGCAACATAAATCCTCAACTCTTCGTTAGGCATTTGCATTGCAAATTAAGCCCTAACCGGTCTTAGGATTCCGAGGTAGTCGTCCGATACGACAATAAACCCTCACATCTTCTAGGCTATTTGTTTGATTTTATCATACAAATATAAGCCCCAATTAATTGAAATCGGCAAGATCGAAATATCAAATAAACATTAGGACTTTCCTAAATTCAAGACAAACAATAGGATAGTCGGGAAATTATCGAAGTTCACTTCGAATCGGTGATTTCTCCTACCTCTCTTCCTTTGGATTCACAAAACAAAATGTTCCAAAATTTGATCCATTCCCTATTGAAATTCCAAAATTCAATCTTTGAAAACCTTAAACTTTGAAATTCTTGAAAGCGAACTATTGATTATTATCGAGAGTTTTCTTAGGTGATTCCCGTCACTTAAGATGTAATTAACTATGTGGGCTTGCCCTTATAGGGAATTTTAAAGAACCCGAGTAATATAAACCCCGTTTGATACTTTCATATTAAGCGTGGGAATTTGTCGGCTTATAAAATTGGTTCGCAAACCAAACGGATGTCACAAAACTTCTAGTTTATTTGATCGAGCCCCACCATCAAGCGATGTGTCTATCCTTAGGGATAGATATACGGTTTGTGGTGCGGCGCTCGTTTATATAAACTATTTGGGGATGTGAGATCGGTTTAATCTCATATCTTAAAACTTTCAAATT
Organism: Papilionanthe hookeriana x Papilionanthe teres; assembly: GCA_022702705.1. Taxonomy (NCBI): domain Eukaryota; kingdom Viridiplantae; phylum Streptophyta; class Magnoliopsida; order Asparagales; family Orchidaceae; genus Papilionanthe; species Papilionanthe hookeriana x Papilionanthe teres. The sequence goes on along the minus strand of CM040432.1, from coordinate 22,030,996 downwards.
TAAAAAATTATTTTCAAAATCAAATACTACTTTCTAAATTATATATATTTAAATTAAATTTAAAATAAAAATTCGCCGCACAACTTCTGTTAGGCGACCACTTTTCAAAATAAAACACACGACCTAAAAAAAAAAATAATGCCGACAACGTTGTAGTCCACTTTATTTTCATGCGTCCCGGCTTCTTCCCGAATGGGTATTTCTTCGCTGAGGTTGGTTCTTCTTGAACAACCACCTACTTTCCTTTGTCCTTTGGACCCATTCTCGCAGGTAGAACTCTTCCACTTCTTAAGTTAACCTCCGTAATTTCTTCCGAATCTAGTATTGAGTTTGTTGATGTCTCCTCCCGAATCGGAATGACGAGTTCTTCTAGATTAGCTTCAGAGTCTGAAGGCTCTAACTCTATTGTGACTGGAGCTCCTCGAAACTCGCAAATAGATTCGTTGCTTGTTGAACTCTCGTAGCCTCCTTGATGGATGTCTTCTTCATTATTTTGCTCGTCGAGATCGCGTATGATTTGAGAATTGTCGTTGATATCGAAATCGATGTCCGGATTGTCGCTAGTTACGTAATTGTTAGAAACAGTTAAAACGTAGCCAACGCCATCACCCTTATCATTATATGATCCCACCGAAGTGAGCAGATAATCATACAAAGTCAGAGGTTCGAGGGATTTCTCCCCCGAATCGAAACAACTATCCTAGGATAAGCAGCCCCTAGTCTAGCCTTAGGAGTCTCGAGTCCTCTCTTCTTCGTCAATTTTCTTCTTTTCTTCAATCGTCTCCTGTTGAGGTGGTTCTTCTATCGCAAGTGATAGTACCGGCTTAACAGGTCTCGAACTCTGAATTGAAGCTCGCACCGAGGCAGTTTGGATGCTGTCTAAAATCTTTTTTGAAGACCTCGTCCAAGCGGTAGTCCATCCATCGTCAGTCATATAAGGATCTATCGGAATGATGGGATCAGTTGAGATAACATTGACGGAACCTCCTTTCTGGGGTCCCTTCATGTACTCATTCGGGATTGTTATATTCCCTTTCCGAAGGTTGTCGTTGAGCCAACTTTTGAAGGTAATGCAATCTTCTATCTTGTGCCCAAGCATCCGGTGGTAGGGACAAAAGTTGGGATCACCTTTCTTGTTGACTTCCTCTGGTCTTTTAGGCTCTGGCAGCTGGAAATCTGGAGTCTTCATCAGACTACGAAACATTTTCGGCACTACTTCATTCTTGAACGGATATTCTCTGCTCAGAAGCTCCCTTAATGTTTGTTGCGGACGAGGCGGTTGTTCATACTGTGGAGATGACCGATAGCCGGGTCGGGGTTGCCGGTAATTCCGTTGTGGTTCGTCTGCGCCGTTCTGGTGGTATTTGCATCGGTTGCTTGCCTTTGTCAACTGCTGCAACGATCCCAGATTTCTTTTCAAAAGTCTTCATAGGCTTTTGCTTGTCCGTCTTGTCGGCGAAACTTAATTGCTTCGCCTCTTCTTGCAAGCTTCCGACCTTGCTTAACAACTTCTCGAAAGTTTTAATAGTGAATCCTTTGAGGAGAAGTGCTATCGGGCCGTGAATGCTTTTAAGCAAGATGCCGATTGCATGTTGTTCTTGTAGTTGTGGTTCACACTTCATGCTTAAGTTCCTCCATCGAAGTATGTAATCCACCAAAGTTTCGTTCGGCCTTTGTTTCTCTACCACTAAATCACCTATAGTGATGTGGTGCCGAGCTCCGGCGAATCGCTTGATGAAGAGGTTCTCTAGTTCCGAGAACGTCTTCACCGAACCATTTGGTAATCTCGCATACCAGTCGAAGGCGATTCCCGACAGTGCCGCCGACGAACTCGTCGGAAGAGTAATGCATCGCTCCCGCCGGCATTGCAACAACCGGCACGAAAGTGTGCAACATGCTGTCTGGGGTTCCCGGTTCCATCAAATGTCTTGGAACGGAGGTGGTACGAAGCCTTTTGGGTATTGGACGGCGTCGAATTCTTCCGGGTAAGGTCTACCCGTCCGAATGGATGTCCCGCTCTTCGATTGTGCTAAGGCTTCTCGCACTCGCCGTTCCACCAAGTTCTTGATATCCTTTTCGGGGATCATACTTTGTGTTGTATCCTTCTTCACCGATCATCCCCGTTGACGGATGTAATCTTCTTTCCTCCGTCTACAATGTGAATGACCTCTCGGGGTGTCTCTCTTGTGGTTGCACTTGACTCGGAGAGTGGCCGGAGCTACGCCCATCTCTTCCATCCTTTTCGGCATTCGAGCGATCGTGTCGTCTTTCTCCCGAAGCCGCCTTCTCATCGGCCCGGCTCCTCTCTTTCTGCGGCTGCAGGAGCACCTTGCGAAGCTGATGAAGCTCGTGTTTCGACCATGTTGATTTCTGCATATTCGTCGTCCATGAATTCCGATGAATCAATCTCATCTCCGAACTTTTCTTCTCTTTCTTTTGCTAATCGTCGGATATCGGTTCTCAACTTTTCCATGGCATCTTCTAGCGGGGCTTTCTGTGTGTCCTCGCAGCTTGTCATGCGATAGCCGCCGGGTCCCCTTTTCACGAGTCCCCTTTATCGCGAGTAGCACTTTCTTCGCATTCAAGTCTCCCGGCGAGACTTTCTTTCTGGGTCGTTGTTTCAATCCCAATCGCCCGGCAGTGGGACGCTATACCATCCTTCTAGCAGCAGAAGGTCTAGGACCAGATGGTCTGTCGGCCAAATGCTGTAAGGTGGTATCCTCCCTAATCTGTAATCCTGAGACAACGACAGGCGGACTAGCCTTCATTCTTTTACTTGGCTTTTCTGTCATGACGGCGGGTTCTACTCGGGGCCCAAGACGTGACTTGACTGGCACCCACCCCATCCTTCGTAGAATCTCCGATACGGGGCACTTTTCCTTCTTTGCTAACTTCTCTATCAAAGTTTGCAGTCGAGCAAACGGCGTAGTTCTAGTCCTTTTCTTGCGGCTATCGTTGTAATATGCGGGCCGAGGCAATGCGGCGACGAATCTTGCGAACATTTTCCTCGTCCTCTCGCGGCGGAGAGGGGATGGAACCTGCTTCCTCCCAAAAGTGGTATGTATTCGAGCGGCGGTGTATATTCGAGTAGCGGTGTATATTCGGGCAGCTTCGGGATTTCCTCCAGAAAGCAATTTCAGTGGCTCCGGCTTCTCTAGCGATCCTCCTACTTCTGTTTCTTTTTTGGGTCCTTGTCAGTGATGGAATCTTTGAACTGGACCCGATTTCGAAAATAGAAGGTCTTGCAGGAAGATCTGTACCCTCCACGGTAACAGGTTTACCATAATTCTGGATTTCTTTCCCCTTTAATTCGGCAGAAGCCGGGGTAGGTGCAGAAACAACTAGACCAGTGGGGGTAGTATGGATAGTCCTCCTGCGGACAGCAGTACTCCTCTCAGTCGGGATCCCTTGCAGGGGAGGAAACTCTTGAGTTGACCTAAGATTAAACTCTTGCAACGGCTTCTCAGTTTCAGATACTTTGTTCGTCAGTGCGAAAAGGGAAACGTCGGTAATCTTGACATTCGTGTTTTCAAATCCTTGTCCAAATCGGATGATCCCATTGTAGGGCAGCTCATCCTTATAGACGACGAAGTCCGATCCGTTGGTGAAGGAGAAAATCGATTTGGGGCCTCCATTTCTGCAGGGTAGATCCTGATCGTCAGTCCCAAGTTATGCTTCTTTTCTTTAGGACGAAAAGAAAGGAATTGAAAAGAGTCCGAACACATTCTTGTTCATGTATTTATAAGAAGGAATCATTTGTTAAAAGAATCATTTATAAAAGGGTTTGTTTATTTAGAACGGAATGTTCAAAGGTGTAGAGAAGGTAAGGAATCCGATTCGGAGTTGGAAAGGAAAAGAAGGTCTTATGCAAGACTTCTCGACTCGAAGGATCACTCCTAAACTAACACTTATTGGGGTCCACCCCACCTCGTAAATGAGGTAAAAGGATCTCGGAACCTCTCTATTTAGAGGTGTCTAAACAGTGGCTCCTAAATCCGAGAGAATGTTGGCTATACTTGTCCAAGGTAGAAATGAACATAGTATTCCAATAGAAAGAAGGGTAGTTTGACCCATTAAGGACATGGATACACTACCAATTTTTGAAAGCAGAATTATCTGATTATAATGGAGAGAGGAATTATCCCCAGCGGAGTCGCCAGAAGTTGTCGGCGAATTTTTTAGGTTGTGTGTTTTGAAAAGGGGTCGCCTACAGAAATTGTCGGCGAACTTTTTAATTTAATTTAAATAAATAATTTGAAAAGGTCGTATTTGATTTTGAAAAAAATTTTAAATTTGAAGGTTTTAAGATATAAGATTAAACTGATCTCACATCCCAAATAATTTATATAAACGAGCACCGCACCACGAACCGTGTATCTATCCCTAAGGATAGACACACTGCTTGATGGTGGGGCTCGATTAAGTAAACTATAAGATTTGTGACACCCGTTTGGTCTGCGAACCAATTTTATAAGCCGACAAATTCCCCTGTTTAATATGAAAGCATTAAACAGGGTTTATATTACCTGGGTTCTTTTAAAATTCCCTATAAGGGCATGCCCCTATAGTTAATTACATCTTAAGTGACGAGAATCACCTAAGAAAACTCTCGATAATAATCAATAATTCGCTCTCGAGAATTTCAAAGTTTAAGTTTTCAAAGGATTGAATTTTGGAATTTCAATAGGGAATGGATCAAGTTTAGAACATTTTGTTTTGAGAATTCAAAGGACGAAAGGTAGGAGAAATCACGGATTCGAAGTGAACTTCGGTAATTTCCGACTATCCTATTGTTTGGCTTGGATTTAGGAAAGTCCTAATGTTTATTTAGTATTTCAATGTTGCCATTTTTAATTAATTAGGGCTTATATTTATATGACATAATCATACAAATAGCCTCGAAGATGTGAGGGTTTATGTCATATCGGACGACTACCTCGGAATCCTAAGACCGGTTAGGGCTTAATTTACGAGGTAAATGCCTAACGAAGAGTTGAGGATTTATGTTGCACTAGAGCGAACTACCTCGAAGTCCTATGGCTTTGTTATTTAATTCTAGGAAAGTTTTCTTCGAAGTAGATTCGGGTTTTGCTTGATGACGATGGCCGTGCTTGCCCACTATGCTCCGAGCTCCTTGTTGTTGCGAGAGGTTTAGTTTTAGAAGTCATAAATCGGGGGATGAGAAAAGTGTTTTGGTTTAGAGAAAATCTTAATTTCCAAGTGTTTTTTACGTTTTAATTAAAACAAATCTTAAAGTTGATTATAACGACACCGGTTAAGATCCCACAGTTCCATCCTTCCGGCATCATTATTTTTCTCGGATTCACTTAGTCCAAATGAATTTGCTAAACTCAACTTAATGAGTTCCACACTTTCATTTAGACCGTAGGAAATCCCGTTAGCAACACGTATGTTACATCATCCGAGGTATTCCCGATCATCCAACATGACGTTTTAATTTAATTGTAATTGTAGTTTTATGTTCTGTTTGTGATTAAATTTTGAGTTGTTTTATATTTTGAAATGTTGTGGCGGTAAATTTTATCTTGCAATGACTTTTAACTTAGTTTTGATTTCAGTTTTAGGGACTATCCTAAAGGTGTGGGTTTTCATGCAACAATTGTTTATCATGCAAGAAAAGTAAGTGCAATGCGGTTAAATAAATTGCAATAATGTAAATTACAAGAAAGTAAATTGCGATAAAATAAAAGCGTACTCGGAGGGTCTTCCCGTCATCCCAAGCTGCACTTAAAACACAATTAGAATATTTAAGCAAGTTCCTAGGTAAAGCTAAGGTAAGGGTTATGGTTTTCTACCAAATTCCTAATCCTATAGCTAGTCATTTCCTATGACGTTTAGGTTCCTTGTGTTTTGGTTTGAAGACGATTTTTTTCATCAAAGAACAATTAAATTCAATTGTTCTTATAAACATCCTATCATATTGAGAAAGTGTTTAAGAAGAATCTTAAACATCTTTTCAATATTGCTAGAATTGTTTTAAGTCCAAATGAATTTAATTATACAAATGAATTAATCGTCCAAGAATCTCAAGTTTTATTATCTTGCTCAGTGAACTAGGACATTTGAATATCCTATAGGTGAAGTAACATTTCATTTAATATTACGTTTAGGAGTTATGATAATTAAAGCTTTTGAGGGTAAATTGGTGTTCAAATGGTTTGTGATTTAGTTTAATTTCCATTAATGGGTTTAAATTTGGAATAGTGTTCAAGTTATTTTAGATTTATTTTGAATTATTTATGTCTTTGGTGATGTTATATTTAATTCAACTTAATTTAATTTAATTTAATTTAGTTGAGTTTTAATTCTATTTAATTCTATTTAATTCAATTTAATTCAATTTAGTTTGATTTGATGTTACATTAAATTAATTTGATTTGATTTAATTTTAATTTAATTTGATTTAATTCAATTTAGTTTAATTTAATTTTAATTCATTTAATTTAATTTTTAATTTGGTTTAACTTAATTTAATTTGGTTTTATTTATTTGATTTAATTTAATTTAATTAATTTAATTTAATTTAATTTGTTTATTTAATTTAATTTAATTTAATTTAATTTAATTCAACTTTTAATTTCAATTTAATTTAATTTAATTTAATTCAATTTAATTTACTTAATTTAATTTAATTTTTAATTTAATTTTATTTTTAATTTTAATTGAAATTTTTAAAAGAGTTTAATAATTTAATTTTAGTTTAATGATTAAGTCTTTTAATGTTTTGAATTTTGAGTTATCATTTTAATTAAGAATTGAATATTAATGAGATGATTAATTTAGGGATTTTTAAATTAAAGAATAAATCTCTTCCTAATAATATCCCTATTTTAATAATTCGATTTTATTATTCTTCCAAATTTAATCAATTATTTAATTGAGGTTTAATTATTTTAAAATTGTTTAATGGGTTTCTACCCTTTAATTATTTAAATTTCAATCATCCAAATCAGATTAGGATCAAATATTTTACTTGTTAATTTTTTTTTAAGCTAAAGTTTTAATTAAGGATTAAAAATTTTAATTACCACTTTACCCTTTAAGCTTAATAATTTCATAACTCACTAAATTGAACTCAAATGAACTTGAAATTTTTATGTGACTTCACTCATATGTCAATAAAGACATGAGAGGAGAAAATGTGATTTTTCTGTATTTAATTTATTTATATAATTATTTTAGGTAGAAAATAGAGATTTCCAAGGAAAATTTAATAACATGACCAAGGGAAAATTTCTATCCTTAAGAAAATTAGGGGACATTCCTAATGACTAGAGGACCACTTGGACCAATTTTGGTGATTTTTTGAATTATATTATTTTTATTATAATTATTTTAAATTTTGGAGTGTTAATTAATTTAAAAATAAAATAAATGTTGAAAAATGAATTTTATAATTTTCAAAAATCTCTCTAATATCAAGGAAATCAGAGAATCAAATTTTGTAATTTTCTAATTTTTCTATGATTTATTATAATTATTTTAGTGAAAATGCTAGAAAATACATTTTTTTAATTTTAAAATTACCCTAGAGCTTTAAAATTTAATATCTCACTAAATAGACCTAAGAAAAATATGGGGTTTATTCCTAAGTGATTAAAATTCAAAATGTGACATTTTGGTGAATTTTATTATTTTTGTGATTTTTATTATTTTTTAATTATTAAAATATTAAAATAATATTAAAAATCAACTTTTTTAGAAAATTGAAATTTTAATTTTCTTAAATTCCCCTGATATCAGAGAGGCTCCAAAACCAATTTGGTGAATTTTTGAAAGATATTTTGAAAGTCATGAATTTTTAAAGTTTAAAATGACTAAATGGCTTAATCAACCCAATTAGTAGGGTTAACCAAGTCCAATTGACCTCAAATTTTTATGGTGGGTTCCTCTGATCCTAAAGGTCAGTGGAGAATTGATTTCAAGTCAATTTGATGTATGGTTAGCTCTAATTAATTAGAGATCCATTTTGGGTGTTTAAGCCAATTAGGGTTATTTTAAATGAGTTAACTCAAAACCTATTTTTCCTAGGGTCCTCTGGTCATAAGGAACATCACCAAATTTTCCTAGAATTTATTTTATAACATGCTATTTATTGGAATTAAAATACTCAAAACAGTAACATGAATTTGAAAAATCATTAACTTTTCATAGGGATGGCCTCGACTTTGGAAAATTCGAGAGAATGTTCCCAAATTCGGATGCTTGAAAAGACCTATGGTCTCATGCCATGGTGAATTGTATACATGCATGGAGAATTAAAAATATGCAGAGAGTAAATAAATTATTAAAAATAAAATACTTGATGAAATTAAATAATTTCTTTTCCACATTATTCTCCTCCGTTCACTCGAGCGAGAGGGTATTTTTATTTTATTTTTATGATTTTTCTACACAAAGTTATGAATTTTTGAAGTTTAGGGAATTAAATAAATTAGAAAAAATCCCTAATTTTCTATTTATCCACGCGGCGCCGCGTCGACCTCGGCGAGCTCCGAAACGCCGCGTGGCGCGCTCCCGTTCGACGCCGCCATCCGACTCGGCGCTCGGGGGCCCGCCGTATCGTTCCGTCTCCTCGATCCGACGCGATGCGAGCCGTCCGTCCGCGCGTGTATTGAATGGACGGCATCCGTTCATCATCCCCGAGCGTCCTCGCCCGAGAGCCGTCCACACTAAATCCACTAAGATCTCACTCGATACTCGATGGATTTTCATGTTCTTATGCTCTATGGATTCGTCTTGAGAAGACGAACACATCTATACGGTTTATGTGGGATGAAATTTACGCAATAAAAATGGAGAATGTTCGAAGCTCGGGAAGAAGAGTGAGGCCATACCTTTGCTCGGAGAAGTGTGACTTCGATCCGAGAGTTGTTGCACCTTCGATTGGATCCGGCAAGCTCCGGATGAAGTCTCTCGGTGCGGTGAATTGTCTAGGTGTGATTTCGACCAAGCCCGATCACAAAGCTTGGAGGCTGGAGCAATTGGGTGGCTCTGGAGATGGGGCTTTTTTTGGTGGACACCTTCCCTTGGTACGGTGAAGGTGTAGAACCAATCAATTTGGGGATTGGCTCATCTGTGGAGAAGTGTCCGATTTTGGGCCTAGATTTCGACTACGAAATTGAGCTCGCGGAGAAGAAATGGCGGGGGATCTCGGTGGGGATCGAGTGCTCGTGTATGGGGAGGAGTCCGGAACAATTTTGGCGAGTTTCCTTAAGGTTTTTTTCGGCACCTCTCATGGCCGAGAGGAGTGGTGTTTAAATAGGAGAGGGTGGAGGGCCTCCCGAGGAGAGTTAGGGCTTGGGATCAGTCTGCTCTTGGCAAGAGAAGAACGGCTCCGATGGCCAGCTGGGGATGGGGCGGCTCGGCGGGTGAGAATTCCGAGTTGGGCTCACATGTGAGCTCTCGGCACAGTGGTTTCCGGCGGCTGTGGTGGCTGGCCGGCCGGGGTCGAGTCACCCTCGAGGTCGGGAGGTCGAGGGCTGGAGGTTTGTGCAGTCAATTGGCCATGGACATGTGTAAAGGAGTTGAATTGAAATGGAATGGGGGATGAGCTCATTTTGGGTCCAAATGGGTCAACCCACTTTTTGGGCTTGTTTCACCTCCCCATGGCTGATTTGGGCTGAGGGAAAATCAGATGGATCAGCTAGGAAAGGGTGGAGAAGTCACCATCCATGAATATTTTGATTAAACATGGATTAAGGTGAAGCATTAAAAGGGTTAAAACCTTTTTAAGGGGGCTTAAAAGAGGCTCCTACTTTTGCCATTAGTGGCTTGATCACATGTCAAGCCTTCCATGGCTTCATGTGGCTTGTCCATGGCTTGCATGGCTCACCTTTGGCTTGGGAAAAGTGGAGTCAATTTCATGGAAATGGATTTAAGAAAAATTTTGGTATTTAGGGGTGATTTGGCATGAGGCTTGATTTGGAATTATTTGATGATGAATTTGGGACTTAGGGAATGGCTTTAATTAAGTGGATGGCAAATGGAGATGTCATGTGGGCTTTAGGGTGGATTTTGGGCTTTTTTGAAATGGTTTTAGATGGGCTTTTAAGATGGTTTAGGAAAGTGGGCTTTTGAATTTTAAAATGTATTTTGGGATGAAATTTTGGTAAAGGCTTGGGCCAAATAATTGTTGGGTTTAGCTCATGGATGTGTCATGAGTGACTTGATGCAAATTGGGGGTGATTTGGGTTTGAATTGGTTGAATTTGGGTTCTTTTGGTGAATGGGCCAATATAGGTCCAAGTGGGCCAAGTTGGGCCAATGTTGGGCTAGGGTTGAAATTGATATAAAATTAATGTTGAGAAATGTTTATGGGAGTGTTTCAAAGAGGTTTTGACTTTGGTTGGGCTTTGATTTTGGGGTTTGGGCTCATTTGGGTTAGGTTTGGGTTTAGGTCAAAAATGGGCCTCTTAGCTTTGGGTTGAATTTGAGTGGAGTTTGGGTCTAAATTTTGGGCAAATCATGTTAGTGTTTTGCTTGTGGGGATGCTAAGGAAGATTTAGAAAATATTTGGGGTTAATTGGAGTTGAATTGGGTGAGTTTGGGCTAAGTTTGAGTCATGGGTCAAAAATGGGCCTTTAAGGCCAAAAGTGAAATTGGATTCAAATGTCAATAAAATTGGGCTTGAATTTGGTCCAGATTAACATTTGGGATGTTTAATTGAAGTTTAGAATTGAATTGGACCAAAATTGGGGTCAATTGGGTAGGTTTGGTTTGACATTGGGTTCACTTTGGGTTAAAATGGGTTAAATTGGTGGTTTTGACAAAAGTAGGGTAAATTAACAAAATTGGCCCATGGTGTAGTTGGACAAAATGAAATTGGGAATATTTGGGATTTTCTGGAATTTTCTGGGAATTTTCTGAATTTTTGAATTTTTGTGTCAAGAGGGGTATTTTGGGTTTTTGGAGGGTATTGGGAGGTATTTTTGGAATTTTTGGTATCTTTGGGTATGGATGATCAATTTGAGTGATGTGGAAATGCTTGGGATTGATTTTGAGGAATTTTGGGTAATTTGGAAATTTTTGGAAAATTTGGGTAATTTCAAGCGTTTTGGGTAGGCTAGGCAGGTCCGGGGTCCCGGGGGTCAAAATTAAAAATTTGGAAAATTGAATATTGGGTGAATGAAAGTGGAATGAAATCATTTTTTTTTTTAGCCATGAAACCATATCAAGCCCACATGAGCCATGAAGGGACTCATTTTAGGCATTCACTATGTTGTTCCTAACCCTCTTAGCCAAGGGCTTAGGGGTTAAGGACCATCCATGTGAATCAACTCTATGAGTCAGGAAGTCAAGTTAGGTATGGGTGTGGTTTTAGGAGGTGTGTGAAAGTGTAGTGTATAAATGTAGTGTGTGTGTAAGTCAGCCCCTTCACCAGACCAGGCCACCTAGGGCAGTCCTAAGGTTAAAGAGTCCTATAGGAACTCATCCTTTAAACTTCCACATTTGATTTCAACCCTCTAGGTGATTAGGGGTCTACAGTTAAGTTTGTGGAGTTTGCAGGGAGTTAAGAAGTGGTTTGAAATTCTAGAAGGTGGGTCCCAATTCTAGTCCTCTAAGATAGTCAAAGGAAAAGCCTAAGGCTAGATCCTAAGCACTAAAGAGAAGAAGAGAAGACCTCATCAAAAATGAGGTCAACATTGGACTTTTGTTGTTTCTTGTATTATATTGTGAACACTGATATGTGTGGACTGTAGTTGGACTATTTCTATTGTGCGGATTCAGATATATCTGTGTTGGATTTATGTTTTGTGAAAGCTATGATATTTGTGATGTAATGTTGTGACATGTTTGTGGTAGTTAAATGTTTTAATTTTGTTATAGTGTATTGTGTTTTTAGTAGTGTATAATTTATTTCCAAAAACTGTTAAAAAAATTTAGAACACTATTAGAAACCACCATTTAAATTGCATGTTTAAACTTTTCAAAATTTGCTACCATATATTTCTAGTATTAATGTGATTTTTCTTATGTTAAGTTTGTGTGTATTTGCTTTGAAAACCTCTACTACTTTAGAAGTCCATTGAAATTTCTATTTTATGAAAAACTGAAAAACTGAAAAACTGAATTTGATTTCTATTTACTCCTGTTCTAAACTGTTATACTTGCATTTTTAGGTTTTAAAGATCCTGTAAGTATGTTATTTTAGTTTTTAAATCATACCTATGTATCATTTCTTATGCTTAAATTTTTTATCCCAATTAAAATTTTAAAATTTGGAGAGAATTTAAAAACAATTTTTAAAAACTAAAATTTTATTTTTTTCACAAGAATATTATAAATAAATTTGATTTTTGATTGAAAATAATTATGTATATGAAGTTATATTAGGGAAGAAAAATTTTGAATATAGAAATGAGTAAGAGAATTTAGTTAAAATCTATAGTAATGATGAAAAATTTAAAGTTAAAATTTTCCTAGTAATGAAATGTTAAATATAGTGAAACTATCTTTAGTATGAAATATTGTATTTTTGCAAAAATAGAAGATTTGACTTTTATTTTCAAAACATAAATTTTTTTTATTGAAATATAATTTTCAACACTATTATTATGATTTTTAAGTGAAGGTTATATATATCAAACCTTTGATTAAATGGAAGGGTGGAATTCAAAATCATTTAAGGCCTATCTAGATATAGTAATAAAGAAAAGGAAAGAAAAGAAAAATAAAAAAAGAGAAAATGTATAGTATATGAAAAAAAAGGAAGGAGAAGCTTGAGGATTTAAGGGCCTAATCAAAATTTGGTTCCACACCTAATTTTTTTAAAAATATAAGTTTTGAAAAAATCTAAAGCTTAAGAATATAATATAATAAGTAAAACTATTTTCTAATAAAAATTTTTAAGTGAGAAAAATAAAATGTTTAAATCCTATATCTTAAAAAATCTACAAGTATTTCTAAATTATATAGGAACACATATTTCTCATGATACCTTACTTAAGAATTTTTTAAACTTAAAGTTCGTCTCATTTACTAATTTTTTTTTTTTAAATTAGACTATTTCATTTCTAGAGTAAAATTTTGAAACCATCCTAAAGAGACTCATTTACATAATTTTCATGTTTAATTTTTATATGATTATAGTGTCTATTGAGGACAAGTAATATTTTAAAACTTGCAGCTACGTGATACACCTAAAATATAATGTGTTTTTATGCGCATTTTTATACCTGTTTTTGATGGTATTGCACTTTAAGGGAAGATATTTTCATGTTTTTCTTGTAGGTATAATTAAAATGAATGATTGTGATGAAAGAAACAGAAAAGGATCGAATTTAGAGCAACAATGAAAAGTGTGCAAAATTAGCCTCTCGCGGCTAAGCGCCAAGGACTGGTGCATAGCCGCTATTGTTAAAAGTGACAAATTAAATCAAATTTAGCACCATTTTCAAGGGGTGTTTGAAGCAACATTTGGTTTAAACTTCCTTAACTTCTTTTGGGCAACAAATTCGAATGAAGAGATGTATCTTTTGATAGATACATTAAATCTGAACATGATTTGAAGAGACACCAAAGAACATTTTAAAGAATTATTAAAAAGAAAAATTGTAATCAGAAAGAGAGTTTTTTTTGGATTTTTTAGAGAGTATTTAGAGTGTCTTTGAAATCATTGGAGTCTTGTAGAGAATTTTAGTGGGGAAAGAGTTGGTGTTGAAGCCTTCTTCTCACCAATATTCTTTCATCCATTTATCTAGTTTGTATTTGAGTTTAAAGTCAGAGTTGGTGTCTACAAAGTTACGCGAACCACTCTGAGGAGTCATTTAGTGGAAACAAAGTTTCAAAGGAACTTCAAGAGTCTTGTGAAGAGGATTTTCAAATAAGTTTTTATCTTTGTTTTTATATTTGGGTTTAAAGTAAGACTTGTTATGTTTTCCCTATGATCTCTGATTTTCAAATAAAATTGTGTTTATGTTTTCTCCATGAGTTCTGAGTAGTTTTCTTTATCTTTTTCCTTTTAAATGATGAAGTAATTAAATTATGGATGGAAGTTGTGGGAAGTATAGATGTTTAATATTGGAAGAAGTTGTAATGATTCAACTGCCTTGCACTTCATTTACCACTTGATTTGGTCAATAGAGATGTTAAAATTTGTTGTGAAAACATGTAAGAACCAATGAGGTATTGTCTCAATCAACAATTGGAGAGAATCACATTAAATTATATGGGTGAGAATTGTAGTCCATATAGTTGAGTGCAAATAAATAGAGAGATATGCTTTTGATTGGGTGTAGAATTAGAGGACTTTAGAGTGACAGGCTAAAGCTACCAATTTAGTTTGATGTTTTAAGTTTTATTATGAGTTGTTAGCCCCCAAGTGGAGGGAGAAGAGGGAACTCTAGAGTGAGAGCTAGTATCTTCCATGCCTAACTCATCTTTAAGATTTCAAAACTTCAGACTAACCTATGTTCTTTATAGAACCAAGTAAGGGTAAATAATATAACTGCTCAGATTTGGCACAACACATTTAGATACTTCAACAATGAAATTTCATAATTATTACTGATTCATGAAGAAGAAAAAGATATTTTATTCTCATTTACTTTCATATCATTTAATAGTCTTGATAATTTTAGTTGCTTTACTTTTTCTTCAAAATTTTCAAAAAGAATTTATACTTTCTCATTATAAAACATAACTTACAAAATCATTTTGAAAAATAGGAAGTTGTTCTTCTACATTCATTAAATTTTTAGAACATTTCCCTGTGGGTTTGATATCTCGGGGCTTAATCAAAAAGTCCTATATTACTTGATAAATGATACATATACTTACGTAGAATCCTATATTATAAATAATTAATGTTGATCTCTTATTTACTTCAGGAACAAGTTTTTAGCACCATTACAAAGAAAGAGATATTATTGTTGAGAAGAAATATAAAGTATAATTTCATATATAAAATGTAAGCATAAATATTTGAGGATCACTAAGTGCCGAGAACTTACGCTTATACGCAGCAGTTACTTTAGAAGTGTTATTTAATTTTAAGTGCCATTTTGAAGGGTTGTTTGAGGCATTTCTTGGTATATACGTAGGTAACTTCCCATTCGCGCCAAAATTAATTTAAATTACCCTTGAATCGATGCATCTCTTGGAGGATTCATTAAATCTGGGCACACTTTGAAGAGATACGATGGCACTTGTTGAAAATTTATTAAAATAAGACTTGAAGATAAAAAAATGGTTGTTCTTGGAAGGTGTGTAGTTTATGATTATTGTGTAGAGAGTTCTTTTTAGTAACACACCACTCCACCTCACCATTTCTACTTACTTTACTAAAGTTTGTATTAGGATTAGAATAAAGATTTGGGGTCCTTAGAGTTGGGGCCACCCTCTAGGGAGTATTGTAAGGAAAAGCAAAGTTTTCAAAGGAACTTCAAGAGATTGGTGAAGAGAATTTTCAAATAAGTCATGATCTTTATTATTACAATTAATTTTTAATTAAGACTTGTGTTTTCATTATGAGTTTTACTTTTCAACCAAGTTGTGATTTTATTTTCTTTATGAATTCTGAGTACTTTTCTTTGTCTTTTTCCTTAAAATGATGAAGTAATTAAGTTGTGAATGGATGTTGTGTGAAGTATAGAAAATAACCGTTGGAAGAAGTTGTTGTACGACTTATTTGTAGGTTATGTGTTGTATTTTTTTTAAAAGGGGTCACCTACAGAAGTTGTCGGCAAATTTTCAGATTTTAAATTTAATTGAAATATATATAATTTGGAAAGTAGCATTTGATTTTGAAAATAATTTTAAGTTTGAAAATTTTAAGATATGAAATTAAACTGATCTCACATCCTAAATAGTTTATATAAACGGGCACCGCACCACAAACCGTGTATCTATCCCGAAGAATATACACACTGCTTGATGATGGGGCTCGATTAAATAAACTAGAAGATTTGTGACATCTGTTTGGTCTGCAAACTAATTTTATAATACAACAAGTTTCCTGCTTATTATAAAGGGATTAAGCAGGGTTTATATTACCTGGGTTCTTAAAGTTCCATATAAGGGCAAGTCCCTATTGTTAATTACATCATAAATGACTGAAATTATTTAAAAAAACTCTCAATAATGATCAGTGGTTTTGCTCTCAAGAATTTCAAAGTTTAAGGTTTCAAACAAATTGGATTTAGGAAATTTTAATAGGGAATATATCAAATTTGGAACAGTTTATTTTTAAGAGTCCAAAGGAAGAGAAGTAGGGGATGTCACAGACCCGAAGCGAACTTCGGTGACTTCCCGACTATCCCATTGTTTGGCTTCAATGTGAGAATTTTTTAATGTTTAAATCCTGCAAATTTTAGTTAATTAGAACTTATACTTGTATGATATAATCATTCAAATAGCCTTGAAGATGTGAGGGTTTATGTCATACCAAACGATTACCTCGGAGTCCTAAGACCGGTTAGCACTTAATTTGCATAACATGATTATACAAATGCCTAACAAAAAGTTGAGGATTTATGTTACACTAGGCAAACTACCTAGAAATCCTATGGCTTAGTTATTTAATTCTAGGAAAGGTTAAGCTAATGAAAACACAAGTTTTACTGTTGAAGATGGCCGTGCTGCTCACCATGCTCTAAGCTCCTTGTTGTTGCAGAGGTTTGGTTTTAGAAAGTGGCAATCAGGAGATGAGAGAAGTGTTTTGGTTTAGAGAGGTTGAAAATTGAGATGGCTTAATGTTTTAATTAAAGCAATTCTTAAAGGTGATTAAGAATAACCAATTAAGATCTCACGGTTCCGTCATCCCGGCACTGCTATTTTCATCGGATTCACTTAGTCCAAATGAATTTACTAAACTCAACTGAATGAGTTCCACACTTTCATTTAGACCGTGGGAAATCTCGTTAGCAACTCGTGTGTTACATCATCCAAGGGATTCCCGATTATTCAATGAGACGATTTAATTTTAGTTGTAATTTCAGTTTCATTTTTGTTGGTGATTAAATTTTGAGTTGTTTAAACATGTTGGGTTCAATCATTTTCATGCATTTATAAGCAGAGGAAAGTAAGACATTTAATAGATTGCTAAATGTAAATTACAATAAACTTAAATGCATACCTGGTGGGCACTCTCGTCATTTTCACCTGCACTTAAAACACACATTAAGGCATTTATATATATGCAACAAGTACCTAGGTAAAGCTAAGGGAAGGTTCTGGTTATCTACCAAAATCTTAATCCTATTGCTAGTCACTTCTATGACGTCTAGGTTCTTGGTTTTGGTTAAGGATGATTTTCTTCATCAAAGAACAATTAAATCTCACTGTTCTTCTAAAATATCCCATCAAGTTATGGAAGTGCTCAGAATTGAATTCTGAACATCTTCTTAAACACTTTAGGGATTATTTCGAGTTCAGTTAGTTTCATTGTGGTGATCATTCAATCACCCAGGTTTAGTTGAATTTTGATTCTCGCTCAGTGAATTAGGATGTTTGATTATCCTTCTGAGTAAGGTGACATTTTCATTTAATGCTTCATTTAAGAATTATGATGACGAAAGCCTTTAAAGAGCAAGTTAATTTGTTAAAGAATTTAATCATTTTTAATTGAAGTCTTGAATTAATGGTTTAAAGTGATTTTATTTAGTTATAAAGTTTTAGTTGATTTTTAAATGTTTTGTATTATCATAAGTTCGAAAAGTGTTTAAGTTGTTCAATTCAGTTAAATTTTACCATTTTAAGTGGTCTTAACATTTTAGGTTAATTTTAAATTTTTTAAACTAATTTAAGTCTAATTATAACATTTCAATTATAAATTATTTCAGATTAACCTTAATATTTCAAATTTGTTTTAATTTAAGTTTTAAACAATTTCAGATTAGTTGTGATGTTTTAAGAGTATTTTAATTTGTTTTTTCTTAATTTAAATTGATTTTTATGTTTTATGTTTTAGTTTAATTATAGAAATTTTAGATCATCTCCATTTCATTAGTTTTAGTTATCATTTTTAGAGTTCCATTAATTGATGTTGAAATAATAATGATCAAATTATTGATTAAGGATTCAATTTAAGGAATTAAAATCTTCCTGTATTCAACATCCTTAACCTTAACAATTCACATCTTAATTAATCTTCCAAAGTTTAGGTGATTTAATTAATTAAAATTTCTTTTTTTTTAAATGTTCAAAATGATTAATGATTTTCTACCCTTTAATTCCATATGTTTCAATCATCCAAATGGAAAGTTAGGATCAAATATTTTACCCCTCCATTTGGTTTTAGCCTAAAATTTAATTAAAATTAAATTCCTTAATTACTATTATGCCCTTTTAAGCTTGTTCACCTCATAAGTCATTAAATTAAGCTTAAATGAATTTAAAATTTTTATGTCACCTCACTCACATGTCAGTTAATACATTAGAAAGAAAGTGTGATTTTTCTAGTTTTAATTTAATTTATATAATTATTTTAATGAAAAATAAGGATTTTTAATTAAAATTCCACAACATGATCAAGAAAAAGTTTCTATCATTAGGAAAATTATGGGAAGTTCCTATTGACCAGAGGACCATTTGGACCAATTTTGGTTATTTTTTGAATTTTATTTTATTTATTATAATTATTTTGAATTTTTAGTATTAATTAATTATAAAATAAAATTGAGGTAGAAAATTAAGTTTAATATTTTTCTTAAATCTTTCTAATCCCAAGGAACTTAGAGAAATAAATTTTATATTTTTCTGATTTTTCTTTGAATTTTGAGAATTATTTTAGTGAAAGGGTTGGAAAATCCAATCTTTAATATTAAAAATTACCCTAAGCTTTTAAAAATCAATATCTTGACATAGAGACCTAGGAAGAATTTTTGGTTGGTTCCTAAGTGATTAGGGGATTAAACGTGAAATTTTTATGAATTTTGATATTTTTATGATATTTTTAATTTTTAATTATTAAAATATTAAAAATTAGATTAAAAACGAAATATTAAGAAAAATTCCCATTTTAATTTTCTTAGACTCTTCTAATATCAGAGAGCCTCCAAAAAAAAAATGGTGAATTTTTAAAATGTATTTTAAGTTTTATGAATTTTCTAGTTTCAAATTTTGGCTATGTTACTTAGAAAATTCATTTAGTGGCTCAAATCATTTCCAATTAGTTTCAAAATTTTTATGGGGGTTCCTTTTATCCTATGGATAGTGGAGAATTGATTTTAAGTTATTTTGATTTTTAATTTACCCTAATTAATTCAAAATGGATTTTAGGTCAAATAGTCAATTAGGTTTGTTTTTAGTGTTTTAGTTCATGAAATAATTTCCATGAGTTTCTCTGGTTATAGGAAACCTATCCTAATTTTCCTAGAATTTTCTAAACACTATCTTAATTTTTGGAATTAAAATACCAATATAGAGATAAAAATTTGGAAAATAGATAACTTGCCATGTACATAGCCTCTGCCTTGAAAAATTCGAGAAATGTGCCCAAGATCAAAGGCTACAAAAGCCCTATGGCCTCATGCCATGGTGAATTGTGTGTGTGAGTGGAGAATTAAAACATTAGGATCAGTGTTTAATTAATTAAAAATCATATTCTTAACAAAAATAACTTAATTCTTTTTCCACATTATTCTCCTCTATTCACTGAGCAAGAGGGTATTTTTAAATTATTTTTGTGATTTTTCTACACAAAGATATGGATTTTTAAAGTTTAGGGTATTTAAATAATTCAGAAATAACCCAATTTTTCTACTTATCCGACGCGGTGCCATGTCAACATGTGACGGATCAAAGCTCCACACGACGCATTCCCATTTGGTGTCGTTACCTGAGTTAGCGCTACGCAGCCCACACTTTATGTCCCGTGGTTCCATCTGACTCCATCTCTACCGTCCGTTCGATACACGCGTGATCGAACGATCCCTGGTCATCGTCTCCTCCTGGTTCAACTCGAGAGCCGTCCACCCTAAAACATTAAGAACTCGCCCTATACTCAACCAAATCAAGTGTCGTTGGTCTCTATCAACGCGTCTAGCCTAGACGAACACATCTATATGGCTAACATGCACTAAAATTAAATCAAACAAAATAGAGAATCGCTGGAAGCTCAGGAGAAAGAAAAGTTTCCATACCTTTGTCTAAGAGGTGAAGACTTAATTGGATGTGCTCGACACGTTCATTGGAGTCCCAGAAGCCTACAGATGAAGCCTCGAGCCTGGTGAAATGTCTAGGTATGAAAGTGTCAAAACCCGATTTGGTGTTCTGGTCGATAGAAGAAATAGCTAGCCTGGTGTGGGGGGCTTTCAGTGGGGAACTTCTTCTCTACATGTGGGAAGATTTAATTTGGTTTCTGTGGAGGTTCAGAGGATATCCTATTTTTTGGCTTAAAATTGAGCTCTGAAATTGAGCTCAATCAGTTGGAATTAGGGCAGGAAAACAGTGAGGCTAAGCTTCTCTTGGCTGGGTGGAGCTCTGGGAGCAATTTGGGGAAATTCTGTGAGGAAATTTTCAATACCTTATATTTGGCCGAAAGGTGGAGCTTATATGTCCAGGGCCATATGGCTGAGCTTGAGTTCAATTGGGGGGTCGATTCTGCTACCTAGGTGGAGGGCAGAGAGGCTCCAATGGGAAATTTAGTTGAGGTGGCCAGTTGGGGTAGTTTGGGTGTGTTCAAGTGGGTGGGGGCTCTTGATTTTGACTCCCTTTGGTGACTAGGCCAGCCGGCAAGGACAGGGGAGCTGGCCCTCAGGTCAGGTAAGTCAGGGAGTAGGGTTTAATGGTGATTAATCAGTTTTGGAGAGGTTTGGGGCAAGGCAAAAGGAGATTTAACCATTTAAGGGAAGAAATCCCATCAAAATGGGGGATCCTTGGTCCATGGCTCACTTAGCTTGGGCTAGGTGGATCTAGGGTGGTTCCTAGGGTTCAAATGGTGGTTGTGGAAGGGTTGGTTTTGTCACATTTGGTTCAATTTGGTTAGATTAGGCCATAGGTTTAATTTGTCTTATTTGAGTTTAGGTTGGAATAACTTGGGTTTAGGTTTAATTTAGGTTCAAGTGTCTTGAATAACATTGTCTAAATTATTTCCATGAAGAACTTTCATGAAGATATGGAAAGGTTTTGAGTTCAATTGAAGGGTCAATTTAGTGGATTTTGAGATTTTGGTTAATTTTGGTAAGGTTGGGTCAACTTGGGTCTAAGTTGGGCTAAGGTGGGGTTTAGACCCAATTGAATGTTTCAAATGGTTTAGGGGAATGTATTCAAGGTTTCCCAACATCCATTGGGAGGAAATTTTAGGCTTAGGCCAATCAATTTTGTAGATTTAGGGCATGTGTTCAATTTTAGTTAAAATGGGATATTCTTGGATTTCAAGTGGATTTAGGCTAGGCTTGGGCTCAAATTGGGATAATTGAATGTTGCATGGGTTTCATACGAATGCCATGGAAGGTTTAGGATTGAAAATTGAAAGGAAATAGTTGACATTAGGTTAATTGGGGAATTTTGGATTAAATTGGCAAAATTGAGGATTTTGGATTTCAAATTGAATTGAACACAAATGTGAATCAATTTGGACTTGGATTTGATTTATATTGGTATTAGGAATGTTGAATCAATGTTTAGAATTAGAATTGGGTTAAATTAAGGTCAAATGGGTTGATTTGGTTTGACATTGGGTCCATTTAGGTTAAAATGGGTCAAATTAGGGATTTTAATAAAATTGGGTAAAATTGGCAAAATTAGGTTATGATGTAGTTGGAAAAAATGAAATTAGGAATATTTAGGATTTTCTTGAATTTTTTGGGAATTTTTTAAGTTTTTGGAATTTTGGGCCAAAAGGGGTATATAGGGTATTTGGATGTTATGTAGAGGGTATTGGGGTATTTTGGTGGATTAAAGAGGTGGGAATTGTTTTAAAATTATATTTAGGATTTTTGGAAATTTTGGGTAATTTTTTGGGAAATTTTAGAGAGTTTGGTGGTTATAGTGGCAATTTAAGTAATTTTAGGTAAGTTTAAGGACCCAATGTCAAAACCAGAAATTCTGGCAAAATGGTATTTGGTTATGGTAGAGGGAGTGAAAAAGC
The DNA here is from genome assembly GCA_022702705.1 of Papilionanthe hookeriana x Papilionanthe teres. Taxonomy (NCBI): domain Eukaryota; kingdom Viridiplantae; phylum Streptophyta; class Magnoliopsida; order Asparagales; family Orchidaceae; genus Papilionanthe; species Papilionanthe hookeriana x Papilionanthe teres. The sequence goes on along the minus strand of CM040432.1, from coordinate 22,008,943 downwards.
TTAGAGCGAGCCATGGACCAAGAAGATGCTCATTTTGAACATCTCATATGTTGTTTCTAACCCTCTTACGCAAGGAGCTAGGGGTATGGGCTTATCCATATGAGTGCTCTAATGAACCAGGAGTCAAGATTGGGTAAAGATGGTTTAGGGTTTAGGATGGGTGTGGGAGTGTGGTGTGTGCAAGCCAGACCTCACCAAGACCAGGCCACCCAGGGCTGTCCTAAGGCTTGAACATCCTATAGGAATTCATCCTTGTCTTCCTGTACATTGGTCCTAACCTTCCAAGTGACTTGGAGGTCAATGACCATCCATGTAGGATTCCAAAGAGAGACAAGATTTGGTTAGAATTTCTAAATGGTGGGTTGCTTTTCTAGTCTTCTAGGATAGTTAAGGAGAAGTCCTATGGCTAGATCCTAAACACTAAGAGGAAAGAAAAGACCTCACCGAGAATGAGGTTAACAGTTGTGGTGATTCAAAACCTTGCACTTCATTACTTCTTGATTCGGACAATTAAGATGTTAATATATGTTGTGAGAACAAGTGAGAACTGGTATGGTATTGTCTCAGTCAACAAATGGAAAGAATTACATGAGATTATATGGGTGAGAATGTAATCCATATGATTGAGTGCAAATAAATAGGGAGATATACTTTGATGGCTGTAGAATTAGAGGACTTTAGAGTGACAGGCTAAAGCCCCTAATTCAATTTATTATTTTATGTCTTGATACGTGATTTTAGCCCCCAGGTGGAGGGAGAAGAGGAAACTCTAGAGTGAGAGCTAGTATCTTTCATGCCTAACCCATTTTTAAGATTACTAAAACATTAGATTAACCTACGTTCTTTATAACATCTCTAGTAAGGGTAAAGAATATAATTGCTTCTATTTAGCACAACACACTTTAGATACTTCCGCAATAGAATTCATGACTTGTTACTGATTCGTAATAAGGAAAAAAGATATATTTTTTTTGTATTTGCTTTCATCCTACAAAAATCTAGTTAAAGTAGTTGTTTACTTTCATTTCAAATTATAAAAATTAACAAAAAGAATTGAACTTTCTTTCCTAGAATATTTTTATTAGTTTGAGTAAGATCTTTCTTAAAGAATAAAAAAAATATTTGTTTGTTTTCTTTATTAAAACTATTTAACATTTCCCCTGTGAGTTTGATATCTCAAGGCTTAATCAAAAAGTCTTATATTACTTGATAACGATATGTATACTTACGTAGTATTCCATTTCTTAATATCAATTAAAAGTCTTACTTAAATTGGCATCAAATTTTTGGCGTCGTTGTGAAGAAAGAGACATCAATAAAGATAAGTATCAATTCATATATAAAATGTAAGCATAAATATATGAGATCAAGTTTTTAGCACCGTTGTCGGGGATAAAAGAAAAATAGTTAAAAAAATATTTGAATAAAATCTTTAGAAAAACTAATTTGTACTTTTTAAAGTCTTATTTGAACTTGTTAGATTTATTTTAGGAAATTATTGTGTAGTTTTAGTTTGTGTTATTTTATAGTGATTTATAATAGTGAATGCGTAGTTCAAGTTCTAAAAAACTTGTACCTTACGATTCTGAAGAAGAAAAAACTAATAGAAAAATCAAAAAGTTAAAAATATAGAAAAAAATAAAAATATTCAAGAAATGACAAATCAAAATATTTAAAATGCTGAAATCCATCAAGAATTTAGACCTTTATGCGATTATGATAACCCTACAGTAGATGAATTTCATGGTAGTACTCAAAATCCTGCTGTAGCGGCTAATTCATTTGAAATTAAACCTATTATTATCAAAATGATATCTAATAATCAGTTTAGGGGAGCACCAAATGAGGATCCAAATTTATATCTTGCTAGTTTTCCAGAATTGTGTGCTACATTTAACTATGATGGGGTTTCAGATGATACTATTAGACTTAGAAATTTTCCTTTCTCATTATGGGATAAAACTAAGATGTGATTAAATTCGTTAGCCCCTAGATCTACCAGTACTTAGGGTGATTTATCACAAAAGTTTCTTGCTAAATATTTTCTACCATCAAAGACTGCAAAGCTTAGAAATGATACTACATCTTTTTACCACTTTGAAGGGGAATCTATTTATGAAGCATAGGAACGTTTTAAAGATCTTCCGAGAAAGTGTCCACATCATTCGATACCAGATTGGTTAATAATTTAAACTTTTTATAATGGATTAGTTGGATCTCTTAGATCTATTATCGATGTTGCTGTTGGTGGTTCATAGATGTCTAAACAGTTTAATGATGCTTATGCTTTAATTAAAGAAGTGGCTACAAATAGTTTTTAATGGACTTCTGAGAGGGTAAATCCAAAAAAGGAAGCCAATATTCATGAATCAATTGCTTTTGCAATGTTAGCAAATCAAGTTGCTGCAATTTCAAGGCAGATAGACCAATTTGGAATCATTTCGTCTCAACCAATTTCAATGACAAAATTCATTAGGCCAAGTGGTAGATTCTCAGATATCGTTAGAAACTTTGAATTCCATAAATGATGTGTGGCTTGTTAACATAAATTAATATTTAAAAAGTGTTTTCAATTCAATTATAAAATATAATCAGCTTATTATCAAAGCAGCCAACCTTTACGCAAGTACACATATCGCTCAAGTAATACAATGCTCTAGTGGAGTCCTGGTTATCGATCCCGCAGGGAGGAAACAAACCTTATAGCGTAGCACATAAATCAAATATTCAAATTTGCAAATCACTAAAATTAAATACTAAAATTACGAATGATTAAAGATGTAATAGAATTTAAAATTAGTACAGAACTTTCTAAACTTCAGATTAAGTAACTAATACTACACTAAGTTTTGGAATGTAAGGTTTAAATATAGAGAAAGTATCCTCCCCTTACAATGCATTTTAGTGAGTGAATAATATAAATTAGTTTAATATTTCTATTGTACCAAATAGGAGCATACCTATTCTTTATCCTCTTCTGAGTTTTATAAAGAACATTGGCTAATCCTAGGTTTAGTCCCTAAATCCGTGGTTAGGCTGGGATGATACTGGCTTTCACTCTAGAGCTCCCACTTCCCTTCACCTGAAAGCTAAATCTCGGTTTAGTTTCCAAGAAATTGGACCAAAATGGGCATTTTAGTATGTCACCGTAAAATCTCCAATTCTAAGCGCATTAAACATATTTCCCTATTTATTTGCACCCAACCCCCATGAACTACATCACTTATTTAGGGACATTGAATGTAATTTTCACTTTTGTTGTAGAAAGCATAACCCTTTTGGATTGTATGTTTCACAACGTATTTTAACAATTTAATAGGCTAGATCAAAAAGTAAATGAACAACAATAAAAAATTATCACAATTTCTATTCTTTCTTATGACACATCCAATCTAAACTATCACTAAACCATTTATCACTGTAAGGAGAAATACAAAGAAATTTACTCAGAATTCATGAGGAAGATGCAATAAAACAAATATTTTATATATAAAAGCTAAGTCATACAAACTATGAAAAGTAAATACAACTTATCTCAACTTCTTCCCCAAGAAAAGCCCTCGAAGTTCCTTTGAACTCCTTCTCTCTTTACAACAACACAATTCTCTCTTGGAATAGTAGGGAATAAGCAATCTCTCACTTTCCCTCTCCTTCTACAAAACTTTTTAGAAGAATCCCTCACAAAACAACACTAAACACCAAACCCTAAACTCTAAACTCTCTCTAAAGACTTCCTTTTCACTCAAACACACTTTTCTTTACTTACAATGACACACACAATCTCTCCAAGACACTCCAAGACTCTTCTAAACTCTCTAAAACTCTCCAAAACTCTCCAAAACTCTTCAAATCTTGCATCCAAAACTAGTTAAAATAGTATAGGAATGAATTTCCAAAGAGTTGCGATAAGAATCTCTCCAAAAGTTGTCCAAATACATTGAATCTGGCCTCCACCGACGCTGGGTGTCGTCGGCGCTGGATAAGGCATTTTTGGCAGCCTATCATGCCTTTTAATTTTAAGCTCTTTGGAAAAACGCACCGTCGGCGCTGGTTTGGCCGTCAGCGCCAGTACTTTAAAAATCTAGTTTTTACCTTTTTTCACTCTAAATTCATTCCTTTTCGCTTCTTTATGCTCCATTTTCCTGAAAACATTATACCTGCTGCACAGCATGAAAAATACTTTCCATAAAGTGCAATATCACCAAAAATGAGTGCAAAATATATGTGGGAAATCAAACATTTTGGAACATCAAAATTCCCCAAACTTAACTATTACTTGTCCTCAATTAGTCCTCTTACTACATAAAAAATATGGCTTTTAGTAGTGAGCTTTACTTAATGATTACTATGATTTTTGATTTAAATGAATATAATAGCAAAATTTTCAGAAAGATTTTTAATAAGTTAGGTTAAAATTATAGGTATAAGAACATTTCGTAATCAAGTCTAAGAGTTCTAGTCTCCTATTTATTTCAAGAATAATCATAATTTATCACATTAAGGGTGCTTTGAAGTATCATATGAAAAAGAAGTTCATAAAAACTCTATTAATAAGGATGCTAATAATTTACTATAAATTTAGAAATGAAATTAAGCTCTTTCGTTAAGTTGATGCAAGTGAAGCCAATTTTTTATTAGACATTTCCTCAAACTTCTCCTCACATATATTTTTCTTGCTCTTTTCTTTACTTTTTTGGATTGCTTTTCAATCCTTTTTTTTCACTTTTTTTCCTTTTCTTTTCATGTAAGCATTACTATATCTGGATAGCCTTTAATAATTTTGAACTTCACTCTCCTCTTCCTAAAGTTGGAACTTGAAACATTTCTTTAATTTATAGATATAATAGCTTTTTAATGATTCATCATAGAGTCACAATCCTTTCTCCTCACATAAACCTCTAAGACTCTTAACATTTCAAAAATACAATTTTCTTTACTTTTAATAGTTAACTATAATCTAATCCTCTTATACTATATATCTTAATCCCATAAGTTAACGTTCATTACTAAAAAATTTCATTCAAATCTACTATAATATTTAAATAAAATAAAAAATTTAGTGATCTAAAGTTAAGCTCATCTACTTCAAGTCTTGTTAAGATAATTTTGAAAATATATTTTTATTGAGAATAAATAAAAGTAAATTTTTCCTCTACCAAACTTAAGTTTTTTAGTGTATAACAAATTACCAAATGACAGAGAAAAACAAAAAGTAAACTAACCTTTTTATGCCGGCTTTGATATTTCTGAAGTATGCAGGTATTAAATAAAAATTTAACTACAGGCATAAAATGGTTAGAAGTATTTTTCACATAAATATCAGAGACTTGCAGGGTATAGAAAATTTAAAAAACTACTTTAAATACTTGCTACATTATCCATTATTATTTTTCTACAACTATTACATACTGACATTAATTTTAATACGAATTAACTTAAATAAAAGTACAATCACTACAAACAACTATTACAAAAAAAAAAAAAACGACTAACTGATATAATAATCAACATAACAATAACAAACACAAAGCATACTACACTACCAATCATCATCTCGACCGTCTTCTGCTCCTTCCTCAGGCTTTTATGGAAAGTACGGTGGGTAAGTAGGAAATATCACACCTATTTCACCCCTTATAAATCTCATCTGAGCATCACGATAAGCAATATCATATTCCACTCTTCTTCTCCGATAATCATCATTGATGCTATTTCTTGCTTCCAAACTATCTAACCTACTATGAAGCCTCGTAATATCATTTTGTTGTATCATCAGCCGCTCCATAACATTAGAAATAGTAGGAGTTGAGAGGTAAAAGGTATGTCATAACTAGCAGAAGGAATCTCACTACTCTTACCTCCAGATCTCCATCTTACATGAGACTCATAAGTGTGAATGCTGGCCTTACTAATAGGCTTCAAAAGGTGGACCAACTCTTCCCTACTGTTAACCTCAACTCCTGCTTCTATATATAATGCATAAATCAGGGCAAGATGTCCCAATCCTCTAGTGGTGTCTACCTTAGCTATGGTCAGAGTTTTACTATAAATAACTCTTCCAATGTCAATTATTCTAAAAAAAAATTAAAATTGCTCTATCTCTAGAAACTTTACTATGATGATAGGTAGGTAGTAGTCTTGCAGAAATAAAGTAATTTCGGGCTATAGATGAAACATTAAGAGTGGAAGCAGGAAAATTTATATTTTGCATTTACTTTGTTTTCCACTCCCCTTTTCCATCAATATGAAAAGTAGTTACCTCATTCATGGCAATATCCACAGTACCAAAAGTTTTGTACTCACAGTTATCTCGTAACTGGTAGAAAGCATTGATCCGTTCAGAAGTGAATTCTACCTTTTGCACTCGAACCAATACATACTCTTCCTCAGTATATCACAAGTTAGCAGATAACTCATGAACAACATCAAAGACAGAATCGATAGAAAAATAGCATATTGTTTCCCAATTCCACTCAGCAATCACCTGTTCTACAACTCTGCGCGGATTTCAAATCCTCAATCTTGCATACACTTTTTACTTTGGAGTGTAGATTGAAAATAGTATTGTGCTTTCACATTTAAAAGTTTCTTCTCATCAAAATCAAATTTTCTCTTTCCCTTAATTATCTTTGGAGCCATCTCAAAATCTTTTTAAAATTTGCAAATAAATCCCAATAAATTCCAATATCACATTGCTACAAACTCCAAAGTCAAATATAGCAAGTAAGAACATTTCACCATGGATTTTCTCAAAATTTTGTTCAAAAACCCCAAATTTTTGGATCTCCCCAATGTAGGAGATTTTCATGGTGAATGTAAAAACATAAAATCACTACATTTAATCAATGTCAGTGCTATCCTCTCTAATATCTCCCATGAATTGGTGGTGCACAAATAAATTGAAGAAGGGTCGATACGGGAATTCATCAGTCGAATCCTTTTTAATCCAAGCCTTTTTCTTCATCAATCATATCAATCCTTCTTCCATACTCCCAGTATGACAAAACTGTTCCTTCATCTTCCAATCTAGGTGGTCAAATAATTTAGATATATTATTAATAACACCATAAGATTTCATACCTCTTTCTCCAAGTTCTTGATTTTCTTTAGAATTAACTGTGCACATTCAGGAAAATGAGGTTGAATGGGAAGTAAACTATGAGATGGTTGATCCACAGACACACTCAAAACATCTTCATTCCTAATTACTGAACAGTCATAAACATTAGTTGTTTCCATAGGCTTCCAAGGAAGAAGCTCTTATTCCCAACTTTCATAAGGAACTTGTGACTGAATTTAAATAAGAAATATAGTGGAAGGATGTCCCAAGCCATAATTTGATCCTTGCACAATCAAACCCAAAATAGACTTCACAATTATAGTGCCGATATCAACAGGTCTTCCAATTTGAATACAATAGTTTAAGATTGCACTTTCCTTTATCACTTTACTAATTTTCATGGTTGTGAGTAATTTCAAAGATATAAAGAAAGGCCATTGCTTCGACACGGGATTCAATAAAGTAGTATATAAATTAACATACCCATTGTCTTTTATCTCCCAATCTTCACTTTCATCCGTCAGGTATCGATAGAATTCATTCATGTTATCTCTCGTAAGGTCAAAATTGCTGTAATGACAGATTGACACATTATCTATCATGTAAAGTTCATTAATCTTTGAAAGAGTGAATAAGATCCACTTACCTCGCACATAGACAACTCCTCGGTTGATTTCATAAAGATTTGCATAAAATTCCTTCACCACAAGAGTGACTACTACGGAAGTAGAGTAACAAAACATTTCCCAATGCCATTATATAATAATTTCTTCAACATGAGTACTAGAGACATTCATACCTCGATTAACAAAGCCTCATTCTTTGATTAACCTCCTCTTTATAAGAACTTCATTGTAAATTCACTGTGCCTCGAAACTGATGAACTTTCTCATGTTGGAAACTCTAAATGTTGGAGATTCTAAGAAGTTGGAAGCCATGGAATGCAAATTTGGGAACATAATTTTCGTTTTTATGGAGTTATGGGATTTAGACTGAGTTTGGGGAGTTATAGGGGTGAAACACCTGCTTAAAACCGTCAAAATCTGTCATTTGAAACTAAAAAAATAGCTTCTAGCCATCAGCACTGTCAGCACTGAATAGGGTGTCGTCAGACCCAAGCTCCAAAAAATAAAGTTGCTCTCTAGAAAAATCCACCATCGGCGTCATTTTGGGCACCGTCAACGCTAAATTAGGCTCTGTCAGTGCTGAATCGAGTGTCGTTGGTGCCAGTTCACAACTTTGCTCTAACATTTTTTTGTCCAAATAATCTCCAAATCGTTGATTCATTCCAATGAATAGCACCATTTATGATAATATGAGTGAGTAGGACTTAAATATACGACTATCTAATAGTTAAATCAATTTAAATCACTTCAAAATACAATAAACAATGAAGATAACTATGGGTTGCCTCCCATAAAGTGCTTGGTTTAACGTCTTCAGCCTGAAAAACATTGGTTCATTCAAGATGACTTAACATTAAAACCTCTTTATAATTAGATCACAAACCCTCAAAATATGGTTCTAATCGATGCCCATTAACTTTAATTATTCTTCTAGTTTTAGGATCTTTAATATCAACAGCTTAAAACTGATAAACTTTTATAATAGTAAAATGTCCTATCCACCTAGACTTAAGTTTTTCAGAAAATAATCTTAATCTTATATTATATAGCAAAAATTATTGTCCAGGTTCAAATCACATTCTTATAATCTTTCGATCATGCCATGTATTCATCTTCTCCTCATAAATTCTTCCATTTTCATAAGATTTATTTCTCAATTCTTTCAATTCGTTAAGTTGCAATAATCTTTTCCAACGAACATCTTTTAAATTAAAATTGAACTCTTTAATCGCCCAATATGCTTTATGTTCCAATTCAACTGGTAAATGATAGGTTTTTCCAAAAACTAATCTATAAGGGGATATACCTATATGAGTTTTATAAGCAGCCTTATATGCCCATAATGTAGTATCTAATCTTATAGACAAATATAATTTACGAGGATTTACAAAATTTTCCAAAATTCTTTTGATTTCACGATTGGATACTTCAGCTAAACCACTAGCCTGGGGATGATAAGCAGTTGAGATTATATGCATAATATTATATTTTTTAATCAATCTCTGAATCAAATTATGTTTAAAATGGGATCCACCATCAGTAATAATAATTGGTATTCCATATCTTGTAAAAATATTTTTTATTAAAAATTTTTAAATACTTCGAGCATCACATTTAGGTAAAGCTAGTGCTTCAATTCATTTTGATACATAATCCACATATATATATATATATATATATATATATATATATATATATATATATATATATATATATAACAAAACAAAAAACTTCATTCATTATAAAGGTTTAGTACATCTAATAAAAGGGAGCTTTAGAGAGTCCCCAAAAAGTAACAGCCTTAATGGCTCAGAAGAAGTTACAAAAAAGACAATATTACTGTCAGTTGCAGCATTTTTAGCAAGCCAGTTGGCCGGTTGATTACCTTCTCTAAAGGTGTGGGTCCATTTGATTTGTAGAAAGTCGGATGGAGAAGGGAAGGTTCTGCAAAAATAGGTCGGGTTCCAAGGTGGAGAAGCGAGTGCCTTGCATAATATTCACTACTTGCATAGAGTCGGATTCCGGCCAAACATAAGGAAGGTGGAGAGCCTTGGGCGTAGTTAAGGCCCGAAGGCGGCCCATAATTCGGCCTCCAATGCGGAAGAGGCAACGATAGGTGATTGGAAGAACCAAAGGAGTCTGCTCCAGATTATTTCTACGGATCGCACCAATACCGGCGAGAGGATGAAGTAAAGCTTCCATCAATGTTAATTTTTACCCAAGGATGTGAGGGTAGGGACCAATGCAGCAGAACTACTCTGTTAGATGTTGAGGGAACTAATTAAGCATTCTTGTTAATGTAGCTACAACATTTAATCACAGTGGAGTGAACCATACAACTGAGACTATCAAATTTAGCTTGGTTCCTGGTCATCCAGATAAACCAACAGATTACTAAGGGGATGTAGTAAGTGTTTAGGTTTCTCCAATCCTACCAGCAAGCATCAAAGTCTTTCCAATCATATCTGTGTTGAGATAGTTGCAGCTGCTGAAGTACCTCAGTCCAAACCTGCTGAGAAAAAGCACAGGTAAGGAACACATGAGAGAGTGTTTCTTCATTGGAGTGACGAGCCAACATCCGGAAGCACATTTAAGACCTTTTAATTTTAAAATATCATCAAGAGGTAAAAGTTTGTGAAAGAGCCTCCAGCTGAAAAAAGACATAGATGGGGACAGGTTTCTATTCCAAATCTTGTTTCCCCAACTGTATTGAGGCCAACTTTTGAAAGTTTGGTGAATAACACCAATTGGAGAGGAAGTAGTGGCATGTTTGATCAATAATTTATCAGGACTATTGGAAATAATAGGAATAGACAGTATTTTCTTCACAGTATCTACATCCACATAGTTTCCGAGCAACTCAGAGCTCCACTTCCCTTGGGTCCAGAAGTCAGACACCTTCAGCTAGAGTGAACAGTTTGAAGGGGCAGAGAGGGGGCCATCAGGTAGCCAGGTGTCCAAAAAGAAGTGAACCTGGCCATCCCCTACCTCCCAAAGCGACGGTTGGTTGGCGGTCTCCCTAACTTTAAGCGATTTTTCCGGTGCTTGGAATCCCCCATCTTACCTTTCACTTCATTGACATGAACTTTCTTGCGAGTATTTCTCCTTTAAGTAAATTGCCCACATGGTGTCTTGTTTAACAAATTTAATCCACTCGTTTACAATGGAAGAGATGGCTCATCTCGTTTGAAACTTTTAAATCCCAATCCTCCTGCCTTGGTAGGCTTGCAGACCTTGTTCCAAACAACCCAATGAGGTTGTTTATATTGGCCTTCCCAAAGGAATTTGTTGAAAGTAGTCTCCATCATTTTCTGTGTGCTTAGTTTCATGTGAACCATTTGCATGGTGTATAACGGGAAAGTGGATAAAATACTCTTCAACAAAGTCAATCCGCCACCATTTGAGAGGAATTTATTGGTCCGACAAGCTATAGCCGAAGAAATCTTGTTGATAATCTCATCATATTGGGTTTGCCTCTTCTTGCCTTTGATAAGTTGAACCCCTAAATATTTTAATGGCGGAAGCGACGAGCGGTGAAACCGGTCCGTTCCTTCACCTGAAGGTACGCTTATAGTTATTCCCCACCAGAAACTGACACTTCTTGACATTGAGCTTCAGTCCAGCAACTTTAGTAACATGTTCTAGCACCTGCATAATTCTTTTGACAGCTTGTTTACTCCCATTGGAGAAAATGATGGCATCATCAGCATAAGACAAATGGCTTATCAATTGGGAAGAGCTGTGATTATAGTTAAGGTAAGGATACTTCTTATAAGTAGCATTGAGCACTCTAGAGAAATAATAAAAAGTCAGAATGAAGATGGTTGGAGACAAAGGGTCTCCTTGTTTCAGCCCTCTCCCAGCATTAAAGAAACCATGGCTGCTACAATTAAGGAAAACACTGTACCAAGCACCTGAGAGCCACTTCCTGATTAAATTACAGAAGGAAGGATGAAAACCCCTAGCCTTAAGGACTTGATCAATAAAACTCCAGCTGACAGAATCATAAGCCTTGTGGAGGTCTAGTTTAAAAATGAGATTATGTCCTCTACAAACCTTATCAATTTCCAGCAAAAGCTCCTGAGCTAACAAGCGATTATCTGTAATATTCCTGCCCTGCACAAAGGCTGATTGATTGGCACTAATGAGTTTGTTGAGATGAGGTTGAAGCCTACCAACAATAATCTTACTGATAATCTTGGTGAAGGTACTAGTAAGGCATATGGGTCTAAAGTCAGACCAAGAGGCTTTTTGCTTATCTTTGGGAATTAGAGTAATGGTTGTTGCAGTAAAGTACTTTGGGATTTCAGCACCAGAGAAGAAGGCCTGGACTGCCTGGATGAGGTCAGAGCCCACCACTTCCCAAGCAGACAAATAAAAGAGATCCTTAATGCATTGAAAAGCATTGATGGTAACAAAATTGCTGGACCTGATGGGTTCACCTCTACCAGGTAGCATGGTGAGATTCAGTTGCTGTACATAAGATAGATCATCACTAAACACCTCAGGCTGGAAAGAATCATTGGCAGAATGTTGAGCTGCCAATAGGGATTGAAAAAAACTAACATCACTTTGGGAGATTAAGGCAGGTTCAGATATCCAATTTCCCTCTTCATTCTTGATTTTAAGAATAGCATTGATTTGTCTTCTATACTTAATTACTGCATGGAAGAATTTAGTATTCCTATCCCCAAATAGATGTTTATTAACAGCAGCTTTCTGTTTTAGTAATAATTCTTCCTCCTCCAAAGAGTTCAGCAGATGAATTTGGGCATCCAGCATGGCCTGAGTATGACCCCCTTCCTGATCCTGTAAAGCTTCAAGAATTTTGACCTTCTCATCAGCATCTTTAACCTTTTGATAGACATTTCCAAAGCATTGTTTATTCCACTGTCTCAACTGCAATTCCACAGCTTTCTGCAGTCTCCAAAGTTTGACCATAGGGTTAGAATGGAGTTCAGCATGAGAAGACCAAGCAAGTTTAACAATAGCCAAAAAAGTGGGGTGTGAGGACCAAACATTCAGAAATCTGAAGGTGGAAGGGTGGGGACTTATACTGAAGGAAATTTGAATGAGAAGAGGGGAGTGGTCAGAAGTTGTTCTATGTAAATGGTGCACCTGAGTAATGGGGAAGGTATTTTGCCAACAATCATTTAATAGAATTCTATCAATCCTTTCCAAAAGAGAACCCCTTTGCCAAGTAAAAGGAGTGCCAAAGAAGCCAACATCAAATAGACCAGCACTAGAGATGTTATGGGAGAAAGTGAGCATGGAATTGAGATCAGGTGTTACGCCCTGACTTTTCACTTGGGTCTCTGATGCTGTTAAAGTCTCCCCCCACTAACCAGTTGGTAGAGATGCTGTTACTAATACTCAACAAATCATTCCATAATGTAATTTTGTCACTAGGTTTACTACCAGCATAAACAAAAGTTGAAATACCATTAAACTGATCCAGTTCAAAAGAGAGGTGTAAAAATTGAGTGTTATCAATGACAATTTGGCAATTTAACTCCTTCCTACTCAGCACCCAAATTTTGTTAGTGCAGTTAGAATGAAACTGAAATCCTGGAAAATGTTTAATGTAGTGTTGAGTGTTGTTCCTTACCATTGGTTCCAAAATTGCAATAAGCCACAGTTTATGAGTCCTGTTCAGATGAAGCAATCTGTTAAGGGTGCCAAGACCTGCTACACCCCTAACATTCCAACAAAGTAGGTTAATCATGGTGAAGAGCTTTACCAGCCCTAGTGAGCCTAGGTGCTGATGAGCTTTCCAACCCAATTATATTTGTCGGGGACAAATTTTGCAGCTCCAGTATATCTTTTTTCCTTCTTCTACTCTTTTGCTGGGACCAAACTTCATCAAACTTGTTAGCCATTCCCTCCAGAACAATATGAGTAGAAACATCCATCAGCTGGTCCTGTGGAGTAATAAAGGTACCACCTGTCTCAGAACTGAGTGGAAAACTTACCCCCTCAGAAGGGCCATCCTTAAGTCTGTGAGGATCATCATCAGCAGGAACAATAGTGACCAGAATAAGAGGATCCAAAGGAGTGTCTTCAGCTTCATAACTGTCAGGCTCAAAGTTTTCGGATTCTTTGAAATCATTTCCCTGAGGGTGCACTGATACCAGGGGGATTTCTGGTTGTATATGGGGAGGAGTTAAGGGAACATTCTGCTCCACATCAGCTACCATGGAATTCTGAACTTGAGGTGGCAATTCAGTTACCAACGCAGGAATTAATTTACGGGTAGGGAGTGGAGCGATCGATCGAATTAGTCTTCTCCTTGCTTGCAACATTGTAAGGTCTGAGATCAGGGTGCAATCTAAAACATTTATCCATAGTATGTCCAAAAATATGGCAATGTTTGCAGTAGAGTGGCTGGTATTCCAACACAATAGGCTGCCAATACCCATTGTTAGCAAGTACTCGACCAAACACCATCAAGATGAGGTCGGGTGATGTCCCTTTCCACTAAGAACCTAGCATTAGAAATTCGGTCACATTTGCAGAAGGAATGTCTAGTTTAAGAGGCCTTCCCATAGAATCAGCAATATCATAGATAATTCTATGATTATTAAAAGGGAGTTTGAGGTTAGGAGGACTAAACCAAACTGGAACAATTGGGGGCTCGTTGGATGGGTCGAAGTCCAGAGTCCATTTAAGTAATTTCATTTGCTTTCCATCAATCATAATAACTTTTTTAGAAAAAATCTGTGCATAATCTTCTTCTAAGGTAAGCTGTAACATGATATGCCTACTGTCAAATACCCCAATCTTCCAACTCCCCACCAATGCGAAATCATCCACGGCCTTCACGAGTATATCTAGTTTGGGGTGTCCAAACTGAAATTTTCCTACTAAGGTGAATTTGTAAGGTTAAGATAATTTTGCCATCTCCTCTTCAGTGAAGATTAAAGCTAGCTTACCTGCTTTCTTAGTGCAACGCCGAATGAACTCACATTCAGCCTTACCCTCAATTGCATCATGATAAATTTGGGGGAAAACAAGTTTGTCTCCAATGGTAGTGCCTCCCTCTTTCCGGACAGTGACTTCAACAAAAGTGCCTCTTCCCACAAAGTTCGGGTCAGCCCTTGTTAACTCAGTCGCCATGCCACCAATGGAACAGTAAAAACATCCACAAATTTGAAATAAAAAAAACCCGGGAAAGGTAAAATCACTTCCCAAATGAAGAAGAAAGAAGGAAAAAGGCAGAGAACACCCAGACCAACTTCAGTAAGCACCAGAAGAAAGCGGCCATCGACCACCACCTCAACTTCATGGAAACCCTAGCGAGAGCAAGTTCCGGCCCGACCAACATCTTGTTTTATATATATATATATATATATATATATATATATATATATATATATATATATATATTCGTAAATGAGCGAATAAAAGGTCTCATAAAATCTAATCCCCAAACATCAAAGATTTCAACTTCCAATATAAAATTTATGGGCATTTTAGTTCTTCTAGAAATAATACCTACTCGCTGACATCGATCACATGTTTTAATATATCTATTAACATCCCTAAAAAGAGTATGCCAATAGACTCCATATTATAAAATCTTATGTGCAATTTAGTCAGTTCCAAAATGTCCCCCAAATTCAGAATCATGGTATCTCTGAATAATTGGTTCAATTTCTAATAACTAAGCCCTTACATTGTTTATAAATATATGGGTCATCCAAAAAATAAGATTTAGCATCATAAATAAATTTCTTCTATTGTTGCTTTAGTTATTCAGGTGGTAAAATATCACTAACAATATAATTCACAATATCAGCATACCATAGTAAATTCCATTCCTTAATATTGTAAAGTCGTTCATCAGGAAATGTTTCTTTGATTTCATATTTAAAGTAAGAAAATTCATATTGTTCTAGTCTAAATAAATGATCCACTATTTAGTTGTCAGATCCTTCCCTATTTACTATTATGAAGTCAAATTCTTGCATAAGCGCCCATCTAATTGATCTAGGTTTAGCAACCTTCTTTGGCATTAAATATTTAATAACAGAATGGTCTGTATGCACTATATATTTAGTTCCAATAAAGCATGACCTAAATTTTTCAAAAGCATATACAATTGCTAATAACTCTCTTTCAGTAGTGGCATAGTTAATTTAAACCTCATTAAGAGTTTTACTAACATAGTATATAACTTTAAAAATTTTCTCATACATTTGTCCTAAAACAGCTCCAATCATGTAATCATTGGCATCACACATAAGTTAAAATAGTTTCTCCCAATAAGGTGAACTATTACAGGGGCAGTGATTAATTTTTCTTTCAATTCTTCAAAGGCATTTAAAAATTCTTTATTAAAATCAAATTTTTTTATCTTTCTATAGAAGTTGGCACAGAGATTTAGTAATTTTTGAAAAATCTTTAATATAACGCTTGTAGAACCCAACATATCCTAAAAAACTTTTATCCTCTCTCACCGTAGTTGGAGATGGTAGTTTCACAATAATTTGAATGATTGCATTGTATACTTCCATGCCATATTCAAAAATTTTACGCCCCAATACAATTCCTCCTGCAACCATAAATTGACATTTCTTCTAATGTAGAAATAAATATGCTTTTTCACTTTATTCCAAAACTTTTTCCAAATTTTTTAAGAAAATGTCAAATGAAGTTCCAAAAAATAGAAAAAACATCCAGAAAAACTTCTATTCCATTGTCAATCAAATTACTAAAAATTGACATCATAAATCTTTGAAATGTTGTAGATGCATTGCATAATCCAAAGAGCATTCTTCCAAAAGCAAACCTTCCATAAGGACTGGTAAATATTGTCTTTTCTTGATCGTCAAGTGCAATTAGTATCTGATGATAAACAGTATATTCATCTAAAATTACTAAACCTTTATGCCAACTTTTAGAAAAAGGTAAGAAATTTGATTTTAGTGAAGAATGTTTAAATGCCTTTAAACTATTAAAAGAAAAACTAATCACTGCCCTTATAATTGTTTCACCTGATTGGGAGAAACCATTTGAACTTATGTGTGATGTCAGTGATTTTGTTGTTGGAGGTTATTTTAGAGCAAAGATATGATAAAATGTTCAAAGTTATTTACTATGCTAGTAAAACTCTTAATGAAGCTCAAATTAATTATACCACTATGGAAAGAGAATTATTCGCTATTGTGTATGGTTTTGAAATTTCATACCTTATTTGATTGGAACTAAATGTACAGTGCATACATACCATTAAAATATCAAATATTTAATGCAAAAGTAGGATGACAAACCGAGATTAATTAGATGGATACTTCTGATGCAAGAATTTGACTTTTTAATAGTTGATAAAAAAAGAACTGATAATCAAATTGCTGATCATTTGTCTAGGCTGGAGTATTATAAACAATCTGAATTTGAGAAGGAAATTACAGAAACTTTCCTAGATGAGCAACTTTACAACATTAAGGAAATGAATTTGCCTTGGTATGCTGATATTGTGAATTATTTAGTAAGTGATATTTTGTCACCTAATTTAACAAAGCAACAACGAAAGAAATTTAGATATGATGCTAAATTTTACTTTTGGGATGAGCCCTACCTATATAAAGATTGTAAAGATCTTATAATTAGAAGATGTGTATCATATGAAGAAATTGAACCAATTATTCGAAGTTGTCATGATTCAAAATTTGGAGGACAGTTTAGTACTGATAAAACTGCTTATAAAATTTTATAATCTAGATTTTATTGGCCTACTCTATTTAGGGATGCATGCAGATATATAAAATCATGTGATCGATGTCAGAGAGTAGGTAATATGTCTAGAAGAAATGAAATGTTTCTAAATTTTACATTAGAAGTTGAGATATTTGATGTATGGGGATTGGATTTTATGGGACCATGTACTTCTTCATTTGGAAATTTATATATATTGGTCACTGTTGATTATGTCTCAAAATGGATCGAAGCAATTGCTTTACCTAGATGTAATTTTCGGAGTGTTTCAAAAATTTTAATGAAAATTATTTTTACAAGATATGGAATGCCGAGAGAACATAACTAATGGTGGATATCATTTTAGGAATAAATAGATTTAGAGATTGGTTAGAAAATATAATATTATTCATAGAATCTCTACTGCTTATCATCCTTAGACTAGTGGTTTAGCAAAAGAGTCTAATCTTAAAATTAAAAGAATTTTGGAGAAAACTATGGATCTTCACCAATTAGACTGGTCTCTGAGATTAGGTACTGCATTACGAGCATATTGAACTGCTTTTAAGACCCCTATCAGAATGTCTCCTTATAGACTAGTATTTGGAAAGACTTGCCTTATACCTGTAAAATTAGAGCATAAAACATATTGGGCAATAAAAGAGTTGAATTTTAACTTAAAGAATGCAGGTGAGAAGAGATTTTTGTAATTGAATGAATTTGGAAGAAATTAGAAATGAATCTTATCATAATGACAAAATTTATAAGAAGAAAATAAAATTATGGCATGATTGGAAGATCTTAAAAAAGAAATTTGAACCTGGACAGAGAGTTTTACTATATAATACAAGATTAAAATTATTTCCTGGAAAACTAAAGTCTAGGTGTATAGGACTTCCTACTGTTATAAAAGTTTCTTCTGTTGGAGTTGCTGATATTAAGGATCCTAAAACTGGAAATATACTTAAAGTTAATGGGCACACATTAAAACCTTATTATAATTAAACCAGATTTTAAAGAGGTTTTAATGTTAAGTCATCCTGAATAATTGAATGTTCGTTGGGCTGACGACATTAAACTAAGCGCTTTGTGGGAGGCAACCCATATTTATCTTTATTATGTTTTCTTGCTTGTTTTTAGTAGTTGTGCTTGTAGTTAGTAATATTTAAGTCCCACTAATTTGTAAATATCATAATAGATTGAAAATTATTGGATCGTATCGAAGAATTAGAATATTTAAGACCAAATTGAAGTTTGGTGCAATTTTGAACAGTGATGCTGCCAACGTTAGAATGGGCACTACCGACACCCTTTTCCAGAGAGATGCACTTAATTTTGGGTTTTGGGCGCCGTCAGCACCCTATCCTACTCCGCCAGTGCCGAAGTTCTGGAGATAGTTCCTAGAGTTTCAAAACACGATTCTTGGCAGTTTTATGCGGGATTTCATCCTAGTAACTTCCTAAAACATGTTTTTAACCCCCTAAACTCCTTCAAAATGAAACAATTCATTCCAAATTTGCATATAATAGATTCCAACTCTGTAGAAACCCTCAGATTTAGAGTTTTTAACTGACAAAAATTCATCAGTTTCAAAGCGCATCAATTATTTAACAAAGTGATGATGAAAAGGAGGATTATCAAAGAAAGAGGCTTTGTGAATCAACGTATGGATACTCCAAGTGTTAGAGTAGAACAGATTAATGTACAGAGGAATTGGGAACTATTATGCTCCACTACTGCCGCTGTAGTTGTTCCTGTTGTGAAAGAGTTTTATGCAAATCTTTATGGAAACAACTAAGGATTTGTCTATGTGCGAGGAAGGTTTGTACCATTCACTCTTTTGAAGATTAATGGTTTTCTTATGATAAGAACATGCCTATCTACCATTATATGATTTTTGATGTGATGAGGGACAATATGAATGAATTTTTTCGCTATTTGACAGATGAAAGTGAAGAGTGGGAGATAAGAGATAACAAATTTGTATGTTTTTCTATTGCATTTTTAATCCAGTGTCGAAGCAATGACATTAATTTATATCACCAAAGTTACTTCCTACTATGAAAATTAGTTAAGTGACAAAGGAAAGTGCTATTTTAAATTACTGTATTTAAACTTGAAGGCTGATCGATATTGGTTCTATCATTATGAAATCTTTATTGGGATTGATTGTTCATGGATTTAAATATAGGCATGGACATCCTTCCACCATATTTCTTCTTTGCAGCCAGTCACAGGTTCCATATGAAAATTGGGAAAATGTATTTCTTCCTTGGAGGCCTATAGACCCAACTAATCTTTATGACTGTCAGGCAATAGGAGATGAGAATGATATGAGCCTCATTTCAGATCAACCATCTCAAAGTTTATGACCTATTTAGCCTTACTTTCCTAAAAGTTCTCAAGTGATTTTAAAGAAGATCAAGAAGTTGGAGGAAAAGGTATAGAATCTAATGAATGTTATTAATAATATCTCTGATTTATTTGATCACTTGGATTGGAGAATGAAAGAAAAATTTGATCACATTGGTCGAATTGAAGATAGTTTAGTAAATATGATGAGAAGAAATTTTGTGATTGCTGAGGATTTGATTATTGAATTCCCGTATAGTCCCTTCTACAATCTGTTTGTGCATCATCAATTTATTAACGATATTAGAGGAGAAGATACGACTGAGACTAACGATGAGTAATGACTCAGTTTTATATTTAGTATATGTTATTTTTGTTATGCTTTGGTGTGCTTAGTGTTGACTTGATTGACTTCGTAGTATGTTTTTGGACTTATTATGCTTGGATTTTGTGTTTGTGTTTAGTTTTCAGTGTTAGAATATCATAATGTGTTTGTGACACTAAAGTTATATGGCTTGATGAACTTATTTAGTGAATGCTTAAGATTGTATATTTGTAATATAGATTTTATATATTGGAGTGATGTTTTGTGTTGTTTGTGTAGATTTGTTGTTAGCTAGCTGCTTAATTGATGAAATAGATGCTCAAAGAGGATAATTATGTGATGGAGTAACCTTGAAATGATCGAAATTGTAGAAAAAATTTTACAGACCCAAAAGTTGAACTGGCGCCACAGGCACCCTATCCAGTGCTGCCGGCGCCCGAATATAGAAAAGGCTCGAAACCCTCTTTATTTCATGACTTTTACCCAGAGACCTGCCATTTGTGCCATTCCATCATCTTCTACCTCCAACCAACGTATTTTTGAGATCAAGGACTTGCTAGATCGTGGATTTAAAGCAATTTCAAGGCTTAAAAAGTGTGGATCTTGGCTTCTCTTGGTAAGAGCTTCACCCTAAACTAAAAATTTTTAATTTTCCCCATGGAAATTTCTCACATTGCTTAGATTTGAGATTTGGAATTTTTTAATGAAGTTTTGTGATTTTCCATAGTGATTTAAGCTCTTACTTAGATTTGCTTTAGGAGTCTCCTACATTGTCATTTTGAAATTTATTGGATTTTCTTGCAAATTTTTAGATAATTTCACCTGGCTCCTAAATTAAATAAAGGCAAGAGAAAGTTGGATTTTGATGAAGAAGTATTTTTAATTCTGAAAGCACAGTATCGTATCAATTCATTCTTATATAACAAAAAGTGTATTCAAGACTGGGATTTGGAAAATCCGGGCGGATCTATAAAGTAATTGATTTCTGATCGAAATTAGGAAACCTTTTGTTATTTTACTGCTAATATTATTATGTACACTATTCAAGAATTTTATGCAAATATGTATTGGACTGAAACAAAATATGTGCTTGTTAGAGAAAAAAATGGTAGAATTCATCCCTCAGTGTATTAATGCTTTATATCAGTTAAGGGGGATGAAATTATGTGAATATGAAAACTTTGATATGAGAGAAGATAATATGAAAGCAGTGATTGCTTTTCTTACTGATGAAAGAAGGGAATGGAAAGCAAAGGAAAAACTTATGATTAATTTCTCTGCTTCCAAGTTAAATGCAGCTTCTAAAGCATGGTGCTATTTCATCTTTACAAGATTACTACCTTCTTATTATCATAGTGAAGTCACTAGAGATAGAGCAATTCCTAATTATTGTATTCAGACAATGAAGCAGACTAATATTGGATTGATCATCTTAAAGAATATCTAGATTATTGCTAGACGAGAAACCACTGGTGGATTAGGACATCCTACCCTAATTCATGCATTAAGTGTACTGTATGGAGTAGAGTTTGATAGTTCTGAGGAGTTAGTCCATCCACTGAGGCCTATTACCAAGACCATTATTTGTACTTATGAGTCTCATATGGTTGGGAGAGGAGAAAGTAGGAGTATTGATATTCCTACTACCCGTCAGAATATTCCATCTACTTCTAAGCCACTGACATTATCTGATGTTATGGTGCAGTTAAGGATTCAGAGTGCCAGTATAGATTGACTCCATAGCAGGATGGATGACTTTGAGGCTAGAAGTGATTTGAATGAAGATTACATGAGGAGGAGAGTTGAGTATGATATTGCTTACCATGATGCTCAAGTCAAATTCATGAGGGGAGACTCTGGAGAGATATTTCTTACTTGCCCCAGTTATGTTCCTTACCGACCTGATCATGCAGAAGAAGCTGGTGATGAAGATTGGTAGTTTTGTGATTTCTATTTTTATTTGTGTGTTGTAGTACATTGTTGTGTTTGTTATTTATTTTTCTGTTGTTAGTATAGTTTTTTGATGTATTTGTGTTTAAAAAAAATGAGAAAATGAAAATGTGATGAACTCTATGTTAGTTTGTTTAGTGATTTGGATTGACATTGTGATGTTATGTTGGATGTTTAATGTTTAAGTGTTTAATATTTCTTCACCCTTGCAAAATTTTAAATGTTATATATATCACTGTTTCTAACTGTTTCTTCCTTGCTAGCTTAATTTTTGATTAATACCAGGATAGCTTCAGAAGATTTCAAAATCCCAGCACGAAAAGGTTAGTTTTCTGTTACTCTCTACCTTTGCAAAATTATATGTAATGAAAAACTTAAGTTTGGGGGAGGGTAAAATATTTACTCCTATTTTTTCTCAATTAATATAATTTTAAAAATTATTAGCATGACTTTTAGTAGTTGAACCTAACTTTAGATAACAAAATTTTTTATTTCATTTAAATATTAATGTAGATTTGAATGAAAGTTTTAGTAATAAAAGTTAATTTTATAAGGTTAAGATATTTAGTACGGGAGGATTGGACTATAGTTGACTATTTAAAGTAAAGAAAACTATATTTTTGAAATGTTAAGTGACTTAAAGAACTATGTGTGAAGAAAGGATTGTGACTTTATGATAAATTATAAAGCTGATAAATATTTATAAAGTAAAGTGGTGTTTCAAGTTTCAACTTTAGAAAGTGGAGAGTGAAGTTTGAAATAATTAAAGGCTATCCAGATATAGTAATCCTCACAAGAAAAGAGAAAAAAGTGAAAAAGAAAATGAAAAAGAAAAAATAAAAAGGGAAAGAAAAAGAAAGAAAATATATATGAGGAGAAGCGTGAGAAGATGCCTAATAAAAAATTGGCTTCTTCTGAATCAACCTAAAGGAAGAAATTTGTTACAATTATGAATTTATATTTAAAGTATTAGCCTAATTTCTAATAGTGTTTGCATGAAATTATTTTTCATATAGTCTTTCAAGGCACCCTTAATGTGACAAATTATGGTTCATCTTGTAATGAATAGGAAACTAGAACTCTTATACTTGACTACTGAATGATCTTATACCTGTAGTTTTAACCTGAGTTATTGAACTTCTTTCTAAGAATCTTACTATTATATTCATTTGAATAAAAAATCATAGTATTCCATAAGTGAAAAGTTCACTTCTTTGAGTTATAGTTTTATATAGTAAAAGGATTACTTGAGGACAAGTAATAGTTTCGTTTGGGGGATTTTCATGCACCAAAAATATGTTAGATTTTTGCCATATATTTTATACTCATTTTTTGTGATGTTGCACTTTAAAGGAAGTTAATCTTCATGTTTTGCTACAAGTATGAAGATTTTAGGTGATTTGAGCTAAAGGATGTGAAAATGAATGAATTTAGAACTAAAAGAGGTAAAATGGAGAAAACAGCCTTCTGGCGCCGCCAGCGCTAGAATGGGCGCCGCCACGCTCATTTCTAGAGAGTTCAGAATTAAATAAAAGCCCAGTGTCGCAGACACCCAATCCAGTGCCGCCAGTGCCCAATGTCGGTGGAAATCAAAATTTAATGTATTTGGACGCTTTTCGAAGGGTTTCTTGAGGAAACTCTTGGGGAAATCATTTCTAGACTTTTATAGATAGTTATGAATGCCCAAAAAGGGTGTGTGTTTGTGTGTGTGTTGAAGAAAAGAGAGAGGGAGAGGAGTGAAGAGAGTGTGTTAGAGTTTGTAGAGAAGGTGTTTTAAGTGTTGTTTTGTGAGGGATTCTTCTCTAAGGAGTGTAGCAGAAGGAGGAAAGTGAGAGTTTGCTTCTTTGAACCTTTCATTGCAAAACTTAGTGTGTGTTAGTTAATTTTGTTTAGAAATTTAGAAAGTAATTGTAGTTATCTTTGCAATAGTAACTTAAATAGTACTTGAACTTGTATTGTGAATTGAGTATTGGATTTCAAATCTTTAGTATATTCTGTTAAAGTTCCTACCTTTCTCATGGGATCGATAAATAGTACTCTGCTAGAGCCCTGTATACTTGAACAATATATATACTTGCGTATATGAATGAATGCCTCATTATTCAATTGATCTTATTGTGAAACTAAATTGAAAATATCCTTTGAATATTTACGTTAGAGGCAGCGCACCTGAGACCGTGCGGTCGAGTCACTTTGCCTCTACTCCAATGCTTCTACAAAAGGGATATTAATTTTAAGCTTCTTAAAAATCTCAAAAATCCTGAAAATTGTTGATCCAATTTTTGTTGTGTAATTCTTTGAGGAAAGAAGGCGGTGGTCTTTCTAAATTAATCTTAGTTGGAGAGACAGGTGTTTTCACTTCCTTAGAAATAGTTACTTCAGGTTTTTAGTTTCTTTATTTTATCTCTCCACTTAAATATCTTTTTGAATTCCAACATTTATTTCCTTTCCACTCCTTAGTTGGACAGCTTTAACTGATTCTTGCTCTTTGTTCTTTTCTATATGATTTATCTCAACATTAATAGAAAGTGTTCCCTAAGGCCTATTGTTATGTGCATTAGAAATTTGTCTCGATTGAGTCTCTATATTTTGAATAACAGTTTTTGACTTTGTAATTGATTACCCATCTATAACACCACTTCTTCTATTAATAAATTCTTCTCCTTAACTTGTTGGTTTCTACTAAATCCAAAATGATAAGTTGGCCTATAGTTAGCACTACCCTGGTTGCTCCAGTTTCTCAGTGGGATTACTTGATTGTTCCCCCATTGTTGACTTCCACCACTAGAATTTTTGTTCCAGTTAAAGCTAGGATGGTTTTTCCAACTAAGGTTGTAATAATTGGAATATAGGTTATTGGGTATGGTGATAGCATTTATAGTTTCTAAAGAAGTTTGAGAATCAATCATTTGTGCTAATGAATTTTCTTAAATCATATGAGGTGCTGGAGAAAATATTCATTCCAATTTGGAATATTTTCCTAGATAATGAAGATATTGAGAGACAACCATTCAAATAGCATCATTATCATGAATAATTACCACTTTATTTGGACTTACCCTTTCAGAGGGCCATTGAAAATTATTTGTAGCCATCTCTTTAATTAATGACTAAGCTATATTGAATGGTTTATAAATTAATGAACCTCCAGCAGCAGCATTTATGATAGAACTAAGGGATCTTACTAACCCATTATAAAATGTTTGAATAAATAATCAGTCTGGTAAAGCATGATGTGGACACTTTCTAAGGAGTTCCTTAAATCTTTCTCAAGCTTCATATATTGACTCTCCTTCACACTGAGTAAAGGAAGCAATGTTATTTCTAAGCTTAGTAAAATTTGAAGGTGGAAATTAGCAAAAACATTTTGTGTTAAATCTCCCCTAGTTCTAATAGATCTAGTTGCTAACAAATTCAACGACATCTTATCTTTATCACTTATTGAAAAAGGAAAAAGTCTAAGTCTGACATCATCGTTTGATACACCATCATACTTAAATGTAGCATACATTTATAAAAAGCTAGCTAAATATAAATTTGGATTCTCAGATTGTGTCCCCCAAACCGATTTTTTTGTACCATTTATATATTAGCAGGTTTAATTTCAAATGAGTTAGCCGCTACAATAAGAGTTTCAATACATTAATGAATTTCATCTACTGTAGGGTTAGCATAATTTCTTAATGGTTTTTCTTGTTCATTTTATCAGTTGAATTTTGATGTTATTTTGTTATGTGTTTGCCATTTCTTGAAAATAATAAAGTCTTCCTTATTTTCAAATCCTTCTTATAGTTCGTTCTAATTCAGAATCGCAATGCACTAAAACTTAAGCTCTAGAACTAAGCATGCACAAAGTAAAATTTCAGAAAATAAAATAACACATAAAAATTAAAAATTTTTTAATAATTTTTTTTGATCTTTTATTTTTAATTGATTTTCAAAATTTCCAAATATAAAAATCACTAAAATTAATTCTTCTAAAAATAAATCTACAATTCAAGTATAAATCCAATGTTAAAAAAGTTTCGTCGCTTCCCCGACGAAAGCACCAAAAACTTGACCAGACCCACAATTACGTGAATATTAATAATTCTTAAATTTACCAAAAACTTGTCTCGATTGATGTTTAGCAACTACTGTGAATAATTATAATGATTTAAAAATTATGTAATAAAGTTTCACACTAGGGGTACTACAAAAGTATATGTATCATTTTAAGTAATATATAATTTTCCATATAAACCCCAGTATTGATCCTACGAGAAAAGCTGTAACTCATAATATTAACTTGGAAAATTCTATCTAAAGTGTAGTTAAATATTACATGAGAACAAAGTCTATATATTTGCAATAGTAAAATCTAATTCCATGAAAAAAAGTAATAATTAGTTTTAAAAGTTTAATAATGTTTAGAAGGCTAATAAAATATAAAAAAGAGTTTGAATGTTTTGAAAAGTTCTTTCCCATTGCAAAATAAATGTTAAGAAGAGTATAATTTGAATGATTGAAAATACAAAATGTTGTAATGTAACAAATAGGAGTATTCATATTCTTTACCCCCTCTTGGTGATAGAAAAGAACATTGGCTAATTAAAAGTTTTTCACCAGTTTGTGTTGTAATGTTGAGATGATTCTGGTCTCTCACCTCCAGATTACCCAAGCGCCGTCTCTATATGAACTACTAGGGACCCTTACGATCCAAACTCTAAACTAAATTGATAAAATTTTCTCGTCTGTCTCCCTAGAAGTATCAATTCTACACCCATCAAAACTTATCTACCTGTCCATTTGCACTCCCCCCTCGAGTGATCGCAACAACTTTTTCTAAAGTGAAGTGTGATATTCACTAGATGGGTGAAATCATAGCCCTCCCTGGGTCAATATATTTCTCAATGGATTTTAACCTCACAAGTGGCCAATTTGCAAAGTCAACAAAGAATCGGTGAAAATACCATCAAAATTTTTTGAAATAAAAAGAAGTCTTTAGATCATTCTCATCTCACAGGATTAATTCCCATATAGAGAGAGAGAAAGAAAGGGAATTACTCAGAATTTATGAAGATAACAAAAACATATGATTTGTATTGAAATCCAAGTCTTACAAAAAAAACATAAACAAGAATATAAAGTACCTTATGTCTTCTCCCCGAGCATATTTCTGGAGTCTCTTTCCAGCAATCTCCAAACTCTCACACAACACATACTTAAAAAAACTTACTCACACTAAAAAGAGCAATAAAAATCTAACAAGCTTCACTAAAATCTCTCCAAAAGACCTATCTTCATTTTTTTTGGCCAAACTGTTCACATTTAATAGATCTCTGAAAATAACTAAGGGTTACTTCAAGCATCTCTTTTATCTTTAACCAAATTCAGTGTATTTTTTTAAAGGGTAGTTACTAGCACTATCACATCAGGCTGGGGCGCTATAATGCCCATTTTGCCTGTAAAATGTTGCTATGATGCCAATGGTGGCACTGTAGCACCACAGAAAAAAGCTTAATTCTGCTTCATTTTCCCCACATTTTCTCTAAATGTCCTTTCAATGTTCCTGAAACCAAAAATAGGAAAAATAACTTTTTTTTAAAGTGCAATATCATCAAAAATGAACATAAATTGCTCATAAATTGTGCACTAAAAATAGGTAATTTTTAGGCGGATCAGAGACACCAAGATAATTGTACTCCAAGATAGAAGGGTCCTTTCACTGGTGTCCTTGAGCCTTTAGAAGCTACTTCTTCAGAAAATGAAGGCGTAGTCCTCTCTGCTTTTGAGGAGATGCCTGATGATTGGTGTCAAGCCGTCACTCAGACTTGCCATTACTTGATGAAGGGAATACTCCCTGATGACTGTTCTCTTACCACTCAGATTCAGAAGAGAGCATTTTCATTTACCAGTCTAAATGATGCCCCTTACCGATGGTCAATTGACCAAATGTGGTTCTGATGTGTCAGAAAAGCTGAGATTAAGAAAAACTTAGTTGATGTCCATGATAGTCTTTGTGAGTCCCATCAGCCAAGCCCCAAGATGATAGCCAAGATTAAGAGGTTTGTTAGTTACTGGCCTTCGATGACACTTGACTGTATAGATTATGCTAAGTGGTGCCAACATTACCTAGATTTTTTCCTACTACCTCACCAACCCTGAATGCACTACATACGACCTTTCAAATCTGGGGAACTGAGATTGTAGGGCCTATCTATGCTCTATCCTGTAAAGGACATTGTTTCATACTTGCAGCCGTTGACTACTTTTCTAAGTGGGTGGAAGCCAACCTCCTAGGAGGTCAAAGCCAAAAATATGCTGCTCTTTTTGAAGAACAATATATAAATCATTTTGGTGTGCCATGTCACATCATTTTTTATAATGGGTTTGCTTTCAATAGCACAAAATTAATTGTTTTGCTTGTCAACATCCAATCCATTAGCGATATTTCACAATATACTACTTGCCTGAGAATTAACGGTCTAGCTGAGGCTTTTAATAAGACCTTAGTAAATTTAATGAAGAAAATTCTTCACGTTAACAAGAAGGAATGGCATGAGAGGCTCACCGAGGCACTTTGGGTGTATCATATGACATATCACACAACCATTATCTCTACCCCTTACACTTTAATGTTTGGGTCTGAAGCAGTCCTTGCCATGGAAGTGGAATAACCTTTTTTGCAAGTTTTTATAAGCAACAACATCATCTGTGATGAAAATATTCGACTCAGGTTGGAGGAGCCTGATAGCCTTAAGGGACTTGGACTACTAGCCTAGCAAAAGATCAAGCTATAGGCCACATCTCAATGAGGCTGAGGACCTTCACATTTGGAGACTTGGTGTTAGTGCGATGCAACTCAATTTTGAGTCACCATGGAGGGCATGGCAAGTTTGAGTCCACTTAGGAAGGACCCTTCGTGATTGATAAAGTCTATGAAGGAGGAGCTCACTTACTAATTGTTGGAGATGCAACTCATCCATTACCTCCTATCAATAGTTGATAGTTGAAGAGATATCTTTCTTAGCCTCTTTATCATGTACTCAATGCTATCTCCTCATTATGTGAGCTCTTGCAAACTACGGGTGGTCTTTTAACATGTACATAGTAATCAATTTGATTGACAGTATAAATTTCAGGCAAAGTGGAAGTTCTACAGGCGGCTCATACTTGGTGAGGCTACCAATCAATATTAAAGAAGCCTCAACGTTCTCTTACCCTATCTTCCATCGATCCACTATACACAGGGTCTGAGGTTACTATACTCGCTTATCATGAGTATGGTTGATATAAACATCTTATGCATCAAATGAATGTGGATTACATGACTGTCCCACTCAATTTGAATGAATGCAGCTGATAATCTCTTATGGATGTGCCTTAGCTTAATGGCTAGAAATTATTATGGGTAGATGACCTGTATTGTAGCATGCTAATTTTCTTTTATATTTAACACTTATTTTTGATGGAATTACACTTTTAATGGAATGTATTTCCTTACATTTGTTGCAATTATAATTGGTAGGAGAATTGTAGAAAATTGGATTAGAAACGGAACCAATTTGAGACAAAGGGAGCAATGGAGCAAATATCAGGATTGAAACCTAGGAACCACTTCTAAGCGCCATGGCGCTGCTCCATGGTGCCATGACACTGCAACCGGCGCCTAGGTGCTAGATGTTGTCCAACCAACTGTTGAGCTCACTTTTGTGAGGATTATTTAAAAATTGTTTTGAGAAAGGAAGTCTAGCAATATTTACCTTCTAAATCTTACCAATGGCCACTAAACCCTAATGTCTAGGGCAAAATCAAATGAAGCCTTTTTTAACCTAAATTTTAATGACATCCTAAAATGATCAAATCAGCAATGACAATCCCTAATTTGATCAGCTTTCAATCAAATTGGTCAACCTTTGACCCAAATGATCAAATTAGGTCACAATGGTCAATCCTTGACCCAATAACCACCCTATTGACCAAACTGGTCAACCTTTGACCCAAATGGTGAAATTAGCTCAAAATGGTCAATCCATAACCCAATGACCATCCCATTGACCAAACTAGTCAACCTTTGACCCAAATGATCGAATTAGGTCAAAATGGTCAATCCATGACTTAATGACCACCACATTGACCAAACTGGTCAACCTTTGACCCAAATGATCAAATTAGGTCAAAATTGTTAATCCATGACCCAATGACCACCACAATGACCAACTAGTCAAACCTTGACCCAAATGGTCAAACTAGGTCAAAATGGTCAAACCTTGACCCAATGACCAACACATTGACCAAACAGGTCAACCTTTGAACCAAATGGTCAATTCATCACCTAATGACCACCACATTAACCCAATGCCAACCCCATTAACCATCAAGTTAACCCAGACCCAAAATTGGTCAAATTTGACTCATTTGAATAATTTAAGACATTAAAATGATCAAACTTGATCATTTGGTTAACCCCAGTCAAACCTAGGCCCCACTACCAAAATAAATGGCCCCATGATTAAATTAACCAATCACAAGGTAAATTAAATCACCTGGGTAAACTTTTGACTTAGATTGGTCAACCATGGTAAAACCTAGTCTACCTTGGTCAACTATGGTCAACTTTAGTCAAATTTGATAAAAATACTCAATTTTAAACCAAATTAATGAAACTGATCAAATGGTTAACCTTCAAAATCTTTTTGGATTAATTTATGGGTTATTATTATAATTTCCTACACTTTTAATTAATTACTTGATTAATTCAAAACAAAATTATAAGAAATTAATTTTAAATTCAAACTAAAACATGACATAATATATAACATGATAAATGGTTTCCAAATTTAAAACTCCACCATGACATCATAAATGACATTATGTGAAGTCGTCAATGGGTCACCCATGACCCATGAGACTCATCACACATGGGTTAACACATTGAATAACCCATGATTCACCACTTTAAAAATGGTTAAACACCATCTTGACACCATCATAATGGGAAGGTGTGTGTATATTTCCCTCTCAAATTGAGGTGTGCTTGGATGTATAGGTGGAGAGCACCTCCTCCTTAATCCAATAGAAAAGAAGACTTCGGCAAGTCATCATTTTCAACATAATCAGGTTCATCATGACATATCATGGAAATGGGCGAAGGCTTGCTTATGTATCATCTCATCTTCAACCTATTGAATGGGTCATGAAGCTCATATAGGGAAGGCTAATTTAGACCATCTTGATATGTCTTAACCACCTCATGGATGAACCAATGAAGGAAAGCCAAATTAAGAACCAAGCTTCCACCATGGTTGAACCCAAAATGGGTTGAACTTGGAAGGACCAATTATCCTTATCTCCCATCTAAAATCTTATTCCTAGCCTATCTTTAAGCTGCTAACACCTTCCCAAAGTGAACCTAGGTAGATTTGGGTTCACCATGGCTCCCACAAGCCTATATATAGATTAGCTCAAGAGCATACAAGAAAGAAATAGAAATTCCTATAGTCCATATACTCTAAACCATCCAGGACAAAAAAAATCTTCCTCATCCTCTAGTCCATGCAAAATTGAGATTTGATACCGACTGTTTTCTTCCAATTTAGCCACCCCGAAACACCCCAAAACAGGACACATTTTGGGTCTAAAAGAAACCTCTTCCAATCCTTAAATTAATAGTTTTTGCACCTTCTCTGAGGTGTAGGATGAAGTTCCCAATCAAAATAGGGTCTTCCTGTAAAGTCTAACCTAGTTCAAGCCCAAGCCGTGAACCCATTTTGGTGAATTCATATATCCACTCAATTTCATCCAAAATTGAGCATACTAGGAGCTTTACAATGATTTGGTGATTGTTCTAGACAAACTTGATTGAAGCTTCTTTTCATCAAGCTAATGTATGGTCCACTTAACCTCAATCGTGGCCGTTCTTGAGCCTTTGTGAAACAGACCATTTCACAACCCTATCATCACCGTACGGATCTGTTCATCTCCTTCAAATAAAGCTTTAATGCCAAAAATTATGAAAATCCATTAAGAATCCATCGAGATCTTTGGTTTTCTATACGGATGGCTCTTACGTTAAGTCGGATGAAGGAGATATACGAATGCCATCCGTTTCCGTGTTTAGAAATGAAAGGCTCTGATTTAATCCTATCTGATCTCATTTTCTGAGCCACACAACTGATCAAGCATGTTTTACGGAATACAAGGACACACAAAACCATTTAGATTATTTTTTTTAATTATAATTTAATTAATTATAGAATAACCTTAAAATAATAAAAAATCTCTATCTTTGCGTTGAAAAAATTGGAAAAATCAAACAAAAATACCCCTGAACTCAAGATAGCGAGGAAAATAATTTCGAAACAAAATTTGAATTTAAGGACTTATATTTAATTTTTAATTAATTAATTGTTTTCTAGAGTAATTTAAGGAATTATATTTAGTTTTTAATTAATTTAAGGACTTATATTTAATTTTTAATTAATTATTTAAAATTATTTATAAATAAAAAAAATTTTGAAATACTTAGGGATTAATCTTTGACTCCTTAGGAACATCCTATTATTTTTCCATGACTAGGAAAATTCCCAAGAATAACATTTCCTAATTTCTATTAAACTTTGTAATTATTTTTAACAATAATTATAAAAATCAGAAATTAAATTTGAAATTGGTTAAGAAATTTAGGGAGACAGACACCAACCTTAAATTGACAAATCTTAGCCATTTGAAAATTTAAAATGACATTTTTATTTAGGGTTAAAACTATTAATTATGAAATAATATTTAAAACCCTAAAATTCTTTTAAGACCCAAATTTTAAGTAAACATAGCCCTTTTCACATTGGGTCAAGTCAATTTTGACTCTAACTTCAAATAGACTCAAACCAAATCCTAATTAGGTCTAAGACACCAATTAGACCTATTTAAACAAACATAGACCTTAATCACGTTAGGTTTGACTTAATAAACACCAATTAGGTCTAAAACATCTATTAGATCTAATTAAACCAGTTAGACCTTAATCACATTAGGTTTAACTTAATAAACTCCAATTAGGTCTAAGACACCAATTAGACCTTAATTAAATTAAGTTTAACTTAATAAACCCTAATTGGGTCTAGCACATCAATTAAACTTAATTAAACCAAGTTAAACCTTAATCACATCAGGTTTAACTTTATAAACCTTAATTAGGTCTAATCCCTAATTAGACCTAATTAAACCTAATTAACCATAACCCAATTAGACTTAACCACTAATTAAGTCTAATTAATCAAGTAAATCTTACCCAAATTAGGTTTAATTAACCTTAACCTAATTAGGCTTAACCATAATTAAGTCTAATTAATCAATTAAACCTTACCTAAATTAGGTTTAATTAACAATAACCCAATTATCCTTAACCACTATTACTTCTAGTTAATCAATTAAACCTTACCCAAATTAGGTTTAATTAAACTTAGCCTAGTTAGACTTAAACAAAATTAAGTCTAATTAAATAATTAAACCTTACCTAAATTAGGTTTAATTAACCATAACTCAATTAGACTTAACCATTAATTAAGTCTAATTAATTATCTAAACCTTACCTAAATTAGGTTTAATTAATCTTAACCCAATTAGACTTAACCACTATTAAGTTTAACTAAACAATTAAAGCATACCCATATAAGATTTAATTAACCTTAGCCTAATTAGAATTAACCACAATTAAGTCAAATTAATCAATTAAACCATACCCAAATTAGGTTTAATTATCCTTAACCAAATTAGATCCAATCCTTTGCAAAATTTTCATCCTAAAATTTGTTTTGAAATCTAAAAGCCCACTCTCTAAACCATCTTGAAAGCCCATCCAAAGTGAAATCCAAAAGCCCAAAGCCCACATGACAATTCCTTCTCATCATCCCTTTAATTGGAATCAATTCCTAAGTCCCAAATCGATCATCAAATCAACCTAAATCAAGCACCATCTAAATTTTTCACTAAATTGCCAAAATCTCCAAATTCCTTTTTCATATAAATGAATCCACTTTTCCTAAGCCAAGGATGAGCCAAATGAAGCCACATGCAAGCCATGGACAAGTCACATGGAGCCATGGGGGGTTTGACTTGTCACCAAGCCATTAATGGCAAGAGGAGGGAGTCCTTTCCTAAGCCTTCCTTAAGCCATTTTAACCTCTTTAAAGCAACACCATAACCCAAAATTAACTTAAACTATTTTGATGGAGACCACACCATTTTCTCCTAGCTAACCCAAGTGACTATTTTCAGCCCAAAACCAGGCCTTGGGTGGTGCACCTAGTCCAAAAGGATGGGTTGACCCAAATCAAGCCAAAATGGCCTCTCCCCCATACCATTTTAATCCAAGCCCTTTACACATGTCCATGGCCAATTGATTGCACAAACTTCCAGCCCTGACCCACCTGGACTCGAAGGTGACCCATGCTGCTCGGCCGGCCGCACTGGGTCGCCGGAAAACGCCATGGCCGAGACATGGGAAGGAGCCAAGCATTGAAATTCCACCTTGCTGAGTTTCCCCATGCCCAGTGGCCAGTGCAGCCGTTCTTCCCTTGCCAAGAGCAGCTGATCCCAGTCCCTAACTCCCCCTGGGAGAGCCTCTAGCCTCTCCTATTTAAACACCACCCCTCTCGGCCATGAAGGAGGTGCTCGAACCAACCTTAAGGAAACTCGCCAAACTCATTCCGGACCACTCTCCACACATAGAGCACTTGATTCCCACTTGGATTCCAGCCCCGATTCCCTCTCGTTGAGCTCGATTTTGAGTTCGAACTTCGACACAAAAAACCAGGACACTTCTTCACGGTGGACCAATCCCCAAATTGATTGATCCTACACCTTCACCGGACCGAGGAAGAAGTTTACCAGCGAAAGCCCCCTCTCCGGAGCCACCCATCCGTTCCGGACTCCAAGCTTTGTAATCGGTACGTGGTTGAAATCCTACCTAGACAATTCACCGAGCCAAGGGACTTCATCTGGAGCTTGCTTGGACCCAATCGAAGGTGACACAACTCTCAGATCGAAAATTCACTTCTCTGAGCAAAGGTTTGGACTCACTCTTCTTCCCGAGCTTACAGAGATTCTCCATTTAGTTTGAGTCAATTTAAATACATGTTTACCATATGGATGTGTTCGTCTCCTCAAGATGAATCCATAGAGCATAAGAACACGAAAATCCGTTGAGAATCGAGTGAGAAATTAGGGTTAGAAGGTTGATGGTCACGGGTGCACACCAGTCGTAGACGATGACTGGGAGCCGTTGGATCGAGCATGTATCGAGTGGACAGTCTGGATCAAGCCGGATAGCGCGTTGGTAGGTGACCCGCGGGGCCCTGGATCGCTGAGTCGGATGGCGGCGCCGAATCAGAAGACGACACGCGGCGTTTCGGAGATGCCTAGGTTGAGTTGGCGCCGCGTGGATAAGTAGGAAATTAGGTTATTTTCCTATTTATTTAATTCCCTAAACTTCAAAAATGCATAACTTTGTGTAGGAAAATTAGAAAAATAAAATAAAAATACCCTCTTGCTCAGTGAACAGAGGAGAATAATGTGGAAAAGAAATCATTTAATTTCATCAAGTATTTTATTTTTAATAATTTATTTACTCTCTGCACAGTTTCAATTCTCCATGCATGTATACAATTCACCATGGCATGAGACCATAGGGCTTTTGAAGCCTTTGAATTTGGGAACATTCCCTGAATTTTCCAAAGTCAGAGGCCACCCCTATGGAGAGTTATTGATTTTTCAATTCTAGGTCACTATTCTGAATATTTTAATTCCAATAATTAGCATGTTGTGAAATAAATTCTAAGAAAATTTGAGGATGTTTCTTATTACCAGAGGACTCTAGGAAAAATAGGGTTTGAATTAATCCACTTGGAATAACCCTAATTGGCTTAAACACCCAAAATAGGTCCTTAATTAATTAGAGCTAATCTTACATCAAATTGACTTGAAATCAATTCTCCACTGACCTTTAGGATCAGAGGAACCCACCATAAAAATTTGAAGTCAATTGGACTTGGTTAGCCCTACTAAATGGGTTGATTAAATCATTTAACCAATTTAAACTTTAAAAATTCATAACTTTCAAAATAATTTTCAAAAATTCACCAAATTGGTTTTGGAGCCTATCTGATATCAGGGGAATTTAAGAAAATTAAAATTGTAATTTTCTAAAAAAGTTTATTTTTTTGCATTATTTTAATATTTTTAATAATTAAAAAATAATAAAAATCACAAAAATAATAAAATTCACCAAAATGTCACATTTTTAATTTTAATCACTTAGGAACAAACCCCATATTTTTCTTAAGTCTATATGATGAGATATTAAATTTTAAAGCCCTAAGGTAATTTTAAAATTAAAAAAATGTATTTTTTAGCATTTTCACTAAAATAATTCTAATAAATCAAAGAAAAATCAGAAAATTGTAAAAATTGGTTCTCTGATTTCCTTGATATCAGAGAGATTTTTTAAAAATATAAAATTCATTTTTCAACCTTTATTTTATTTTTAAATTAATTAATACTTCAAAACTCAAAATAATTATAATAAAAAGAATATAATTCAAAAAATCACCAAAATTGGTCCAAGTGGTCCTTTGGTCATTAGGAATGTTCCATAATTTTCTTAAGGACAGAAACTTTCCCTTGGTCATTCTATTAAATTTTCCTTGGAAATCCCTATTTTCCACCAAAAATAATTACATAAATAAATTAAATACAGAAAAATCACATTTTCTCCTCTCATGTCTTTATTGACATATGAGTGAAGTCACATAAAAATTTCAAGTTCATTTAAGCTCAATTTAGTGAGTTATGAAATTATTAAGCTTGAAGGGAAAAATGATAATTAAAATTTTAACCTTTAATTAAAACTTTAGGCTTAATAAAATTAAAGAGTAAAATATTTGATCCTAATCTGATTTGGATGATTGAAATTTGAATAATAAGGGTAGAAACCTATTAAACAATTTAAAAATAATTAAAATAAACCTTAATTAAATAATTAATTAAATTTGGAAGAATAATAAAATTGGAATTATTAAAATAGGGATATTATTAGCAAGAGATTTGTTCTTTAATTTAAGAATCCCTAAATTAATCATCTCAATAATATTTAATTCCTAATTAAAATGATAATCCAACATTAAGATTTAAAATGCTAAAAGACTTAATCATTAAATTAAATTAAAGTTAAATTATTTAAATTAAATCCTTTTAAAATTTCAATTAAATTAATACTTTAACAATTAAAATTAAATCATCTTTAAAACATAAAAAATAAAATATTAAATTAAAATTAAAAATTAAATTAAATTAAAATTTAAATTAAATTAAATTAAATAAAATAAAATTAAATTAAAACATATTAAATTAAATCAAATTAAATCAAATTAAATTAAATTAAATTAAATTAAATTAAATTAAATTAAATTAAATTAAATCAAATTAAATCAAATTAAATTAAATTAAATTAAAATAAATCATATTAAATTAAATTAAATTAAATTAAATTAAATTAAAATAAAAAAAAATCAAGTTAAATTAAAATTAGATTAAATTAAATAAATTAAATTAAAATTAAAACTAAACCAAATTAAATTAAATTAAAGTTAAATTAAATTGAATTAAAAATAACATCACCTAAGACATAAAGAATTTAAAAATAAATATAAAGCAACTTGAACACTATTCCAAACTTAAACCCATTAACTGAAATTAAATTAAATCATAAACCATTTGAACATCAATTTGCCCTCGAAAGCTTTTGTTGTCATAACTCCTAAACAGAACGTTAAGTGAAGTGTTACTTCACTCATAGGATATTCAAATGTCCTAGTTCATTGAGTAAGATAACAACAAAACTTGAATTCCCGGACGATTAATACATTTGTATAATTAAATTCTCTTAGACTTAAAAATAATCCTAGAAATATTGAAAAGATGTTTAAGACTCGTCTTAAGGACATCCTCGATATGATGGGATGTTTATAAGAACAATTGAACTTAATTGTTCTTTGATGAAGAAAATCGTCCTCAAACCAAAACACAAGAACCTAGACATCATAGGAGATGACTAGCTATAGGAGTAGGACCTTGGTAGAAAACCATAACCCTTCCCTTAGCTTTACCTAGGAACTTGCTTTAAATGCTTAAATATTCTAATTGTGTTTTAAGTGCAGCTTGGGATGACGGGAAGACCCTCCAGGTACGCTTTTATTTTATTGCAATTTACCTTATTGCAATTTATTTAATCGCATCGCACTTACTTTCTTGCATGATAAACAACTGTTGCATGAAAACCCACACTTTTAGGATAGTCCCTAAAATTGAAACCAAAACTAAATTAAAAGTCATTACAAGATAAAATTCACCGCCACAACATTTCAAAATATAAAACAATTCAAAATTTAATCACAAACAGAACACAAAACTACAATTACAACTAAATTAAAACGTCTTGTTGGATGATCGGGAATACCTCGGATGATGTAACCTACGTGTTGCTAACGGGATTTCCCACGGTCTAAATGAAAGTGTGGAACTCATTTAGTTGAGTTTAGCAAATTCATCTGGACTAAGTGAATCCGATAAAAATAACGATGCCGGAAGGATGGAACCATGGGATCTTAACCGGTGTTGTTATAATCAACTTTAAGATTTGTTTTAACTAAAGCACTAAAAAACACTTGGACTCTAAGATTTCTAAAACCAAACTTCTCTCTTCTCTTTTGATTACAATTTTCTAAAACTAAACCTTCGCAACAACAAGAAGCTCGGAGCATGGTGGGCAGCACGGCCATCGTCATCAGCAAAACCTGAGTCTACTTCAGCAAAACTTTCTTAGAATTAAATAACCAAACCATAGGATTTCGAGGTAGTTTGCCTAGTGCAACATAAATCCTCAACCTGTTGTTAGGCATTTGCATTGCAAATTAAGCCCTAACCGGTCTTAGGATTTCCCAGGTAGTTATCCGATACGACATAAACCCTCACATCTTTGAGGCTATTTGTATGATCGTGCCATACAAATACAAGTCCTAATTAATTAGAATTGGCAGGATCAAAACATTAAAAAAACATTAGGACTTTCTTAAATTCAAGCCAAACAATAGGATAGTAGGGAAATTACCGAAGTTCGCTTTGAATCTGTAATTTCTCCTACCTTTCTTCCTTTGAATTCCCAAAACAAAATGTTCCAAACTTGATCCATTCCCTATTGAAACTCTAAAATTCAATCCCTTGAAAACTTAAACTTTGAAATTATTGAGAGCAGAACTACTGATTAATATCGAGAGTTTTCTTAGGTGATTCTCGTCACTTAAGATGTAATTAACTATAAGGCCTTGCCCTTATAGGGAATTTTAAGAACCCAGGTAATATAAACCCTGTTTAATGCTTTCAAATTAAGCAGGGGAATTTGTCGGCTTATAAAATTGGTTCGTAGACCAAACAGATTTCACAAATCTTCTAGTTTATTTAATCGAACCCCATCACCAAACAGTGCGTCTATTATTCGGGATAGATACACGGTTTGTGATGCGACGCTCGTTTATATAAACTATCTGGGATGTGAGGTCAGTTTGATTTCATATCTTAAAATTATTTTCAAAATCAAATACTACTTTCTTAATCATATATATATATTTAAATTAAAACTAAAATCTAAAATTCGCCGACAAACACACAGTACTTTAAGTCTTTTAACATTTCAAAAATATAGTTTTCTTTACTTTAATTAGTTAACTATAATCAAATTCTTTCATACCAAATATCTTATCCTTATAAAATTAACCTTTATTACAAAAAAAAATTCATCCAATCCTTCCATAATATTCAATTGAAATAAAATGTTTTAGTTATCTCAAGCGAAGTTCAACTGCCAGAAGTTATGCTAATAATTTTTGAAAATATAACAATTGAGAACAAATAAGAGTTAATATTTTTCTTCCCCCCAAACTTAAATTTCAAAAATATTTTGCAATTAATTCCATAAAATATAGCAGGAAGAAAAAGTAAAGGTTGAATCTACTTACTACTACAACATCCTATCAAATTCATATACATGCATAATTAGGATAGAATGACTGTAGGAGAAAGTAAATCTAACCTAAAACATGCTTATAATAAAATTACACTAAAAGGAAGTATTTTCACATTAAAATTTTATTTTTCTTCCTACCCCCAAACTTGATTTTTAACATGTATAGCATTTAGTACAAAAAGTATAAGCAGGAAGAAAACAGTTCAGAAATTCTCTCTACCACACATGTCTATCAAAACCCTTTACAAGTATTCATTAGGACAGAACAATATGCAGCATAAAGTAAATCTAAACTAATCATGCCAGAATGAAATGAACTAAACTAAAGTCTAACTAGCATATCAGGTATCGACAAGGGAATATAAAAATGTTCTTTAAGACCTAAATAAAGTTGTAACACAAACATAAACACATAATTCAAATGCAATCACAAATGATAAATGAGGTGAATTCTTCCTTTAACTCATCGTATCTCACAAATTTACTTCCAATTTCTAACGAAAACACTACACTAGTAAATTAGGCACTTCAAAAGATTTTATAGATTATAATCCCAAAGATAAGATTATCCCTAATAAATTGGTTTCTGGACACCAATCTCAGGCATCACCTAATCTTTTTAATTAAGCACCTCTAACTGTTATAAAAATAGTGTGAGATCATCCTAATGTTATTCATCAAATAGGTTCACGACTCATACCAAATGAAATCAAAGTCATAGAAAGGAAGTAACAAAATTATGATGGATCTGTTAGAATTTAAATTCATGATTTCTCTTGTAAAACATTAATCCAGGTAAGACACAAGTCATAATGGACTCGTCAATCCAACTACTACAAGAGAACATAAAAGTCTAACCATAATCAGAAGTTAAGAAATAAACTCCCTCATGCACACAAAGATCAAATAAAACAACAGACAATCCCAACATCTATCAATAACAATCAAACTTGAATAATCCACATTAAAGCAAGCATAATACAACATTAACAATCATGACTCTCAAGCACACTAAATCAAAGCATACTGATAACTTTGGGTTGCCTCCCATAAAGTGCTTGGTTTTAACATTGCTGGCCCGACAAACTATTCCTCCTGGATCAAAATTCCAATTAAGTAATCATCGATCAATAGCCCAATCTTTTTCAGATCCAGGAATTCCTACAAAATCCTCAAATTGTAATTTTTCATTCAGCTCTTCTTGTTTCAGATGGATTTATATAATTGTTCTTCATATTTCTTTCTAAATCCAATATTCTTCTATTGATTTTCTGAATTTGAATATTAATATCATCCTTGAAATTTATAAGGAATGGATCTTTATAAGACAATTCAAGATCTCCCAAATTTTGAATCAAATTCTCTCTAGATAATTCAGATTCAGGATCAATATTTTCTATGTTACTCTTCTGTTTCAAATTATCTTCCAATTCTTCCCCTTTATAATTATTAAATAATGGAGGATCTATCTTAGTTGAGGAAAGAGGTTTTTCTAATTCCTTAGGAATTTCGTACAATGGTCTTCTGATATCCTTATCCTCTTTTCTCAATTTAAAGTTCTTCTGAAATTTATCCTCAAATTCTCTTCCAAGTCTTAGTTCAATAATTTTATCTTATTCATCATTTAATTCAGGTTTTTCTTGTGATTGAGTCGAATCTAAAGATATAAATACTGGTTATATAGTTGAATTCCCTAAATAGATAGGCTTTAAAATTGTATGGGGTACATCCATCTTAAGTTCATAAGATTTTTCAACAAATGGAACTAAAAGTTTACTATTTTTGGTAGCGTCCATCATTTCACACTTCTCCTGAACATACATACAGTCTTCTTTAAATAACCTTTTTAAATCATCATGAAAGTCTATTTCATTCTTATCTGTTAACTTACTCTTAAAACTTTCTTGGAAATGATCTTTACTTAGATAATCAATTTCATTTATCTAAAAATAATCATCGTCTTTTCTCTCAGCTGGATATTTCATAGTCTTTAATATATCAAAAGTGACTTCATGGTCAGTAATATTCATAGTCAACTCTCCTTTTTGCACATCTATCATAGCTTGTCCAGTAACAAGGAAAGGTCTCCCTAAAATAATTGGAATTTCTTTATCTTCCTCCATATCTAATACAATAAAGTCCAATGGAAAGATAAATTTATCCACTTTAACAAGCACATCTTCTATAACTCCTTTTGGATAAATGATAGATCGATCAGCTAACAGAAGGGTTACAGTAGTGGGAGAAATATCGGCTAAACCTAACCTTCTAAATATAGATTGAGGCATCACATTAACACTCACTCCTAAATCACATAAATCTTTTCCACATAATCTTTTCCACATAATCTTTTTCCAATTGCATAAGGAATTGTAAAGCTACAAAGATTTTTAAGTTTCCGAGGAAAATTTTTCT
This sequence comes from Papilionanthe hookeriana x Papilionanthe teres, assembly GCA_022702705.1. Classification (NCBI taxonomy): domain Eukaryota; kingdom Viridiplantae; phylum Streptophyta; class Magnoliopsida; order Asparagales; family Orchidaceae; genus Papilionanthe; species Papilionanthe hookeriana x Papilionanthe teres. The sequence goes on along the minus strand of CM040432.1, from coordinate 21,966,461 downwards.
GAAGTATAGCGCAACACTCTTCACTTAGTGCAACTGTCTCGTAATCCTCAAATTTCCTTTTCTTGTTTAATATATCCTTCATAAACTTTGCATAACTTATCATCTGTTTCAAAGCTTCTGTAAAAGGAATATTTATCTTATTTTCTTAAGTACTTTAATGAACTTTGAAAATTTTTTATTCAATTCATGCTGTATAAGTCTTTGAGGAAATGGAGGTGGTGGTTTTCCAAACTGATTTTAGTTGAAGATCTTAATTTTTTCAGATCCTTAGAAACATGTTCTTCAGGTCTTTTATTTTCGCTTGTTTCTCTCACATCATCTTTCTCTTTTCTAACCGCATCCTCTATTTCTCTTCCACTTTTTAATTGGACAACTTCTACTTGTTCATTAGCGTTTTCTTTAGGGTTGATCTCAATGTTGCTAGGAAGTGTTCCTTGGGGTCTATTGCTAAGTGAATTAGCAATTTGTCCTAGTTGATTCTCTATGTTTATAATCACAACATTTTGACTTTGCAATTGGTTTCCCATTTGCAATACCACTTCTTCCATAGACATCTTCTTATCCTCAAATTGTTAATTATTGTTAGAGTCCATTGGATATGAAGGTCTATAGTTTGTGTTCCACTGATTATTCCAACTTTCATTAGAATTTGCATGATTAATTTACCATTTTTGGTTTCCACCATCAGTAGTATGATTCCAGTTAAATTTAGGATGGTTCTCCCAACCTAGGTTGTAAAAGATAGTATAGGTTGTTTATGGTATTTAATGTCTCATATGATAATTTAGAATCAATCATAGGACCTAATGAACTTTCCTCACTTACAGGAGTATATTGAGGTTAGTGCATTCCAAATTGGTCCAACTTCCTTGATATTGCAACAACCTAAGATGCAAGAATTGTAATCATATCCGTATCATGAACACTGGCTATATTTTTATAATTTACCCTTGTGGAGGGCCATTGAAATTCATTTGTAGCCATTTATTCAATTAATGCATACGCTTCATTAAATGATTTTGACATTAATGATCCACCGGCGGCAGCATCAATTATAGACCTAAGGGATCCTACTAACCCATTATAAAATGTTTGAATGATTAACCATTCGGGCAGAGCATGGTGTGGAAACTTTCTTAGGAGTTCCTTAAATCTTTCTCAGGCTTTGTATATTGATTCTCCTTCATATTGACAAAATGAGATAATATCGTTTCTAAGTTTAGTTGTCCTTGAAGGTGGAAAATACTTAGCTAAGAATTTCTGCGTTAACTCATCCAAATTTTTAATAGAACCAGGTGCTAATGAGTATAACCACATTTTAGCCTTATCCCTTAGTGAGAAAGTAAAAAGCCTTAGTCTAACAGCATCCTCTAACATACCGTTATAACAAAATATAGCATAAAGTTCTAAAAAAATTAATAAGTGTAAATAGGGATCCTCTAAAAGAGTTCCCCAAACTGATTGTTCTGCACTAGTTGGATAATGGAAGGATTTATTTTAAATGAGTCAGCTTCTACGACAGGGTTTTGTATACTTGAGTGAATTTCATTTGTCATAGGATTTACATAATCCCTCAATGAAGTATGATGATTTTCTAAGTTATTATCATAAATGTTTTCTATTTCCATTTCTAGTTTTTTGAGTCTTTTCTGTATTTTTATTTTTTTATTTTCTTTAAACTCGGGATCATAAGACACAAGTCCTGCAGATCCTTTGTTTCACATACTTAACACAACAAACAATACATTAACAATTAAACAAATAACAGATGAAATATATTCAACACAACAAAACATTTTTACGAACACCTTATTTTCACACAAACAGTTTTTTCACAACACTTTTTCATATATAAAAAAAACACTTTTCACTCAAAAATAATTTAAGACACTACAGTTTTCCAAGTCTAAGCCTAATTACTTCAACTAAAATTCTCCTAAAGTTCTTACCGAAGCTTCCCTGGCAACGACGCCAAAAACTTGATGTGATTTTTTTATATGTAAGAATTTATGACCTCAGATTTATATATTTATAATGATTTTTGTAAAGTCACAATTTCAAACTCAAGTATACGTATCGTATCAAGTAATACAGGGATCTAATGGAGTTTCATTTATCGATCCCACAAAGAAGCGAGGTAAAAGGTTCTTAGTCAAATTCTAGTCTACTACTAACAACCTTAGTTTGGAAGGGTGATATAAGTGGTTTTTCTAACAACTACTCCTAAATGCAGATTATTATATGTAAGGATAATAACTACTCCTAAATGCAAATATTACTTCTAAAGATAACCTTTTTGGGGAAATTGGTTTGGTGAATTTTGAGATAATCAAATCTACTATTCTTTTGTAAAGGTAAAGTTTAGGAATGTGATGCATTAAATATTGTATGTGCCAAACAGGAGCAATCCTATTCTTTGCCCTCAAAAGAGTACCCCTCTTTCAAGCCTGTAAATAACATTGACACATCCTATGTTCAGTTAATAAATCTAAGGCTAGGCTGGGAGGATACCGGCTATCACTACGGATCTCCCACTTACCCTTCACTAGAAGGCTAACTTTGGAGTTTAGTTACTAATCTTAGGAACAAATTGGGGATCTCAGCCTGTCACCCTGAAACCTCCAATTCGACGCTCATCAAAACCATATTTCCCTATTTATTTCCACTCAATCCCCATGAACTATGCAATTCATTCATGGACATTGAATGTGGTTCCACTTTATTGAGAATTACGCTGCCCTTTCAGGACAATGCAATTATAATAAATTTTAACAATACAACGGGCCCTTATTGTAATGTAAATGAAGTGCAAGTAAAAACCATCACATTTATAATTAAAACTTCTTTTAGCAAGTATTCAAATATCCTAAACATGAGTCCTACTCATTGCAAAAGAAAAGTAGAATGAAAACAATGACATAATCTTCTCATGCCACTATTTCATAGAAGAAGTAAGAGTAAGAGTAAGACATCACAAAGCACGAAGAAAACACTACGAAAAACTTCATTTCAAAGAAAATCCCGAAAATAAGTATTTATAATATCATAAGATAATGAAAAACACAATACTTAGCTTTTTTTCCCTTGTAAGAAAGATGAAAATCTCTCCCTTACAGATTCTCTCAAAATCCCCTCACCAATCTCTCCAAAAGGTAGAAATCCACATTTCTACTCCTGTTCTCAAATCTCTAAGCATTCTCCAAGTTTTCCCTAACATCTTCTCTCTTTTTTGGCTTCAAATTCGGTTTGAAATAGTGTAGAGACAAATTTCCCTAGAGGTGCATGAAGAAACCCTCCAAAAAGCATCCAGATTCGATGTATTTGGCCAAAAACAGCCTAATATCACGTCCAAGCCGTCTCGGGCACCGCTGGCACTGAATAGAGCACTGCCGGCATCTTATTTTTCGTGGTCTCAGGCTTCTGGCGCCACCAGCACCAGTTTGGGCGCCCCCGACGCCCATCCTGCACAGCTCCACATTTTGCTCCATTTGGCTCCGTTACAGCTCCGATTCGCCCCGTTTCAGTTGTGTTGCGTTCCTAACAGATAGCCCTAAAAAATAGACATAAAAGTAAACTTTCTTTAAAGTGTAATCTCATTCAAAAATATGCAAAAAGTGTAAAAAATATTAAACATAGAAAGACTCATCGAAAGGTGTCTAGCCAAAATTTGTTTTCTTGCTCGTTTTTGCTGCAAATTGCACCGTTTTGCCTTCTTTTTGCTTCAATCACCATTTTTATACTTAAAACCAAAAAACATATAAAATACCTTCCTTTTAAAGTGTAATATCACTAAAAATGAGTAAAATCATATAGTAAAAAGCGTATATATTTTTGGGGCATCATTAACCTTAACCCAATTAGACTTAACCACAATTAAGTCTAATTAATCAATTAAACCTTACCCAAATAAGGTTCAATTAACCTTAGCCTAAGAAGGTTTAACCACAATTAAGTCTAATTAATTAATTAAAACTTACCTTCATAAGGTTTAGTTAACCTTAACCTAATTAGACTTATCCACAATTAAGTCTAACTAATCAAATAAACCTTACCTAAATTAGGTTTAATTAACCTTAACCCAATTAGACTTAACCACCAATTAAGTCTAATTAATCAATTGAACCTTACCCAAATAAGGTTTAATTAACATTAACCAAATTAGATTTAATCACAATTAAGTCTAACTAATCAATTAATCCTTACCCAAATATGATTAATTAACCTTCACTAGTTTAGGTTCAACCCAACTTGAGCAAAAGTCAAATTCAAACCTTTCAGGTTCAATATAAATTGAACTCAACCTTAATCTAAACTTAAGTTCAACCCAACTTGAACCTAAGTTGGACTTAAACTCAAACTGGAACCTTTTAGGTTCAACATACATCGAACCTAACCTTAATCTATAGTTAGATTCAACCCAACTTGAACCTAAATCAAACTTAAACTCAAATTTAAACCTTTTAGGTTCAATATACATTGAACTTAACCTTAAACATACTTTGGTTCAACCCAACTTGAACCTAAGACAAACTCAAACCTTTTAGGTTCAACATATTTTGAACCTAACCTTAACCTATACTTAGTTTCAAAGCAACTTGAACCTAAGTCAAAATCAAACCTTCTAGTTTCAACATATATTAAACCAAACCTTAACCTATACTTAGGTTCAACCCAACTTGAACCTCAGTCAAACTTTAACCTTCTAGGTTCAACATATACCTTAACCCATACTTAGGTTCAAACCAACTTGAACCTTAGTCAAACTCAAACCTTCTAGGTTCAACATATATTGAACCTAACCTTAACCTATAATTTGGTTCAACCCAACTTGAACCTCAGTCAAATTTCAACCTTCTAGGTTTAACATATACCTTAATGTTTACTTAGGTTTAACACAACTTGAACCTAATTCGGACTCAAACCTTTTAGGTCCAACATATATTTAACCTAACCTTAACCTATACTTAGGTTCAACCCAACTTGAACCTAAGTCAAACTTAAACCTTCTAGGTACAACATATGTTGAACCTAGCCTTAATCTATTCTTAGATTCAACTTAACTTGAACCCAAGTCAAACTCAAACCATTAGTTTCAACCTATGTTGAACTTAATTTAAAATTAATCTAGGTTCAACCTACATTGAACTTAACTTAATCCAAACCTTTAGATTCAACCTACATTGACCTAATTCCAAACTTAGGTTCAACCTACATTGAACCTAGCTCAAACTTAACTCAAGTCCAACCTACATTAAACTTGATCTAAACTTAAATTAGGTTCAACCAACATTAAAACTAATCTCAATCTTACTTAGGTCCAACATGTCTAAGTCAAAAATCTTTAGATTCAAATGACACTGAATCTAAGATTTAACTTAAACATAATTAGATTCAAGCGACACTGACTCTAAGATTATACCCAATTTTAAGTCTAACAAGACTTGATCAAACATCCTTAGATTCAAAAGACATCGAATCTAAATATTTTAAAATCGGACTTATGTTAGATTTTATCTCTAGTCTATTTTATATTAGACTTAACCCAAACATCTATAGATTCAAAAGTCATCGAATCTAAAAATCTTAAAATCTAACTTATGTTAGATTTTATCTCTAAGTCTAAATTATATTAGACTTAATACAAACATCTTTAGATTTAAAAGACATTGAATCTAAAAATCTTAAAATCTAACTTATATTAGACTTAACACAAACATCTTTCTCTTAAATTCAAAAGACCTTGAATCTAAATCTAAGTCTAATTTATACTAGATTTAACACAAACATCTTTATATTTAAAAGAACTTGAATCTAAATCTAATTCATTTTAGATTTAATTCAAAATCAATTAAATCAATAATTTAAGAAACAAAATTCACATTATTTCTTTTAAATCATTATGACACTATTTTCTTGCAGATTAATGATAAGTTTCACTTTAGATTTACTTTGCATGTTATTAAGGTGTGCTAACTCTATTTTGCTGGGCGACATTCTGAAGACGGGACAAATAATAAAAAAAATCACATAAATGACATTAAAAACAAAACTAAAATGACATAATTAAGACGAACAACTAAATAAAACCTAAACTTTTAGGATATCCACCAGACAAATAACAAACTACAAAATGAAATGACAATAAAATGACAAATAACAAAACAAAATTAAAAAATCCAACATGACAAATGACATTGAAAAAATCAAACCTTTAGGGTAGTACGTCATACACCTAAGACTGAAAAATATTTAAAGTTAACGAACATAAACTAAAACCATATTTTTTAGTTAATAAATCTAAATCTAATGAGAATTTGATGTTGGGTCACTATGAATGAGTTCTGGGTATGTCAGGCTGAAGACGTTAAAACAAACGCTTTGTGGGAGGCAACCCATATTTATCGGTGAGCTTTGCTTTATGTTTGTTTAGTGTGTTTTGTTTGCTTTGTTTGGTTTGTTTTTATGTTTTTAGTGATAGTAATTTGGATTTTTAAAACTTAAGTAGAGTTTATTTGACCTTAATTGATGATTTAAAGAAGTCAAAATGAAAATTTGGACACTTAGAAGACCTGTGCTAAATTGTGCACTGGCGGCTAAGCGCCGACTAGTTGGCGCTTAGGCGCCGCAGTTATAAAAAACGTGAAAAATGTGGATTTAGAAGCCTAGATCGTGGGGGAGAAGTTTTGGGAGTTATTTTGGAGTTTCTAAACGTCTTGGGGCTATTCTAACATTTCCCAAGTCTATAAAAAAGGACCTGACTTAAGAGAAACACTTGCCCCAAGTCCTATTTTCATTTCTGAAGTCTTAAGATGAGAATTTTGAGTGCATCATGTCTTCCAGGGAGAATGAGATAAAGAAGAAGCAAGATTCTGACAAAAGTAAGTTCAATAGTGATAGTGCTAAAGAGTTATTTAATGGATATCTCGCTATTAGTATTCAGGGTATTGCATAAATGATTGCAAAAATTGAAGCCCGAGTGACTTTAATGGAAGCAAAGATCAATGATACTAACTTACATTTGGAACACATGGGATGACAAATCAAGATGCAATTGAATCATTCAATGTACGTGGAAGAAATAAATAAGGTGATGTTTGTGAAGAACAAATGGATTGAAGAAGATGATGTAAGAATGAACAATTATTGCCCGTTCTATCAAATTTATATTCCAGAAGGGTCAAATAAGAATAATAGTGGTCCGAGATATATTCCGCCTAATGGAGAATGGAAATTAAGAGTATTTTGTTTATTTAATGTTCTTATGTGTTATGTTTAGTGTTCTTGTGAGTTCATGTTTGGTGTGTTTAATGTTTTTTATTTAAATATTAATAAAGCTTGATGATGTGATGGTTACATCCTAGAGATTTATACTTATCAGTTTAAGATTAATGTCTCTTGTATTTAAAGAATTTCATCCTTTATGTTTGGATAGAAATTCTAGTATTGTATTAAGTGTTATGTTTGTTTTAATATAAGTTTGTGTTTTTGTGAAATTTGTGTGGAATTAATGGTTATTAAATTTTGATTTGGAGTATTAGAAGATTTATGGAGAGAAATAATTAATTTGGAGTAATTAAGGGTGATTAACCAAGTGATTTAGTGCATATACCTTAATTATGAAAATTTGAGTATTGGAGGCTAAGCGCCAGAATGCCGGAGCTTAAGTGCCAGATTTCACGGCTAAGCGCCGAGAGTTCGCGCTTAGGCGCTAATTCGCGAAAATTGGTTCCTAAAAGTTAAAAACCTGAAAATTCCCATTTTCAACCACCCCATCATCTTCAACCTTCGGTTTACCGCGAAAGAGGAGCCTAGGGCATCAAATTGTGGATCATTTAAGAGCCGATCTCAACAAAAATTGTTAGATTTGGATTCCTTGAGGTAAGAGCACTACTCCTAAGTAAAATTTTTGATTTTCACCATGTATTTTGAGTACATTATGAAAAATATTAAATCACTATTCATGATAAAAATTTAAGGAAAAACTTGAGAAATTGCTTGGATTTAGTGAAAATATCTTTGGGAAGATAATTTAGTAAGTTTAGTTTGATTTTGGAGTTTATGGTGAATCTTTTGTGAATTTTTAGAGATGGCTCCAAAGTCAAAGCGAGCAAGAGAAAAGATGAATTTTAATTTTGACAAATTTGTTAATATGAGGGATGAGGAACGATACATCGTTGCATTGCAGTCATGTAAGTTGACTCCTAAGCATGTGTTTAGTAAGCCAGGAGAGGTGATTGAAGATATGATTGCTAGAAGAAACTGGTAGAATTAATGTTACTTCTCCGCTGTTGCTGTTGTTTCTGTGGTTAGGGAATTTTATGCAAATTTGCCTGCTACAGAAGAGAGTCAAGTGATGGTTAGGAGGCATGAGGTCAACTTTTCTTCTAGGGCAATCAATAATTTTTATGGACTACCTCCTGACATGTTCTGTTTTTATTCTAACTATCATCATTTGGAAGGGGAATTAGATGAGATCATGGAATTTCTGACTGATGGAAGAGGATTATGGAAAATAACAAATGATAGAAGAGTGAACTTTCCTGCTTCCAAATTGAATATCATTTCTAAGGCATGACATTATTTTATCTTATCTAAGTTGTTACCTTCGAGTCATACAAGTGGAGTAACGAGAGAAAGATCTGTGTTGAACTATTGTATTCAGCAAGAGAAGCCTATCGACATTGGAGGTATAATTTTTTATTATGTTTTGAACTGTGCTAGATCAACCACGACTACAGGTATGGGATTTCCTTCCTTGATTCATTCACTATGTGATCGATCTGGAGTGAAGTTTGATACCTAGGAAGAGGTACTTCAGCCATTGAGACCAATTACCAGTGTAAACGTTGGTTCTTATACTGTACATTCAGAGTTTGGTTGGAGAGGAGGATTTGGTAGGGCTTTTACTGTTTCTGCTTCTGCTGCATCTACTTCTCATGCTACTACTTCACGTGCTTCATCATCTACTAATTCACAGACTGGTTTATTAAAAATGATTTTGAAAAAGTGAGTCTTACTCGAGAGCATATGAAAGATATGGATGGTAAGCTGGATAATGTGGAGAGATATATTATAAAACATGATGAAAATGAGGAGAGTTATCACCAATATTTGGATAGACTGATTAGAGGTGATCAGAGTGCTGAGATGCCACCTCATCCATTCTACATACCTTATGTGCCATCCACGGATTGGAACGAGCAAGATGATGATGATGAGGATGAAGAGTAGATGAATGTTGTTTGTTTTAGTTATTGTGCTGTGTTATTGTTTTACTGTGTACTTTATCTAGTGTTTTGTTTGATGATTGTGTTGTGATGTGAACCTTGATAGTATGCAGATTGTAGTTGTATTATTTATCTATTATGCATATTCAGGTATTGTTGCTGTTTTATTATGGATTTATATGTTGCTTTGTGATAGTGTGTAATAGTAAATGTTTTTATGTGTATGTTATGTTAGAGTTTTTAATAGTGTGTACGTTAATTCAAAAACTATTAGGAGATTATAAACCACTATTAGGAACTTCTACTTAGGAAACTCTATGTTTAAAATTTTTTCAAATTCCACTATCATTTGTTATCTGTAATAGTGTGTTATTTTAGTTGGTGTGTATTTGCTTTGAAAACGTCTACTACTGTAGAAGTCTTCTGAAATTTTTTACTTTTCTTATATATATATATATATATATATATATATATATATATATATTGTTTTGAAAAAAAAAACTAAATTTGATTTCATTTTACTCTCGTTATTTAAATTGTTATACTTGCATATTAGCTGCAAGCATGCTATGCTAGTTTTTATTTCTCACCCATATATCATTTCTTATGCTTAAATGTTTTATCTTGATTAAAAATTTAAAGTTTCGGGGGGATTTAAAAAAAACAAAGATTTTCAAATACCTAAAATTTTATTTGATTCTCAAGAATACTTAAAAATAAATCTTATTTTTGATTGAGAATAATTATGTACATGAAGTTATATTAGGGGAACAAAATTTTGAATATAGAAACGAATAAAAGAATTTAGTTAAAATTTCTTGTAACCATGAAAATATTAAAGATAAAATTTTCTTAATGAAGAAGTGTTAAATAAAGTTAAACTATCTTTAGTAAGAAGTTCTGTATTTTTGGATAAATAAAAGATTTGACTTTTATTCTTCAAAGCTTAAATTTCTTTTATTGAAAAGTAATTTTCAGATACTATTATTATGATTTTTATGTGAAAGACATAAATCTGATCTTTATTTTAAATGGAAGGACGGAATTCAAAATAATTAAAGATCTATCCAGATATAGTAATCCTTGCCTTATATACATAAAAAAAAGAGAAAAAAAGAGGAAAAAGTGAAAAATAGTATTTGAATAGGGAGGAGAAGCTTGAGGATTTAAGGGCCTAGTCAAAAATTGGTTTCATACCTAAAGTTTAAGATATAAGTTTGGAGAAAATACAAAACTTAAGGTTATAATACAGTAAGTAAAATTATTTTTAAAATAAAGATTTTAAGTGAGAAAAATAAATGTTTGAATCATATATTTTGAAGAATCTACAAATATTTCTGAAATAGATAGAGACTTATATTTTTCATTTTTCTTTACTTATGAACTTTATAAACATTAAGTTGGTTTTAATTACTGAAATTTTTTCTAAATTGGACTATTCCATTTCTAGAACAAAATTTTGTTATTTTCCTAAGAAACTCATTACATAATTTTTATGCTAAAATATTCTATGATATTAACTGTCACTTGAGGACAAGTAACATTTTAAGTTTAGGAGATTTTGATACACCTAAAATATATAGTATTTTTATGCACATTTTTATACCTATTTTTAAGGATATTGCTCTTTCAGGGAAGGTATTTTGTGTTTTTCTTGCAGGTATGATGAAAATGGATGGTCATGATGAAAGTTGCAAAATTGGATCAAATTTGTAGCAAAAATAATGAAAAATCAAAATTTTGGCACTAGTGGCTAAGCGCCGCTGGGCCGGCGCTTAGCTGCCACAGTTAAAAATCAAAATTCAAATGAATTTGGCACCAATTTCAAAGGGGATGGGATGCAACTCTTGGTGCTAACTACCATAACTTCCTTTGAGCGGTAAGCTTGAATGAAGGGGTGCGTTCCTTGGTAGATACATTGAATCTGAACACATTTTGAAGATACACCAAGGCACCTTTTGATTTACTATTTAAAGAGAGTCTTAGGAAAGATTAGGGGAGGCATTAGGAGGCTCTTCCATTGCATTTTGAAGGGTACTTCCATTGTTCTTCCACTGCATTTTAAGAGTTTTTATTAAGAGTAGTGGTAGAGAGTAGAAAAGAGAAAAGGGTCGGAGTGAAGTCTTCTTCTTCCCACTTCTTTTCTTTCTTTTAGTTTAGTTTTTATTGAAGTCTGAAGTCTGTATTCTGAGTCATCAGAGTTGGGAGACTTACTCTGAGGAGTAGTTTAACGAAGAGTAAAAGTTTCAGAGGAACTTCCTTAGTCTTGTGGAGAGGATTTTCAGATAAGTGTTTACTTCTAATCTTTTTATTAATACTTACTTTCGTTTGTTATTTTTCTTATTGTTTTTAATTTCAAATCAATATATTTTTGTATTTTTCCAATGCATTCTGAGTAGTTTACTTTATCTTTTTCTTTCTTAAATGGAGAAGTAATTAATTTATAAAGAATTGTTGTGGAAAGTATAAGTGTTTAAAAGTTGGAAGAAGTTGTGAAGATTGATTCGAAAACTTTGTTTACTTCTTAATTTGGCTCTGTTAAGTTGTAGAATTTCTTGAGATTATGTAAGATCCAATGAGGTGTTGTCTCATAAAAGTTAGTAAGAATCACATGCAATTATATGGGTGAGAATTGTAGTTCATATAATTGAATGTAATATTAGAAGATATTTTTATGAAAGGGAGTAAAATTAGAGGATTTTAGAGTGACATGCTAAAACCCCCTAATTTGGTTTGAAATTTTGAGTTTTGTTATGAGAAGTTAGCCCCAGGTGGTGGGAATCGAGGGAAGTCTAGAGTGAGAGACTAGTATCTTCCCTGCCTAACCATGTTCAATATAATAAAACTTTCAAATTAACCTATATTCTTTATAGAACCAAGTAAGGGTAAAGAACACATTTTCTTCTATCTGTCACAACAAATTTAAATACTTCTACAACAATACTTTAAGAATTATTACTACTTCATAAAAGGAAAGAAAAAAATATTCAAGTTAATAGTATTTTACATCCAGTGTTATTAGTTATTATATTTATAATTTCATTGCTTAACATTTTATTAAGGAAATTTTCAAAGACAAATTAACTTTCAAAACTTTTCAAATTCAAAACATACTTTTTCAAAAACAATTAAAGAAAGTAAAAAGATAATTTTCTCATTTCTTTAAAAATTTTCATATTATCCCTGTGGGTTTGATATCTCGGGACTTAATCAGAAAGTTCTATATTACTTAATAAATGATACGTATACTTGCGTAGTATCCCATATTATAAAATCATAAGTTTCATATTAAAATCATCAACACATTTACCGGACGGTACCAAGTTTTTAGCACCGTTGCATTTATCGGGGATCAGTACGTGACACTTAGAAACATATTACCCATCAGATTGAACATCGACGTATCTTTCCTTATTCTGTAAATTTCTTAAAAAAACAAGTGTTAACATTAATCAGAAGCTTTCTTAGATAAACTTAATTCTCTAAGATGTAAATAACTATAGGATCTTACTCTTATGTGAGATTTAAGAACTCAGAATAGGTATCACACCTAGAAATCTCTGATTATCAAAATTCATCTGTGATCTTCCTTATATAAAGATTTCTAGAATCTCCTTTTATAAGGATTTTCACCGACATTTCTTATTCAACTGTTTTCTATTTTATCAATCCTTATCTACTTCAAATTTCTTATAATCCGAGGATCTTCTAAATGATTCAAAGAAATAAGATCTCTCAAAGATTTAGTTGATAAAATAGATAAACAGAGTGGCAACTCCAAACAATGACATTTAACATTGACACGAGAAAATCTCGGCGGCTCCAGATGCTACCACCTACTTAAGAAGGTGGCGCTTAGGCACTAGAGCGAACCTTTATGGTTTCTACAGTAGTTATGCACGAATTTGGAGGTTATGAGTAAGGAGAAGCAATTCTAACTAAGGGTGTATCATTTTGTGATGTCTAGAGAATGTCTAAGTGTGGAGAAAAGTAGAGTTTAGAGTAAGGATTTGCATTTTTTGCATTTCCTTAGGGAGATTTAAGAGGATATTGTATGGATTGTTGTAAACAATGCAATGAACACTTGGAGATCCCTTCTGGAGGTCTTTTCACCTCTTTTCTTAGGGAGAAAGATAAGTTTTTCATTCTACATTATCTTTTATTAATTTTGAACTCATTTTTTATGAATTTGTTTTATTATAAGATGATAAATTATTGTGTTTTCTTCATGTAGTGTGAGTAGATTCTTTATACCTTTCTCTTGTGATGAATTAGTAATATGTGTATGGCTTGTGGTTACATTTAGAATAAGTTTTTATTCATTAAAGTGATTGTTTTTTTACTTTATAATTAATTTACTTATCAATCTAGCCAACTTGTATGTTAAAATCTATTGTGAATCCATAAAGATCTGAGAGGGCTATGGCTTTATCAACTAATAGAAACCACATTACGCTAGTGGGAGAAGGAAATGTAGTCCATAAGGCAATGCAACTAGATAGGGAGATAGGTTTTTATGGGGATAACTTGGAGGTTTCTAGCATGAAAGGTGGAAACACTTACATAGTTAAACCAAACTTCTTTATGCACTCAAAGAGGGTGAAGAATAGGAATGCTCTTATTTGTCCCTTTCTACAATCTAGATTCTAAGTTTTCCATCCTACACACATTAATTATTTTAATGCAAGGGAAGGGTATCTTTCATAACTTGATCTCTCTCAACTTAAATTAGTTTTAGTAAAATTAACTTAGGAGTAAATCAATAGGTTTAGTGATAACCTGGTGGAATTTACAAGAATAATTTGAATTGAATATACTTCCAGGCTAAGAATCATTATAGTAGGCTAGAAATTTTCATAAGTTTACATAACCCCCTTCCCTATGAGATTAATAATTGATATACATAAAATATATAATGTTTTTATACACATTTTTATACCTATTTTTGATGATATTGCACTTTATAGGAAGGTATTTGTGTAATTTTCTTTCAGGTACACTTAAATGGTCTAAACATGTCAAAAGGAGTGATAAATGATCAAATTTGGAGCAAAAATGAAGAAGGTGTTAGAATGAACTGGGGCACCTAAGCGCTAGAAGACTGAGAAGGCCGCGTCTAAGCTCCAGAGGTCCCACGCTTAAGCATCGCATAGTTGCTTTGCAATTTTAAGAAATTTTTGGCAAATTTTGAAGAGGTGTTTGAGGCATTCTTTGGTACAAAACATGGGTAACTGATCGTGGGCGCAAAAAGACATTCAAATTTCACTTGAAAGAATGCATCTCTTAGGTAGATTCATTGAATATGGACACATTTTGAAGAGACACCAAGGCACCTTTTGAGAACGTATAGAAGAGAAGAATTAAAAGAAAGAAAGAGAGTCTATAAGAAAGTAAAATTAGAGTAATTAGAGAGAGTAGTTATAGTAAGAACTTATAGGATTCTTACTTAGGGTTTCTTCACATTAATCTCATTCATAGTGAAAGAGAAGGTGGGTAGAGATTTCTGAGAAAAAATACATTGTTTTAGAGAGATTTAAACCCTCTTGGGTTAGGCGACCAGTCCTAGAAAGTCTTGTAAGAGAAATGAAGACATTCAAAGGAAATTTAAGAGTTTAGTGGAGAAGAACTTGAGATAAGTTTTTATCTTTGTTTTTCATTTGGTTTTAATTGAGACTTCTTGTATTTTCTACATGATTTCTACTTTTAAAATATTTATTGTTGTATTTTCTTCATAGATTCTGAGTAGTTTTCTTTACATTTTTCCTTAAAATGAAAAGTATTTAAGTGTTGGATGGAAGTTATGGAAGTACTGATCTTTAATGTTGGAAGAAGATGTGTTGATTTAATCCGTGCACTTCATTTACTTCTTGATTTGGCCAATTAAGATGTTAACATTTGTTGTGAGAATATGTAAGATCATAGTAGGTATTGTCTCAATCAATAATTGGTAGAAATCACAAGAGATTGTATGGATGAGAAAGTAATTCATATAATTTTGTTCAAATAAATTGGGAAATATAATTTGATAGGTGTAGAATTGAAGGACTTTAGGATGACAAACTAATCCCCCAATTTCGTTTATTATTCTAGCATTTGATGTGAGATGTTAGCTCCCAGGTGGAGGGAAAGGAGGGAACTCTAGAGTGAGAGCTTGTCGGCATATTTTTAGGTTGTGTGTTTTATTTTAAAAAAGGGGGTCGCCTAACAGAAGCTGTCGGCGAATTTTAATTTAATTTAAATAAATAATTTTGAAAAGTAGTATTTGATTTTGAAAATAATTTTAAATTTGAAGGTTTTAAGATATGAGATCAAACTGATCTCACATCCCGAATAGTTTATATAAACGAGCACCGCACCACAAGCCGTGTATCTATCCCTAAGGATAGACACACCGCTTGACGGTGGGGCTCGATTAAATAAACTAGAAGATTTGTGACATCCGTTTGGTCCGCGAACCAATTTTATAAGCCGACAAATTCCCCGCTTAATATGAAAGCATTAAACGAGGGTTTATATTACCAGGTTCTTTAAAATTCCCTATAAGGGCAAGCCCCTATAGTTAATTACATCTTAAGTGACGGGAATCACCTAAGAAAACTCTCGATAATAATCAATAATTCTGCTCTCAAGAATTTCAAAGTTTAAGTTCTCAAAGGATTGAAGTTTGGAATTTCAATAGGGAATGGATCAAATTTGGAACATTTTGTTTTGGGAATCCAAAGGGGAGAAAGGTAGGAGAAACCACAGATTCGAAGCGAACTTCGGTAATTTCCCGACTATCCTATTATTTGGCTTGGATTTAGGAAAGTCCTAATGTTTGTTTAAATGTTTTGATCTTGTCAATTTTAATTAATTAGGACTTATATTTATATGATAGAATCATACAAATAGCCTCGAAGATGTGAGGGTTTATGTCGTATCGGACGACTACCTCGGAATCCTAAGACCGGTTAGGGCTTAATTTGCAATGCAAATGCCTAACGAAGAGTTGAGGATTTATGTTGCAGCAGAGCAAACTACTTATCGAAGTCTATGGCTTTGTTGTTTAATTCTAGGAAAGTTTTCTTTAAGTAGACTCGGGTTTTGTTGATGAAGATGGCGGGATGCTTGCCCACCATGCTCGACTCCTTGTTGTTGGGTTTAGTTTTAGAAATCATAAATCGGGGGATGAGAAAATTGTTTTGGTTTAGAAAGTCTTAATTTCCAAGTGTTTTTTATGTTTTAATTAAAACGAATCTTAAAGTTGATTATAACGACACGGTTAAGATCCAACGGTTCCATCCTTAGGCATCATTATTTTTATCGGATTCACTTAGTCCGGATGAAATTGCTAAACTCAACTGAATGAGTTCACACTTTCATTTAGACCGTGGGAAATCCGGGTGCTTGACACGTAGGTTACATCATCTGAGTGTTAAGATCATCCAACGAGACATTTTAATTTAATTGTAATTGTAGTTTTGTGTTCTGTTTGTGAGGTTAAATTTTGAGTTGTTTTATATTTTTGAAATGTTGTGGCGGTGAATTTTATCTTGTAATGACTTTTAACTTAGTTTTGGTTTCGAGTTTTTAGGGTATCACAAGAGTGTGGGTTTTCGTACGACGAGTTGTTTATCGTACAAGAAAAGTAAGTCTGATGCGATTCGTAAATTGCAATAATGTAAGAATTGCAAGAAAGTAGAATGCAATAAAATAAAAGCGTACTGGAGGGTCTTCCCGTCATCCCAGTACACTTAAAACCTGATTAGAATATTTAAGAAAGTTCTAGGTAAAGTAGGGAAGGGTTATGGTTTTCTACCAAATTCCTAATCCTATAGCTAGTCATTTCATGACGTCTAGATTCACTTGTGTTTTGGTTTAAGGACGATTTTCTTCATCGAAAGAACAATTAAAGTCGATTGTTCTTATAAATGTCTATCATATTGAGGAAGTGCTTAAGAATAATCTTAAATATCTTTTTGATATTTTTAGGATTGTTTTAAGTCAAATGGGTTTAATTATCAAATGAATTAATCGTCCAGGGAATTCAAGTTTTGTTGTTATCTTACTCGATTGAAGCTAGGACATTTGAATATCATAAGTGAAGTAACATTTCATTTAATGTTACATTTAGGAGTTATAATAACGAAAGCTTTAGAGGTAAATTGGTATTCAAATGATTTGATTTAAGTTAATGGGTTTAAATTTGGAATAGGGTTCAAGTTGCTTTATATTTAATTTCTTTACATTTAGGAGATGTTATTTAATTGATTTAATTTAATTTAATTTAATTTAATTGAGTTTTAATTTTAATTTAATTTAATTTAATTCAATTTAGTTTGGTTTGATGTTACATTAAATTAATTTGATTTGATTTAATTTTAATTTAATTTAATTTAATTTAATTTAATTTAATTTAATTTAATTTAATTTAATTTGTTTATTTAATTTAATTTAATTCATTTAATTTGATTTAATTTAGTTTAATTTAATTTGATTTTATTTATTTAATTTAATTTAAGTTATTTAATTTAATTTAATTTGTTTATTTAATTTAATTTAATTTAATTTAATCTTTAATTTAATTTTTAATTTAATTCAACTTTTAATTTCAATTTAATTTAATTTAATTTAATTTAATTTAATTTACTTAATTTAATTTAATTTTTAATTTAATTTTATTTTTAATTTAATTGAAATTTTTAAAGAGTTTAATAATTTAATTTTAGTTTAATGATTGATCTTTTAATGTTTTGAATTTGAGTTATCATTTCAATTAAAATTTAATATTAATGAGATAATTAATTTAAGGGATTTTTAAATTAAAGAATAAATCTCTTCTTAATAATATCCTTTATTTACAGCAATTCGACTTTATTATTCTTCGAATTTAATCAATTATTTAATTAAAAGTTTAATCATTTTAAATTACTTAATGAGTTTCTACCCTTTAATTATTTAAATTTCAAGTGTCAAATCAAATTAGGATCAAAGATTGTACTTGCTAATTTTTATTAAACCTAAAGTTTTAATTAAGGATTAAAGATTTTTAATTACCATTTACCCTTTAAGCTTAATAATTTCATAACTCACTAAATTGAACTCAAACGAACTTGAAATTTTTATGTGACTTCTCTGTATGTCAATAAAGACATGAGAGGAAAATATGATTTTCTATATTTAATTTATTTATATATCTATTTTTTGGTAGAAAATAGAGATTTCCAGAAAATTTAACATGACCAAGGGAAAGTTTCTGTCCTTAAGAAAATTAGGGGACATTCCTAATGACCAGAGGACCACTTGGACCAATTTTGGTGATTTTTTTGAGATTATATTATTTTATTATAATTATTTTAAGTTTTGGAGTGTTAATTAATTTAAAAATAAAATAAATGTTGAAAAAAATAATTTTTATATTTTTCAAAAATCACTCTGATATCAGGAAATCAGAGAAGCAAATTTTACCAAAATTTCTGATTTTTCTATGATTTATTATAATTATTTTAATGAAAAAGCTAGAAAATATATTTTTAAATTTTTAAAATTACCTTAAAGCTTTAAAATTTAATATCTCATAAATAGACCTAAGAAAAATATGGGGTTTGTTCCTAAGTGATTAAAATTCAAAATTTGACATTTTTGGTGAAGATTTTATTGTTTTTGTGATTTTATTATTTTTTTAATTATTAAAAATATTAAAATAATATTAAAAATCAACTTTTTGAAAATTGAAATTTTATTTTTCTTAGATTTCCTAATATCAGAAGGCTCAAAACCAATTTGGTGAATTTTTGAAAGGTATTTTGAAAGTTATGAATTTTTAAAGTTTAAAAAGACTAAGTGGCTTAATCAGCGATTAATGGGGCTAACCAAGTCCAATTGACCTCAAATTTTTATGGTAGGTTTCACTCTGATCCTAAAGGTCAGTGGAGAATTGATTTCAAGTCAATTTGATGTATGGTTAGCTCTAATTAGTGGGAACTTTATTTTGAGTGTTTAAGCAAATTAGAGTGAAATTTTAAATGAACTAGCTTTCTAGCTTGTTTTTCTGAGGGTCCTCACGGCCATAAGGAACATCACCAAATTTTCCTAGAATTTATTTCACAACATGCTATTTATTGGAATTAAAATACCAGCTTGTTAACATGAATTTGAAAAATCAATAACTTTTCATAGGGATGGCCTCGACTTTGGAAAATTCGGGGAATGTTCCCAATTCGGAGAGGCTTCAAAAACCCTATGGTCTCATGCCATGGTGAATTGTATACATGCATGGAGAATTAAAAGTATGCAGAGAGTAAATAAATCATAAAAAATAAAATACTTGATGAAATTAAATGATTTCTTTTCCACATTATTCTCCTCATTCAACGCGAGAGCAGAGGGTATTTTTATTTTATTTTTCTGATTTTTCTACGCAAAGTTATGAATTTTTTGAAGTTTAGGGAATTAAATAAATCAAAAAATACCTAATTTTTTTCTATTATCCACGCGGCGCCGCGTCAGCCTCGACGACTCGAAACGCCGCGTGGTGCGCTCCCATTCGACGCCGCCATCGACTCGGTGCTCCGGGCCATTGTATCGTTCCGTCTTCGATCGACGCGATCTGGCGTCCGTCACCGTGTTTTAAATGAACGTAGTTCATCGTCCCCCAAGTGTCCTCGCACAGGCGATCCCACCTTTAAATCCCTATTATCTCACTCGATACTCAATGGATTTTCATGTTCTTATGCTTTATGGATTCGTCTTGAAGAGACGAGCCATACTACGGCTATCATGCATTGAAATTAAGCATTTGAAATGGGAGAATCTCCAAAAGCTCGGGATGAAGATTAGCTCATACCTTTGCTCGGAAAGTGTGGTTTCGATCGAGAGTTGTTGCACCTTTGATTGGATCTGGCAAGCTCCGGATGAAGTCTCCCTGATGCAGTGAATTGTCTGAGTGTGATTTCGCGAAGCCGATCTGGCTTTGTTTGGAGCAATTCGGTGGCTTTGGAGATGGGGCTTTTGTTGGTGGACACCTTCCCATGATACATTGAAGGTGTAGAACCCGATCGATTTGGGGATTGGCTCGGCTGTGGAGAAGTGTCCTGGTTTGGGTGGAATTTCGGTTGAGGGTGGGTTTGTCAGTGGGGGATTATGGCAAATTGACACTAGGGATCAGCCCTTTCTGAGGTGGAGAAGGTTTGGAACAATTTTGGCGAGTTTCGGCGAGGTTGTGCGACTCTCCTCTCTTGGCCGTGAGGGTGGAGTTTAAGCTAGGAGTGGGTGGAGGGCCTCCCGAGGGAGAGTTAGGGCTTGGGATGTTGCTCTTGGCAAGAGAAGAACGGCTCAATGGCCCTTCGGGATGGGCAACTCGGCGGTGAGAATTCCAAGTTGGGCTCACATGTGAGCTCTCGGCCATGGTGTTTTCGGCGATCCGGGCGGCTGGCCGGCGAGCATGGGTCACACGGGGGTCGGGGAGTCCGGGGCTTGAAGTTGGTGAAGTCAATTGGAGTTTGACATGTGTAAAGGCTTTGAATTAAAATGGAATGGAGAAGGGGTCATTTGGCTTCAATTTGGTGAACCATTGGTTTGGGTTGGGTGCACCTCCCCACATGGCTGGTCTTGGGGTGAGAGAATCAGTTAGGCTAGGCTTGGTCAAGAGGTGGTGTCCTTATCCAAGAATATTTGGATTCAAATCTTGGTTAAGGGGAAACATGCTTAGCTAATGACTTTTAGGAGATGGTTAAAGGACCTCCTCCTTTTGCCATTAATGGCATGGTCACATGCCAAACTTTCATGGCTCCATATGGCTTGTGAATGGCTCACCCTTGGCTCCATTTGGCTTGGGAAAAGCTTGGGTCAATTTCATAAAAAGGGATTTTAAAAAATTTTGGTATTTTGATGGGAATTTATATGGGGCTTGATTTGGAATTGTTTAATTGATGATTTTGAAACTTAGGGGCAATTTTGATTAAATGGATGATGAGGGGAAGTGCCATGCTGGCTTTAGATGAATTTGGGCTTTTGAATTTGAAGGAAATGGGCTTTTAGGAAAGTTTAAGGGGAATGGGCTTTTTGATTTTAGGATGGGCATTTGGGTGAAGATTTTGTGAAGGACCTTGTCAAATAAGTGTTATAATTGGTTTAGGGATGTTCTATGAAGGGCTTGGAGTCAATTTGGTGTGATTTGGGGTTGAATTGGTTCGAATTTGGATTTATTTGGTAAGTGGGCCTATGTAGGTCAAATTGGGCTAACTTGGGCCAATGTTGGGCTAGGGTTGAAATTGATGTAAAATTAATGTTGAGAAATATTTATGGGAGTGTTTCAAAGAGGTTTTGACTTTGGTTGGGCTTTGATTTTGGGGTTTGGGCTCATTTGGGTTAGGTTTGGGTTTAGGTCAAAAAATGGGCCTTTTAGCTTTGGGTTGAATTTGAGTGGGGTTTGGGTCTAAATTTTGGGCAAATCATGTTAGTGTTTTGTTTGTGGGAATGTTAAGGAAGATTTAGAAAAGATTTGGGGTTAGTTGGAGTTGAATTGGGTGAATTTGGGTTAGGTTTGGGTCATGGGTCCAAATCGGGCTTTAAGGCCAAAAGTGAAATCGGATCCAAATGTCAATCAAATTGAACTTGGATTTGGTCTAGATTGGGATTGGGAATGTTGAATTGAAGTTTTGAACTGAATTGGACCAGAATTTGGGTCAATTGGGTAGGTTTGGTTTGACATTGGGTTCACTTAGGGTTAAAATGGGTCAAATTGGGGGTTTTGACAAAAGTAGGGTAAATTGACAAAATTGGCCCATGGTGTAGTAGGACAAAATGAAATTGGGAATATTTGGGATTTTCTGGAATTTTCTGGGAATTTTCTGAATTTTTTGGATTTTTTGGCCAAGAGGGGTATTTTGGGTATTTGGAGGGTATTGGGAGGTATTTTTGGAATTTTTGGTATTTTTGGGTATGGATGATCAATTTGAGTAATGTGGAAATGTTTAAGATCAATTTTGAGGAATTTTGGGTGATTTAGGAAATTTTGAAAAATTTGGGTAATTTCAAGGGTTTTGGGTAAAGTTAGGCGTGTGTAGGGTCCCGGGTCAAAAATTAAAAATTTGGGAAATTGAAGATTGGGTGGATGTAAGTGGAATGAAATCATTTTGGTTGAGCCATGAAGCCATATCAAGCCCATATGAGCCATGAAGGGACCCATTTGAGGCATTCACTATGTTGTTCCTAACCCTGCTTGCGAGGGCTTAGGGGTTAAGGACCATCCATGTGAATCACCTACATGAGTCGGGAGGTCGAGTTAGGTATGGGTGTGTGAAAGTGTAGTGTATAGGTGTAGTGTGTGTGTAAGTCAGCCCCTTCACCGGACCAGTGCCACCTGAGGCGTCCTAAGGCTAAAGAGTCCTATGGAACTCATCCTTAAACTTCCACATTTGATTTCAACCCTCCAGGTGATTAGGGGTCTATAGTCAAGTTTGTGGAGTTTGCGGGGAGTTAAGAAGTGGTTTGAATTTCTAAAAGGTGGGTCCCAATTCTAGTCCTCTAAGATAGTCAAAGGAAAAGCCTAAGGCTAGATCCTAAGTACTAAAGAGAAGAAGAGAAGACCTCATCAAAAATGAGGTCAACAGAGCTATTATCTTAACTACCTAATCCGTCTTCAAAATTATTCTAACTTTAAACTAGCTAATGTTCTTTATAACATCTCTAGTAAGGGTAAAGAATAATATTACTCCTATTTGGCACAAAACATTTTGAATACTTCCACAACAGAACTCCTGTAATTATTACTTATTCAAGATAAGTAAAAAAAAAATTCATCTATACTTCTTTAATCTTAGAAAAATCTTGTTATAGTTAGTTAATCGTTCACTTTATTTCATAATTTAAGAAAATACCAAAAATAATCACATTTTCAAGTTTTTTATTATCTAAAACTATTTAAGTAAGTATCTTACCCTAAAGAGATTTTGTGATCTAAAACCATTTTATCTTTTAAATATCCAAAACTTTTTTCCCATGGGATCGATATTTTGGGGCTTAATATGAAAGTCCTATATTGCTTGATAACGATATGTATACTTGCGTAGAATCTCTAAATTTAAGTATAACAAATGAATTCTTATTTACATCAGAATCGAGTTTTTAGCATCGTGGTAAAGAAGGAAATTTTATATCATAAATATAATTTTAATATTATTACTACAAGTATCAATATTCCGGTATTTATGTGAGAGATCAATAATCTAGACTCAGTACTTCAATATTACTTGAACTACACGTACACTTGCATAAAGCTCTAATATATAGAGCTAAATTATTGTAAAACTCAAGTTCTAAAATATAATACAAATTTAAGATTTTTAATATTTTATCCGAAGTACTAGGGCAAACGATAGGTCGGTCGGTAGACCATCGTCATAGTCTAACCCCACCTTTACTCCCCCACAGTGTGAGTGATTCTTATCGTCAGGTCGAGAAGAGATAAGTTGCTTTGGCTATTGATCCAAGAAAAAAATACCTATTTTTATGCCGTGATTTTTATCAAATTTTAAGGATATTATGCTTTAATGAAAGGTATTTTTGTGTTTTTTGATGTAGGTGATACAGAAATGTTCAAGAAGAAGAAAAATATGAAAAAGAAACAAAAAGGAGCAAAAATAGAGCCAAAATGCAAATTTTTTGAATTTACTGGCCTGGCGCCTATCCGCCAGAGTCCAGCATCTAAGCGCGAACTCGATACAAAAAGCTGTTAAGTTTTTGACGACTTTTGGGTGGTTATTTTGACAGTGTGAGCGGTTATTGGAATTTCTAGAAAACTGGAGTTGTTCCTGGTTTATAGGACATGTGATACAATGTATTTGGATGCTTCAAAATAGTTTTAATTGCGAAGAGGTGCGAGACACACCTTCTAGAAGATTCATTGAATGTGGACACATTTTGAAGAGGTGCCTTGAGGCAACCCTTGAAGCTTATAAATAGGAGGGTATTCCTTAAGAGAAAAATGCCCCATCTACCCTCCCTATCTAGAGTCCAATCTGGAGAGAGAATTAGAGAGATCATGTTAGGGCCACCTTTTTACTTTCCTTCATAAATTAGTGAGTTTATTTTAGAGTTTGTATTTAGAGTTTGAAAGAGTTGGTGCATCTGTAGTTAATTACACTGTGGAGTCAGTAGGAATCAGAAGTTCAGTAGAAGAAACATCTAAGATAAGTATTTTATTTTGATTCAAAGTTTATTTATTATGTTTTTTTATTTAATTTCAATGTGTTCTGAGTTGTAACTTTACTTTCTCCTTTCAATTATGAAAAGATAAATAAGATAATACAAAATTCGTCGGAGAATTAAAAATCATATATCTTCAAAACATTGTGATGATATTAATACCGGTTCTTAATTTACTATTTAAATTGGCCATTTAAATTGTTAAAACCTGCTGAAGAGTTTTGAGACCTAGAAGGAGATAAATTCTTAACTTGTTGATATCACATGAATCCTTGGGTAGTCGAAGGCCTTGTGCGGGTTATTCAAGGTGAAGTGCAAATAAATAGGAATATATTATATAATGGGCATAGAATTGATAAGTTTTTAGAGTGACAGACTAAATTCTTGTGATTTGGTTTATAGAAAAGGAAAGGGTCACTAGTAGGGCCGACCATAGCCACCCTTGGACATCTAGTAGTGTGAGCCTAGATTAACCCATTCTACTAACAATACATCCGGACCTGATCTATAGGCTAGCCATTGTTCTTTGCACATGGATCAAAGGGTAAAGAATGTGAATGTTTCTATTTGGCACAATACCATAAATTTATATTCTCCACGAATATTATCATTATCTTAGAAAATCTTGGATTAATTGAAAGGGAGAAAGTTGTTTTCTTATTGCTATTTACATTAATTATTTTATTTCTACTTTATTATTGCATCTAGTAAATTAAAGATATTTTATTTTTAATTATAAAAGAAATACTTTAAAATAAAAATATTTAAAGATCTATAACTTTCTCCTCGTGGGAATGATACTGGGATCTTTGTTTCAAAGCCCTATATTACTTGAAACGATACGTATACTTACGTAGAACCCCTAGTGTGTAAAATATTTTCCATAAATTTATATTTATATACACTAACCGCTATTATTATTTATAACATATATTTTTGAAAGCATTAATTAGTACGTTGATCTTCAGAGGACTTTAGGTAGAGTTTTTGGCGCCGTTGCCGGGGAAGAAGATTTTAGTACACATATATTTATATCGAGTCAGTTATAACACTCAGCTTACCTACTCGATCTGGGCCTAAGTGTAGTACCATCATACTCACTTTAAATCTTTATTGGGTCACCTCACTAAGTGTTTGATAGAAGCCCCTTCTACGGGTTAGGTATCTACCTCACAAAAGGACTACTCTACTAGCCTTTGAGGAATACTCAATGAGGGTTGCTTCATAAAACATGGCAAAGACGCTTATGAGATGATGCCTGTCTAATAAGAATTGCCTTGTAAATTTTGAGGGATCCACAAGAAAAGTATTTTTTAATAGATTTCTAACAATTGCATCCCTCATGAGTTGGACCACTCAGTCCACTTGATCAATATGATTGATTTAGACAATTCACTGTTTTTCCAGTAGACATGTCATATCATTCACAGTACTTGCTCATAAAAATGATCCAAGCCTAATGGGACCCTTAATGTTAAATTAGATTTATATGGATTGTGATGCTTTCTTTGACAAAGACTACTTTTCTTTTCTACTTTAGGAAATTCCAGTTGGGTTTGTTAAGCTGAGGTAAAAACAATACCCCATGTTTGGATTGTCTCATGCACCCAACTCTTTATATACCACTTTAGTATTTTGATGAACTTAGTTGATACCATACACCATATCAGAGTGTATGTTGTTTTGACTATTGCCTAAATTTTTCTAGTCCACCCATGTAGATATGAGGATGTTCTCATTCCCACAGAATATCCCTAGCAAAATCTAAGGAATTAATCCCCCAACAGAGCCCCCTTTTTAGGCACTTAACAAAAATACCCCTTATAAGTTGGATTGTCAGCTTTCCTTAACAGTGCGGGCCATTTTAGTAGTTCATAAGGAATCTATTATGTAATCATCATGCTAGCACTTGTGAAACCATCATGAGGTTGGACTGTCTCATGCATCCAATCCTCTTTGATACCTTTAAGGTATTTTGACCGGCTTGGCCGACTTTGCTCTCCATCCCGATGTGCATTTCACAAAAATTTAAGACCTTTGGAGCCTTTATTAGTCCATACATAAGACTAGTATCTTTATTCCTGTAAAAAACCTCCAGAAAGGATCACCCAAAATCCTCAATGAAGGCTACTTTGCTAAAATCATGCAAAAATGTTACAAGCTCAGATAGCTCTACATGTCCAACACCTTTTCAATGCCTCTTCTTACAAGTTTAACCTTGTTCAGCATACTAGAATGAGATGTTCAAATCCCCACAAAGTATTGGTAGATTCTTGAAGGTATCCCTAAAGAGAGTCTTCTCGTGGATACATTCAAAATCACCTCTATAACGATTCCTTCGACTTGGTCGACCCTACTCACCATGTCAAGTCGCATGTCACACTAATCCGAGAACTATGCTAGCTCAACTAGTCCATTCTTAAGCTAAGAATTTTCATGCTTGTATGGCTACCTAGCAGAAGTCACCTCACTAAATTTTGCAAGCTACTATAAGGATGGATTTCTTCGTTCGTCTAACTCCCTTCTGCACCAAGTTTAACTAGGTTGATTCTCATGACCTTATCTTTAGATACGGTGTATTGGTTGGACTGTATTAGATAGTCCACTGATCCATGTCCAATCATGATAATTTGATATCCAATTATACCATGACATTGTACAAGGCGAAGACCACTTTGCTCATTCCTACAAACACGTCTTGGATTGCTAGACCACTTTGCCCATCTAGCATATGATGCCCCTCAAGCAATAAAATGTTCTAATTAGTTCTTTCATGAGAGTGTCTAGTCTCATGATGATTCTTTAGCTCTAAATCTACCTCCTATGATGTTTTTTAAATCATACAAATTGCAACTATGTTATAAGGACATCTTGGTTTTCGACTCTTATGTCTTTTCAGACACTTATTATCATAGCTCTCTAGCTGTACAACCTTGCAGGTCAATTCTTTCATTTGAGTGCAATAAAAGACATGGATTATATATGGTAATTTAGCCTTTTTATCTGGAATACTTCTATGACAGAATTTAAACCCCTCATTATTTCTCCTTACCATAGGCTTTGTCACTTTTTCACGATGAGTTATGCCCCGGTTGCCTCTGGACTCACTTGTTGGGTCACACCTTTACTACCCATAAACCCATTCATTGGTCATGCCTCTATGTCCTATGAAATTATTCTCCGAGTTCATGCCCCAGTGGCCTTTAGACTAATGTGTCGAGTTACACCTCTACGACCCCTAGACTCTACTTTTGTGTTATTCCCCTGCATCCTTTGGATTCACCTTTAGTTTACACCTCCATCACCACTAAACCATTTTTCCAAGTTGAATATAAGTTTGGCGTGCATTCATCCTTAGTAAACATCTCTAGCATTAGCCCCACAGTCTTTTTGACTTTGATGCTTCTCGGACCACATGACGTTCTAGTCAGTCCTTTCATGAGAGCGTCTCGTCACTGGACATCTCAGCTTTATTGCTTGGCTCCATAGCTTACCCGCTTTACCCTCAGATGGTAATGCAAAACTCATAGTATTCATCATTGATACAGAGCAGGTGTGAGGTTTTGGACGTTGATAAGTTCATAGGAGGGACAGGATTTTCTTAGCTCTCATTCCTATTAATCAATATGGACTAGCACCCAGCTGAGAAATAAGTCTATTTTTATCAACTAATTTTAACATCTTGGAGTCTCTAGCTTGTTTATTTATGTTTCATCATATAATTCCCCCATTCAAATGAATCTCCCTCCTTAATCAAATAAATGATACGAATTGGAGGGGAGTCAAATAACAAAGAGATATACATTGCCGACATATGCCACCTGTAACCAGAGAACCAAAAATAACATTGTTTTTCCTAGTTAAAAGTCTCCAAAGGGATGTATCCCTGCTGGTTAATTACATTTTGGTGGATACACAAGAATAATCTTGGAAAAAGAGTTTTGCTTTATTATCGTGAACCTGGGGTATAGTTATCATAGGAACGTTATTTTGTATGGGATAGTCCCGTCCTTCAAAGCTCATGCCATCAGATAAAGAGAAAATCTTGCTCATCCCTAAAGGATAGAAGCTCCATGGTATGTGTGGCCTACAAAGAAACCATAATTGTTCCAACGGGGGTATCGCTATGCATGAAAACACATCTAGACTATAAGGGCAGAGGACAAATTTTTGTATCCAAAAAAGGCGGCATCATTTGGTTCGTGCCATTAAAATGATATCAACAAAGTCCAGGGAACAAAATGCTCAATAGTGGTACTCAAAGGTAGGGATGAGTAGTTTATAAAAGGTAAAGGTAGCCAGATTGGAGTACCAAGGACTCATCCCAAGCCAGTAGGACCCTAAGTCTTCCTGGTCTTGAATTTAATCAACCCAACACTTCCTGAGATCACCAGTCAGTAATTGGGAATTGTGTCGTCCATGGGGAATCTCGGTAGCCCTAAGGTTAAAGGAATGAGATTATGTACTATTACTATCGACTGGATCTCCAAAACACCAAAATAGTGAGGATGCTTCAGGAATGAAAGAGGAGGAAGAGGTAAAGATACAATGCTGCAGATACTCCAATCAAAAGGACTTACACCATGCCTAGGTTAGGGAGCCTTCTATCACCATAGTCAGACTAGAAAACCTCCTATATAAAAAAAAAGCTATGCTGAGCTAGTCGGGTTGGAGAAGCATGAGGGCTTCGATGTAGTTATCATCCAACATCCTAAGTGTGGGGGCCCTATTAAGCATGATTGGGTGAATTTCCATGCATGTAAATCTATTTTAAATCTAGCTCGAAGGCTATGTAGTAAATAATGACATTTTTTAAAAATTCCTGAATGTTGTAATCTTAGAATATTGATTATCTTAATATTTTATCAGGATTTTTAAGTTGAAAATTTAAAATTTTAGGATCTTTAATGAGCATAGATTATATTTTTTTGTGATATCCCAGATAATAGAAATAAATAACAAAAATATCAAGTCATGTTGACATATGTAAAAGAAATCATTCTGAAATATATAAAAGAGGCCAAAAAGCCTCTAGGTCAGTAACATATCCTAGAAAAGTAGTAAAGGTGGTCAAAATCATCATATACATTGACTAGAGAAAAATGTATTGAGAAATTCATACCAATTTTATATTGATATTACACTTTAAAGAAAGGTATTTTCTATGTTTTATTGCAGGAATAAAGATTTATAGATAATGGAGCAAAAAGATGAGACAAGGAGCGAATCTGGAACAAAAAGGACGAAAAGTGACAAAAATTGAACTAGGTCGCCGACGACGAGGAATAGACCAGCGACGACATGTTTTTCCCGAGAGCATTCAAATATATTACAAAGGAGCCCACCGACGATGAGATCGAGTCCGCCGACAGCGAGCCTAAGCAGTTGGCCTATGTTATAGAAGCCTGCCGATGGCGCCAACGAGCCCTCCGACGGTGATAAGGTAGGTTCAAGCAATGTTCAATGAATCTAGACACTTTTTGAAGAGGTGCTTAAGAAACCTTTGGAAATATTTCTCCCTCTTTAATTAGAGACGATTTTAGGCCAAATATGTGTCCTTGGTGTGTCCTTTTTGAGTGTCTTATTAGTGTCTTTAGTGTGTAAGTGTGTTCTCGAGAGTATAATAGTGAGTTTAGTTGAGTGTGTTCTACAAGAAGGAAGAGTCAGAGGAACTTCAAAGAGTCTGAAAATTCGAGATAAGTTTTGTTTATTATTTTATAACTTTAATTTTATATGAAATCTATGTTTAGTGTTATTCTTCCTATGCATTCTGAGTAGTCTTCTCTGTCTTTCTCCTTGATATTGAGATTTTGTGAAATAAAAAATTAAATTAGTTATGCCTAAAATATTCAATAAAAATTATGATAGTCTTTTACTTGAATCTTATTTTACTTTCAATTTGGCCAACTGAACTGTTGAAATATGTTGATTTCAGAACTAAAGTAAAGATTACATCCAAGATTCAGGGAAAGTAAAAGCCTTGAAAGGAGGGTGTAAATAAATAGGGAAATATTATTTATCTGGTGTAGAATTGGATATTTTAGAGTGACAGAATAAAATCTTCAATTCGGTCCTATCGTTTGGGTGCTGAAGTGTAGATGTTAGCCCTTAGGATAGGGGAATGTGGGAGCTCAGAAGTGAGAGCCGGTATCCTTCCAGCCTAGCCGCAGATTCAGTAACCAAGCATAGGATTAGTCAATATTATTTATGCC
Source organism: Papilionanthe hookeriana x Papilionanthe teres (assembly GCA_022702705.1). Taxonomy (NCBI): domain Eukaryota; kingdom Viridiplantae; phylum Streptophyta; class Magnoliopsida; order Asparagales; family Orchidaceae; genus Papilionanthe; species Papilionanthe hookeriana x Papilionanthe teres. The sequence goes on along the minus strand of CM040432.1, from coordinate 21,935,836 downwards.
TGGACCAAAGGGTAAAGAATAGGAATGCTCCTATTTGGCATAATATAATTCTAACTAATTAAATATCCACTCACTTAATTCTCTTAACAAGGGGAGAGATACTTTTTTAAATTGCAGTCTTCCATTCAAAAATTAGCAATAGAGTTTATTATAAGTGTTCTTTATTTCCATATACTAGATAGTAATTGTAACTGCTTTAATTAGTTCATAATCTCTAACATCTCTGTGGGATCAATATCTAGGACTCCATTAGAGCCCTATATTACTTGAACGATACATATACTTGCGTTGATAAAGGGGTAACTGTGTTATTATTTAATATTATTTTTACACTGGTTAAACACATATATAGTTACGCAGCACCGCAGCACCTGACGGTCAAGTTTTTGGCGCTGTTTCCTGGGAAGTAAAGTAATTATTAAAGTAATTAATAAAATAATTATTAAGATAATTACTAGAGTAACAGACTATTTTAAAATTACTTAAGTTGTGTATGTGTAAATTTGGAACCAAAAATTTAATACCTTACGATTCGGAATTAGAACGCACTATTAAAAAAATTAGAAAACAAAAAAGAGAAATTATAAATTTAAATGAAATGGCAAATAATCCAGCAATTGGAAATACAAATCAACCGAGACCTTTAAGAGATTATACAAACCCTACATTAGATGAAATTCACTTAACTATCCAAAACCCTGATGTTGCGGCTAATTCATATGAGCTTAAACCTGCAATTATCTAAATGGTACAGAATAATCAATTTAGTGATTCACCAAACAAAGATCCTAATTTACATCTCGCTAGTTTTTTAGAACTTTGTGCTACTTTTAAATATGACAGAGTATCTAATGATGCTGTTAGACTTAGGCTTTTTCCTTTTTCTTTAAGGGATAAGGCTAAGATGTGGTTAAATTTGTTAGCACCTGGATCTATTAGAACTTGGGGAGAATTATCACAAAAATTTCTATCCAAATACTTGCATCCTTCAAACGCTGCAAAGCTTAGAAATGATATAACCTCTTTTTGTCAGTTTGACGGAGAATCGATATATGAAGCTTGGTAGAGATTTAAAGATCTTCTTAAGAAATGCCCACATCATGTGTTACCAGATTGGTTAATTATTCAAACTTTTTTAATGGATTAGTAGGATCTCTTAGATCTATTATTGTGCTGCCGCTGGTGGTTCATTAAAGTCAAAATTATTTGATGAGGCTTATTCATTAATTGAAGAAATGGCTACCAACAATTTTCAATGGCCTTCTGAAAGGCTAAATCCTAAAAAAGTAGCTAGTATCCATGATTCTGATGCAATATCTATGTTAGCTTCTCAGATTGCTGTTATATCTAAGAAATTAGATCATTTTGGAATAAATTATTCTCCTACTATAATAGAAAAAAATTCATCTGGGCAAATTGTGGATGCTCAACCTTCTTATAAAACTTTAAATGCTATTAATAATAGACCCAATAATCCTTATGCAAATTATTACAACCCTGGTTGGAAAAATCATCCAAATTTTAATTGGAATAATAATTCTACTAATTAACAATGGATGAACAACTTAGTAAACCCATTAGGAAATTCATCTAACCAAGGAAATTCTAATTATAAACCTTCTTATCCACCTGGATTTAATAATAACTCTCAATTTAAGGAAAAGAAATTATCTATGGAAGAATTGATATTAAATACGGGTCAGCATCTGCAGAATCAAGGAAATCAGTTACAAATTCAAGGGAACCAATTACAAAATCAAGGAACAACTATTAAAAATATTGAAACTCAACTCGGGCATATCGCTACTGCGCTTAATAATAGAATACTGGAACTTTCCTAGTAATGTGGAAATTAATCCTAAAGACCAAGGAAAAGAACAAATCAAAGAGATACAATTAAGAAGTAGAAAAGAGTTAGAAACAAGAATACAAAAAGAAATAGAAATTGAAAAAGAGAAAGTGGAAACTGAAAAAGAAAAGGAACAACAAGATCAAGATTTAGAATATCCATTAATACCTATGAAAATTACTGTAGAAAAACCACCACCACCATTTCCTCAGCGATTAAAGCAACATAAAAAGAATAAACAATTTTCTAAATTCCTTGAAATCCTGAAGAAATTAACGGTAAATATTTTCTTTGTAGAAGCATTAGAAAAAATGCCCAATTATGTGAAGTTTATGAAAGATATTTTAAACAAAAAGAGAAAGTTCACAGACAATGAAACTGTTGCACTTAGCGAAGATTGTAGTGCAATTATTCAGAAAAACCTTCTTGAGAAAGTAAAAGATTCTGATAGTTTCACCATACCTTGTGCTATTGGAGAAAAATTTTATGGAAAAGCTTTATGTGACTTAGGAGCCAGCATTAATCTTATGCCTCTATCAATTTTTAAAAGATTAGGATTGGGAGAAGCCTCATCTACTTCGGTAACTCTTCAGTTAGCTGATCGTTCAGTGACATATTCTAAAGGAGTTATTGAAGATGTGTTAGTAAAAGTGGATAAATTTATCTTTCCTGTGGATTTTATTTTTTTAGATATGGAGGAAGATAAAGATATACCCATAATTTTAGGACGACCCTTCTTAGCCACTGGAAGAGCTATGATTGATGTTCAAAAATGAGAATTAACTATGATAGTAAATGATCAAGAAGTAAATGTAAACATTACAAAATCAATGAAATATCCTGCTATTGAAAAAGATGATGAATGTTTTCGAATGGATATTCTTGAATATCTGTGAAATAAACATTTTAAAGAATACTTTGAAGATAAATCAGAAATAAAAAATACAAAATTATTTGAAGAAGCAGAAAATGAAGAAATAGATTATATACAAGATAGATTTGAGATGTTGGATATTACGGAAAATGCTGAAAAGAATATAGTTCCGTCGATTATAAAACCTCCTGAACTTGAGTTAAAAATTTTACCAATTCATTTGAAGTATGATTTTTTAGGAAATTCTTAAACTTTACCGGTTATTATATCGACAGAGTTAAACAAACTACAAGAGCAAAAACTTCTGGACATATTAAAAAAGTATAAGAAAGCTTTTGGTTGGACCTTAGCAGTTATTAAATGAATTAGTCCTTCAATCTGTATACACAAAATTATTTTGGATAATGAACATAAGCCAAGAGTTGATCCCCAATGGAGATTAAACCCAATAATGAAAGATGTAGACAAGAAAGAAATTTTAAAATAGTTATACAATGGTATTATATATGCTATTTCAGACAGTGCTTGGGTAAGCCTAATTCATTGTGTTCCTAAGAAAGGAGGAGTGACTGTTGAAGATAATAAAAATAATGATTTAATACATATCAGACAAGTTACTGGATGGCGAATATGTAATGGCTGCAGAAAATTATATGCAGCCACCAAGAAAGATCACTTCCCTTTACCATTCCTAGACCAAATGTTGGATAGACTAGCTGGGCACAAATACTTTTATTTTTTAGATGGATATACTGGCTACCATCAAATTCCTATTGCTCTTGAGGATAAAGAGAAAACTACATTTACTAGTACTTATGAAACATTTGCTTTTCGAAAGATGCCTTTTGGACTATGTAATGCACCTGCAAGATTCTAGAGATGTATGATACCTTTATTTAGTAAATTAATTGATGATGGAATAGAAGTATTTATGGACAATTTATCTGTATTTGGAACATCATTTGACACATGCTTGAATCTTCTTGAAAAAGTATTGGAGCTATGCGAAAATACTAATTTAGTTCTAAATTGGGAGAAATGTCAATTTATGGTTACAGGAGGAATTATATTAGGATATAAAATTTCAAAAAATGGCAAGGAAGTAGACCCTGCAAAAATTCAAGTTATAACTAAATTACCACCTTCTACTATAGTGAGAGGGGTAAGAAGTTTTCTTGAACACGCTGGATTTTACAGACGCTACATAAAAGATTTTTCAAAAATTACCAAACCTCTATGCCAACTTTTAGAAAAGGACAAGAAATTTAAATTTACTAAAGAATGCTTAAATGCTTTTGAATTATTAAAAGATAAATTAGTCACAACACCTATAATAGTTTCACCTGATTGGGAGAAACCATTTGAACTTATGTGTGATGCTAGTGATTATGCTATAGGAGTCGTTCTTGGACAAAGATACGATAAAATTTTTAAAGTTATATATTATGCTAGTAAAACTCTTAATAATGTTGAAATTAACTATACAGTTACAGAAAAAGAATTATTAGCAATTATGTATGCTTTTGATAAATTTAGAACTTATTTAATTGGAACTAAATTTATTGTGCATACTGATCACTCTGCTATTAAATATTTAATGCAAAAGAAGGATACCAAACTAAGATTAATCAGATGGATATTATTGATGCAAGAATTTGATTTTGAAGTAATTAATAGAAAGGGAAATGATAATCAAATTGCAGATCATTTGTCAAGATTAGAATATTGTGAATTACCTGACACTGACAATGAAATTAAAGATAGTTTTTCTGACGAACAATTTTATAATATAAATGAGTGGAAAATACCCTGGTATGCTGATATAGTTAATTATATTGTAAGTGATATTTTACCACCCATGCTAACTCTGTAACAACAAAAAAAATTCATTCATAATGCTAAAATGTATTTTTGGATGAACCATATTTATATAAACAATGTAAGGATCTTATTATTAGAAGATGTGTGCCTTATGAAGAAACTGAACAAATTATTCAAAAATGTCACAATTCTGAGTTTGGAGGACATTTTGGGACTGATAAAACTGCTTATAAAATTTTATAATCTGAATTTTATTGTTCTATACTTTTTAGAGATGTTTATAGATATATCAAAACTTGTGATAAATGCTAAAGAGTAGGTAATATATATAGAATAAATGAAATGCTTCTGAATTTTATATTAGAAGTTGAAATTTTTGATGTTTGGGGATTATATTTCATGGGACAATTTATTCCTTCATTTGGAAACACATGTATATTCGTTGCTGTTGATTATGTTTCTAAATGGATTGAAGCACAGGCCTTACCTCGTTGTGATGCTAAGAGTGTTTCAAAAATTATAATGAAAAATATTTTCACAAGATAAGGAATGCTGAGAGTGATTATCACTGACGGAGGATCCCATTTTAGGAATAAATATATTCAAAGGTTTGTAGAAAAATTTAATATTATTCATAAAATATTGACTGCATATCATACACAGACCAGTAGATTAGCTGAAGTTTCTAGTCGAGAAATTAAACGAATTTTAAATAAGACTGTAAACCCTAGTAGATTAGATTGGTCCACAAGACTAGACACTGCATTATGGGCATAAAAAACTGCTTATAAAACTCCAATTGGAATAACTCATTACAGGCTTATTTATGGAAAGACTTGCCACTTACCAGTCGAATTAGAGCATAAAGCATATTGAGCAATTAAAGAATTTAATTATAATTTGAAAGATGCTGGTGAGAAGAGATTATTGCAGATGAATGATTTAGAGGAATTAAGGATTGAATCCTATAATAATGATATAATCTATAAAGAGAAAATGAAGATATGGCATGATCAGAAGATTAATCAAAAGAATTTTGAACCGAGACAAGAAGTATTATTGTATAATACAAGGCGGAAAATATTTCCTGGGAAATTGAAATTTTGAGAGTTAGGACCTTTCACTATAACTCAAGTATTTACATACGAAGCTGTTGAAATTGAAGATCCAAAGATTGAAAACAGATTTAAAGTAAATGGACACAGATTAAAACCATATTTTGAGGGTAAAAGACCAAATTTAAAGAGGTTTTAATGCTCAGTCAACCTGATTAACACTTTGAATAGGTCGGGCTGACGACGTTAAACCAAGCGATTTATGGGAGGCAACCCATAGTTATCTTTATTTATGTGTGATGATTATATATCTATTTGATTTATTGTTAGTTTGTGGGATGAATGAACTCTACTACTCGAATTTACCCTTATGATCAATACAATATTGGATCCATAGAAAAATTTGAAACGCATTTGGACCAGAGCGAAACTAGGCAATTTTTGCCTTGGCCACCGACGGAGAGATCGAGCCCATGACGGTGAGTTTTGCTTGCCAAATTCAGTTTGTTTTTTTTAAGAATCCCGCCGACAGCAAGATCGATGCTGCCGACGGTGAGATCGGCGAATGAATTGTTTAGGGAGTTATTTTGACGGTTTCTGGCGATTCTAAGTGTTTTAACTCTTTAAAAACTCCTAAAACTTGAATTCTAAACTATCCACTTCCTAAAAATGATTTGAAACTCCACCAAAACTCATCATTATGTCATCCAATCACCTTGAAATCCATATATCTCGAGTGTTCAATCGAACAAAATTTATCAGTTGCGAGGCCCAGCGAATCTTCAATAAGTTAACGATGAAAAAGAGATTGATCAAGGAACTAGGATTCGTGAATAGAGGATTAGAGAATTCAAAGACGCCTATCAAGGAGATGATTGTGCTACAATGTTGGGAAGTATTATGCTGTACCACTTATGCAGTAGTCATCCCTGTGGTAAAAGATATCTATTTCAATCTACACAGAATCAACAACAGAGTTGTCTATGTGCGGGGTAGATGGGTATTTTTTACTCCTTCTAGAATTAATGAGTCATATTCAATAGAGAATACACCCGTTTGCCACTACTCCAACTTTGTCCCTACAATGAATAATATGAATGAGATCTATCGTTACTTGACTAATGAAGAGGAAGATTAGGAAACAAGAGAAGACGGGTAAGTTTGTTTTTCTGCATCACTTCTAAACCCGGTTTATAAACACTAGTTCTTCTTTATTTCTTCAAAACTGTTACCCACTATGAGGGTCAATAAAGTTTCTAAGGAGTGTACAATTCTGAATTATTGTGTTCAAGCGGGACTACCTATTGATATTGGTTCGATTATTGTGATGTCTGCTTTAGGCCTGATTGTTCATGGATCAATTTATGGGCTTGGACATCCTTCTACAATTTTTGCACTATGTAATCAGCACAAAGTTTCATGAAGCCTGGGAGAAGGTACTTCTTCCTTGGAAACCTTTAGATCCAACTGATATGTTTCTAACATTGGATGATTATAACGATGGAGCCATTATTGTAGACCAAACATCTCATAGATCTTTTTCAATCAGACCCTTAACTGCTAAAACTGATCTGATCTTACGGAAACTCAAAGGACTAGAAAAAGAGGTACAAAATGTGATGAATTCAATTAATAACATCTCTGATTTATTTGATCATATTGACTGGAGAATGAAAGAACACTTCGATCATTCTGGAAATCTTGAGGCTAGTTTCATACAACTTATGAGAAAGAAAGGATGGATAGTAGAAGATTATACTGAAGAATTTCCTTACAGACCCTTCTACAATCTTTTCGTTCATTTATGTTCTATGGGTGATATCAGCGATGAGTTTAGCACTGATCCTAACGAGTATAAGACGTTCGTAATTGTTTATGTGTTGAATTAGTTTAATGTTAATTTTTGTAATCTGTACTTTTTGTTAATTTAGATTTCAATATTTTGATCTCATTATAGATGGGACTATGCATCATTTGTTTGTTTTTAGCGTTTTGAGTATTGTGGTTTGGATTGCGACGCTGAATTTTATGTATTAAGGTTGAGAAAATACCTTTTTATAATGTTGTGTACGAATATTGTAAACACTTGGATTTTATTTAAAATTTGTGATGTTTTGTCTTGTGTGAATTTAATTGAGTTAAAATAGTATCTAATCACAGCAAAATATGTTTAAATCGATTGATTGGACGTTAACGAGGCTTAATATGAATTAAAAAATTACAAAATATTAAAAATTTTAATTTTGGAAAAGCACGCCGACAGCGCCCTTGACACTGCCGACGTTTACCTTTTCTAGAGACTTAAGCCATATTTGAATTAATTAGTCCTCCGACGGTGAGATTCTGCCCGCTGACGGGGAGGACCCAAATAATATCTTTATTTGACCGGTCAACCGACACTATTCAACGGCCCCTTCCTCTAAACTTCGAAAAAACCGACCCAGGGCTTAGGAGATCTTGGATTTGGAGCAGATTCAACACATTTGACACCAGATTTCATCTTTCCTTGGTAAGAGCTTCACTCCCATGCAACAATTTTTGATTTTCACCAAGTATTTCTTCCACATTTAGGAATTTTTGAAGAAATTAATGGAATTAATTTTAGATTACTTTAAGTCACCTTTGGAAGCCATTCTAGTGTTATTTTGGAATTTACTTGAGATTTTTGTAAATTTGATAGATCAAGAAATGGCTCCACGACAAAAGCGGCAACTAGATTTTGACGAGACACAATTTGTGAATGCTAAGGCTCAGTCAAGGTACAATTTTAGTATCAAAGCGAGAAAATGCATCCAGGATAAAGTTTTCAAGAATCCGGGAGGAGAAGTGGAACGAACAATCAAAGAGCAAAGATGGGAATTTTTGTTATACGACGAACAGAGCTGTAGTTGAAGTTGTAAAGGGGTTTTATGCCGGTTTGACCCAGATAGAGGATGAACCTATAAAGGTTAGAGGATTTTTAGTTGATTTTAATGCTGCATGAATAAATTCTTTCTACAAAATACATGATCTTCATACCAGCAAATATGATACGTTTGGAATAATGGAAGGACCACTGGAAGAGGTGATTAACTTTCTGACTGATGGGAAAGGGACTTGGAAAATATAGCAGCGTGAACGAGTAAACTTCCCACTTTCTATGTTAAATGCAACCTCTAAGGCATGACATTATTTTATTTGCTCTACTTTTCTACCCACTTATCTTCATAGTGAAGTTTCAAGAGATAGAGCAGTTTTGAATTTTTGCATTCAGAACAACTGAAGTATAAATGTGGGAAATATTATTTATAAAAACATATTAGCCATTGTAAGAAGTGAAATTGGAGGAGGATTAGGACATCCTGGATGGATTTATGCACTCTTCCAGTTAACTGGAGTAGAGGCAGGAGATGATGAGGAATGGGTTGAACCTATGAAACCCATTACCTAGGCTAATATAAAGACTTATGAATCCTACGAAGGATGGAGATCAGGGACTAGGAGCTCTGCACCTTCGACTAGTACGGATATTCCCTATACTAGTTATGACCCTCCTAGCTATAGTTCTCTTACACTTTACGACTTGATGAATGAACTGACTCTGCAGCGAAAATGTTTTGAGAAAATTGATGAAAGGTTGGAGCAAATAGATCAGAGGATTGGAGGATTAGAGCGGAGGCACGATTATGACAGTGAATATCTCCAGAGGCATTTTGAGTTTAAGATGGCCTACTATGATGTTGAGAATGCTATAGGAGAGAGGAACTTGATGCTATATTTCCTAAGTACCCTCGTTATACTCACTACCAGCCTACTCCACCTGCTGAACAAGGAGATGAGGATATAGCTTGGGATTTTGATGCTGAAGATTAGATTCTACGATTAGATACTAGTGTTATGTGTTTGTTTTTTTCTTCTATTTAGTATTGTTGTTTAGTTAATGTATTTTGATTATTATGTTGTATAAGTCATTTAAAATTTGTTGTAAAAGTTATTTACATCAGTTTAATTGTTAATTTTATATTTCAGAGTGTGATTGTAACTCTGAAATTGAAATAGTGAATTGTATGTGGATGTTGTGTTAATTGTGCTTAGTACTTTATTAGGTAAAGCAATTAAATGTTGTAGGAAATTGTGTTAGTATTTTGTACTTATTTCAAGATTTCCTTACCCAGCAAATTATTTAGTGTTATATGTGTGTAGAAAGTTATTGACAGTACAGGTTAATTAAGTGATGGAAAGAACCTGCAGAACTTCAAAAAAAGAAATATCTATAGCACGAAGGTATAATTTAAATTTACAATATATTTTCTTTCCACCTATATGATTAGATAGAAAAATTTAAGTTTCGGGGAGGGAAAAACAAAATTTAACTATTAAATTGTTCTCAAATAAATATTTTCAGAAATTATTATAAAAATAATTTTCTGTAGTGAATTTAATTCAGTAAACTAGAATTAATTTATTTAACTATTATAGAAAGTTAAAAGAAATATTTTTTTTATGATTAAACTAATTTTGTAGATTCAGATATTTAGAATAAAAGGTAAGAATATAGTTAACTATTTAAAGTAGGGAAAACTATATTTTAAAATATTAAATTCTTAAGTATTTAGTTGAGAGAGAAAATATTCAAACTTAATGATGTAAAAACTATGAAATACATAGAAGAAAAGGAAATGTTTCAAGTTTCAAATTCAGGAAGAGGAAAGTGAAGTTCAAAATCATTAACAAGCTATCTAGATACAATAATCCTCACTTGAAAAACAAAAAGAAGGATTGGAAAACAATCCCTGAAAAGAAAAGAAAAAAAAATATAGGATCGAAATGCAATCCAAATAAAAAGAAAAAGTAAGTGAGGAGAAGCTTGAGGAGATGCCTTATAAAAAATTAGCTTCATTTGAATCAACCTAAAGGGTAAACTCATTTACATTTCTGAACTTATATATATGGATTAGTCTTTTACTAAATAGTGTTTTCTTGAATTTCCTATCATCTGAATATCTTAAGTAATTTAATATTGTAATATATAGTCATTCTTAAAATAAATAGAAGACTAGAAATCTTAAACTTGATGATTAAATAACCTTACATCTATAAAATTAATTTAATTATCTAAAAAAATCTTTTAAATAAACTTTACTATAATATTTATGTAAATTAAATTCATAATATTTCTGAATTAAAACTTTACTACAAATAATCATTATTTTTACGTAGTATCAAGATTACTTGAGGATAAGTAGTAATTAAGTTTGAGGGATTTTGACCAGAGAAAAATGTATTGAGAAATTCATACCAATTTTATATTGATATTGCACTTTAAAGAAAGGTATTTTCTATGTTTTATTGCAGGAATGAAGATTTATAGATAATGGAGAAAAAAGATGAGAAAAGGAGCGAATCTGGAACAAAAAAGACTAAAAGAGACAGAAGTTGAACTAGGCCGCCGACGGCGAGGAATAGGCCGCCGACGGTGTATTTTTCCCGAGAGCATTTAAATATATTATAAAGGAGCCTGCCGACGGTGAGATCGAGCCCGCCGATAGTGAGCCTGAGCAATTGGCCTATGTTCTAGAAGCCCGCCGATAGCGTCAACGAGCCCGCCAACAGCGAGAAGGTCGGTTCTGTCGGCATATTTTTAGGTTGTGTTGTATTTTGAAAAGGGGTCGCCTACAGAAATTGTCGGCGAATTTTTAATTTAATTTAAATAAATAATTTGAAAAGTAGTATTTAATTTTAAAAATAATTTTTAAATTTGAAGATTTTAAGATATGAAATCAAACCGATCTCACATCCCAAATAGTTTAAATAAACGAGCACCGTACCACAAACCGTGTATCTATCCTGAAGAATAGGCACACTGCTTGACGATGGGGCTCGATTAAATAAACTAGAAGATTTGTGATATCCGTTTGGTCTGCGAACCAATTTTATGTGCTGACAAATTCCCCTGCCTAATATGAAAAATATTAAACAGGATTTATATTACCTGGCTTCTTTAGAATTCCCTATAAGGGCAAGCCCCTATAGTTAATTACATCTTAAGTGACGGGAATCACCTAAGAAAACTCTCGATAATAATCAATAATTCTGCTCTCAAGAATTTCAAAGTTTAAGTTTTCAAAGGATTGAATTTTGGAATTTCAATACGGAATGGATCAAGTTTGGAACATTTTGTTTTGAGAATTCAAAGGAAGAAAGGTAGGAGAAATCACAGATCCGAAGCGAACTTCGGTAATTTCCCAACTATCCTATTGTTTGGCTTGAATTTAGGAAAGTCCTAATGTCTATTTAATGTTTTAATTTTGTCAATTTTAATTAATCAGGGCATATATTTATATGATAAAATCATACAAATAGCCTCGAAGATGTGAGGGTTTATGTCGTATCAGACGACTACCTCGGAATCCTAAGACCGGTTAGGGCTTAATTTGCATGCAAATGCCTAACGAAGAGTTGAGGATTTATGTTGCACTAGGAAAACTACCTCGAAGTCCTATGGGTTTGTTATTTAATTATAGGAAAGTTTTGCTGAAGTAGACTCAGGTTTTGCTGATGACGATGGCTGTGCTGCCCACCATGCTCCAAGCTCCTTGTTGTCGCAGAGGTTTAGTTTTAGAAGTCATAAATCAGGGGATGAGAAAAGTGTTTTGTTTTAGAGAAAATCTTAATTTCCAAGTGTTTTTTGTGTTTTAATTAAAACAAATCTTAAAGTTGATTATAACGACACCGATTAAGATCCCACGGTTCCATCCTTCCGGCATCGTTATTTTTATCGGATTCATTTAGTCCAGATGAATTTGCTAAACTCAACTAAATGAGTTCCACACTTTCATTTAGACCGTGGGTAATCCTGTTAGCAACACGTAGGTTACATCATCCGAGGTATTCTCGATCGTCCAACAGGTCGTTTTAATTTAGTTGCAATTGTAGTTTTGTGTTCTTTTTGTGATTAAATTTTGAGTTGTTTTATATTTTGAAATATTGTGGCGGTGAATTTTATCTTGCAATAAATTTTAATTTAGTTTTGGTTTTAGTTTTAGGGGCTACCCTAGAGGTGTGGGTTTTCATGCAACAGTTGTTTATCATGCAAGAAAAGTAAGTGCGATGCGATTAAATAAATTGCAATAAGATAAATTGCAATAAAATAAAAGCGTACCTGGAGGGTCTTCCCGTCATCCCAAGCTGCACTTAAAACACAATTAGAATATTTAAGCAGGTTCCTAGGTAAAGCTAAGGGAAGGGTTATGGTTTTCTACCAAGTTCCTAATCCTATAGCTAGTCATTTCCTATGACGTCTAGGTCTTTGTGTTTTGGTTTGAGGACGATTTTCTTCATCAAAGAATAATTAACTTCAATTGTTCTTATGAGTATACTATCATATTGAGGAAGTGCTTAAGAAGAATCTTAAACATCTTTTCAATATTGATAGGATTATTTTAAGTCCAAATGAATTTAATCATACAAATGAATTAATCGTCCGGGGATTCAAGTTTTGTTATCTTGCTCAAATGAACTGAGACATTTGAATATCCTATAAGTGAAATAACATTTCATTTAATGTTCTGTTTAGGAGTTATGGTAACCAAAACTTTCGAGGGCAAATTGATGTTCAATTGGTTTGTGATTTAATTTAATTTCAGTTATCGGATTTAAATTTGGAATAGTGTTCAAGTTGCTTTATATTTAATTTCTTTATGTCTTAGGTAATGTTATTTAATTCAATTTAATTTTAATTTAATTTAATTTTAATTTAATTTAATTTAATTTTAATTTAATTTAATTTAATTTAATTTAATTTAATTTAATTTAATTTAATTTAATTTAATTTAATTTAATTTAATTCAATTCAATTTAGTTTGATTTGATATTAAATTAATTTAGTTTAATTTGATTTAATTTCCTTTAATTTAATTTAATTTGATTTAATTTTAATTTAATTTGATTTAATTTAACTTAATTTAATTTGTTTGATTTAATTTAATTTAATCTTTTATTTAATATTTTTTTAAATTTAATTTAATTTAATTTAATTATTTAAGTTAATTGAATTTAATTTAATTTTTAATTTTAATTTAATTGAAAAATTTAAAAAGAGTTTAATAATTTAACTTTTTAATTTAATCCTTTAACATTTGAAATTTAAATTTGAGTTATCATTTTTAATTAGAAATTAAATATTATTGAGATGATTAATTTAGGGATTTTTAAATTAAAGAACAAATCTCTTCCTAATAATATCCCTATTTTAATAATTCCAATTTTATTATTCTTCCAAATTTAATCAATTATTTAAGTTAAGGTTTATTTTAATTATTTTAAATTGTTTAATGGGTTTCTACCCTTTAATTATTTAAATTTCAATCATCCAAATCAGATTAAGATCAAATATTTTACTTGTTAATTTTTTTAAACCTAAAGTTTTAATTAAGGGTTAAAATTTTAATTACCACTTTGCCTTTTAAGCTTGATAATTTCATAACTCACTAAATTGAGCTTAAATGAACTTGAAATTTTTATGTGACTTCACTCATATGTCAATAAAGACATGAGAGGAGAAAATGTGATTTTTCTGTATTTAATTTATTTATATAACTATTTTTGGTAGAAAATAGAGATTTCCAAGAAAAAATTAATAACATGACCAAGGGAAAGTTTCTGTCCTTAAGAAAATTAGGGGACATTCCTAATGACCAGAGGACCACTTGGACCAATTTTGGTGATTTTTTGAATTATATTATTTTTATTATAATTATTTTAAATTTTGGAGTATTAATTAATTTAAAAATAAAATAAAGGTTGAAAAATGGATTTTATATTTTTCAAAAACCTCTCTGATATCAAGGAAATCAGAGAATCAATTTTTGCAATTTTCTGATTTTTCCTTGATTTATTATAATTATCTTAGTGAAAATACTAAAAAATACATTTTTTTAATTTTAAAATTACCCTAGGGCTTTAAAATTTAATATCTCATCAAATAGACCTAAAAAAATATGAGATTTGTTCCTAAGTGATTAAAATTCAAAATGTGACATTTTGGTGAATTTTATTATTTTTGTGATTTTTATTATTTTTTAATTATTAAAATATTAAAATAATATTAAAAATCAACTTTTTTCGAAAATTGAAATTTTAATTTTCTTAAATTCCTCTGATATCAGAGAGGCTCCAAAACCAATTTGGTGAATTTTTGAATGGTATTTTGAAAGTTAAGAATTTTTAAAGTTTAAATTAACTAAATGGCTTAATCAACCCATTTAGTAGGGCTAACCAAGTCCAATTGACTTCAAATTTTTATGGTGGGTTCCTCTAATCCTAAAGGTCAGTGGAGAATTGATTTCAAGTCAATTTGATATATGGTTAACTCTAATTAATTAGGGATCTATTTTGGGTGTTTAAGCCAATTAGGGTTATTTTAAATGAACCAACTTAAAACCTATTTTTCCTAGGGTCCCCTGGTCATAAGGGAAATAACCAAATTTTCCTAGAATTTATTTCATAACGTGCTAATTATTGGAATTAAAATACTCAAAACAGTAACATGAATTTGAAAAATCAATAACTTTTCATAGGGATGGCCTCCGACTTTGGAAAATTCGTGGAATGTTCCCAAGTTCGTAGGCTTCAAAAGCCCTATGGTCTCATGCCATGGTGAATTTCCTATATGCATGGAGAATTAAAAGAATGCAGACAGTAAATAAATTATTAAAAATAAAATACTTGATGAAATTAAATAATTTCTTTTTCACATTATTCTCCTCTGTTCACTGAGCAAGAGGGTATTTTGATTTTATTTTTATGATTTTCCTACACAAAGTTATGAATTTTCCAAGTTCAGTGGAATTAAATAAATGAAAAATCCCTAATTTTCTATTTATCCGAGTCTGCCGCCGCGTCATCCTCGGCATCTCCGAACGGCCACGCGGCGCGCTCTCATTCGACGCCGCCGCTTGAGTCAGCAGCCCGGGCCCCGCAGTTCACGTACCATCTCCTGGTCCGACGCCATATGAGCCATCCGTCCGCGCGTGTATTGAATGAACGGCATCCGTTCATCGTCCCCAAGCCTCCTAACCCGAGAACCGTCCATCTTCTAGGCCTAAGATCTCACTCGATACTTGACCAAATTTAACATTCTTATGCTCTATGGATTCGTCTCGAGAAGACGAACACATCCATATGGTTTATGTGGGATGAAATTTACTCAATAAAAATGGAGAGTGTTCAGAAGCTCGGGAAGAAGAGTGAGGCCATACCTTTGCTCAGAGAAATGTGGCTTCGATCTGAGGGTTGTTTCACCTTCGATTGGATCCCAGCAAGCTCCCGATGAAGTCTCCTGGTCTGGTGAATTGCCTAGGTGTGATTTCGACTAAGCCCGATCACAAAGCTTGGAGGCTGGACCAACTGGGTGGCCTGGAGATGGGGCTTTTAGTGGAAAACTTTTCC
Source organism: Papilionanthe hookeriana x Papilionanthe teres (assembly GCA_022702705.1). Taxonomy (NCBI): domain Eukaryota; kingdom Viridiplantae; phylum Streptophyta; class Magnoliopsida; order Asparagales; family Orchidaceae; genus Papilionanthe; species Papilionanthe hookeriana x Papilionanthe teres. The sequence goes on along the minus strand of CM040432.1, from coordinate 21,919,809 downwards.
TCTTGGTCTGGTGAAGGTGTAGGACCAATCAATTTGAAGATCGATCCACTGTGAAGAAGTGTCCTGGTATTTTGGCTAAAGTTTGAGCTCAAAATTGAGCTCACCTGAGGGAAATGGGCCGGAATTCAGCTAGGGATCAAATGCTCTATGTATGGGGAGTAGTTTGGAACAATTTTGGCGAGTTTCCTTAAGGTTTGTTTCAATACCCCTCATGGCCGAGAAGGGGTGGTGTTTAAATAGGAGAGGGTGGAGGGCCTCCCGGGAGAGTTAGGGCTTGGGATCGACCTGCTCTCAGCAAGAAAAGAACGTCCTACAATGGCCACTGGGGATGGGGCAGCTCAGCAAGGGAGAATTCCAAAGTTGGCTCACATGTGAGCTCTCGGCCATGGTGTTTTCCGGCGACCCAGCGGCTGGCCGGCAGGCATGGGTCACCCTCAGGTCCAGGTGGGTCAGGGTTGGGGTTTAGTGCAGTAAATTGAGGTTTGACATGTGTAAAGTGGTTGAATCAAAGTAGAAAGGGGAAGGGGTCATTTTGGCTTATTTTGGTCAACCCATGCAAATGGGTTGGGTGCACCTCCCCAAGACCTGGTTTTGGGCTGAGGAGGTCAGGTGGGTCAACCTCCCATGTGTGGTGGAGTCTCCATCAAGGATTAGGTGGCAAAGCATGGTTTAGAGTGTGACATGAGTATGGTTAAAAAGGCTTAATGAAGGGTTAGGAAAGGGTCCCCTCTTCTTGCCATTAATGGCATGGTGACATGTAAAGAGGCTCTCATGGCTTCCATGTGGCTCATGCATGGCTTCATGGCTCACCTTTGGCTTGGGAAAAGTCAAGTCAATTTCATGGAAATGGATTTTAGGAATTTTTGGTAATTTGATAGAAATTTGTATGAAGCTTGATTTGGAATGGTCTAATTGATGATTTTGAAACTTAGGGGTGATTTTGATTAAATGGATGATGAGGGGAAGTGCCATGTGGGCTTTGGATGAATTTGGGCTTTTGAATGTGGTAAAAGATGGGCTTTTAAAATGGTTTAAGGAATGGGCCTTTAAGTTTAAAAATGAATTTATGGATGAGAATTTTGTAAAGAGGTTGGACCAAATAATTGTTGGGTTTAGCTCATGGATGTGTCATGAGTGACTTGAAGCAAATTGGTGGAGATTTGGGTTTGAATTGGGTTGAATTTGGGTTGATTTGGTAAATGGGCCAATATAGGTCAAATTGGGCTAACTTGAGCCAATGTTGGGCTAGGGTTGCAATTGATGTAAAATTAATGTTGGGAAATGTTTATGGGAGTGTTTCAAAGAGGTTTTGGCTTTGGTTGGGCTTTAATTTTGGGGTTTGGGCTTATTTGGGTTAGGTTTGGGTCATGGGTCTAAATTGGGCTTTAAGGCCAAAAGTGAAATTGGATGCAAATGTCAATCAAGTTGGACTTGGATTTGGTCTAGATTGGTTTTGGGAATGTTGAATTGAAGTTTAGAATTGAAGTTTAGAATTGAATTGGACCAAGATTTGGGTCAATTGGGTAGGTTTGGTTTGACATTGGGTTCACTTAGGGTTAAAATGAGTCAAATTGGGGGTTTTGACAAAAGTGGGGTAAATTGACAAAATTGGCCCATGGTGTAGTTGAACAAAATGAAATTGGGAATATTTGGGATTTTCTAGAATTTTATGGGAATTTTCTGAATTTTTGGATTTTTGGGTCAAGAGGGGTATTTTGGGTATTTGGAGGGTATTGGGAGGTTTTCTTGGAATTCTTGATATTTTTGGCTATGGATGATCAATTTGAGTGGAGAGAAATGTTTAGGAATGATTTTGGAGAATTTTGGGTGATTTGGAAATTTTTGAGAAATTTGGGTAGTTTCAAGGGTTTTGGGTAGTTAAGCGTGTGTAGGGTCCTGGGGTCAAAAATCGAAAATTTGGAAAATTGAAGATTGGGTGAATGTAAGTGGAATAAAATCATTTTGGTTGAGCCATGAAGCCATATCAAGCTCACATGAGTCATGAAGGGACTCATTTGAGGCCTTCACTATGTTGTTCCCAACCCTCTTAGCCAAGGGCTTAGGGGTTAAGGACCATCCATGTGAATCACCTACATGAGTCAGGAGGTCAAGTTAGGTATGGGTGTGGCTTTAGGAGGTGTGTGAAAGTGTAGTGTATGAGTGTAGTGTGTGTGTAAGTCAGCCCCTCACTGCACTGAGCCACACAGTGGCGGTCCTAAGGCCAAAGAGTCCTATAGGAACCCATCCTTTAAACTTCCACATTTGATTTCAACCCTCTAGGTGATTAGGGGTCTATAGTCAAGTTTCGTGGAGTTTGGGGGAGTTAAGAAGTGGTTTGAATCTCTAAAAGGTGGTGGATCCCAATTCTAGTCCTCTAAGATAGTCAAAGGAAAAGCCTAAGGCTAGATCCTAAGTACTAAAAAGAAGAAGAGAAGACCTCATCAAAAATGAGGTCAACAAATAGACTCCCAATAGGTGTGGTGAGCTGACGGAGCACACTGCGCGTATTGGTGTTGACCGAAGCGATCAACAAAACCAACACAGATGTCCAAGTGACAAACTTAGGACAAAGTAGAAGAGTTTCCGCTGGGGAGTGTCAAGTATATCTCTGAGACTGGAGATCCCTGAACTCTCGCTGGGGAAAGGAAAAGGAGGTGAATCCCAAATCACATGACCTGGGGGAATTCAATTCAGATCTTATTTTGTTTTAATTTAAGTTTTGATGTGTGAGTTTAGATTTTGAGTTTGGAGCTTTAATTTAAATTGAAGTTCGTCAAAATTAATTTGAAGGGATTTGATTTGAATTGAGAATTGGAATTTTGTGGTTTTAGATGTAACATCTTCAACCTCAAAAGAAAATTGAATTGATTTGACTGAATCATTACAATGAGGAGAGATCTCAGAGCAATGCGATATCGGATGTAAAATCCTTAATCTAAAGAGTTTGATTTTGATGTATTTCATTGCAATAGGGAAAGAATCTAAAGCAATGCAGTATCGGATGTAAAATCCTCAACCCCAAAAGTTTGATCTTGATGTATTTCATTGCTATAGGGAAAGAATCCTAAAGCAATGCAGTATCGGATGTAAAATCCTCAACCCCAAGAATTTGAATTTGATGTATTTCATTGTGATAGGGAAGGAATCCTAAAGCAATGCAGTCTCAGATGTAGAATCCTCGACCCCAAAAGTCTGAATTTGATGTATTTCATTGCGATAGGGAAAGAATCCTAAAGCAATGCAGTCTCGGATGTAAAATCCTCAACCCCAAGAATTTGATTTTGATGTACTTCATTGCGATAGGGAAATGATCCTAAAGCAATGCAAGATTGGATGTAAAATCCTCGACCCAAAAGTTTGATTTTGATGTATTTCATTGCGATAGGGAAAGAATCCTAAAGCAATGCAGTATTGGATGTAAAATCCTTGACCAAAAAGTTTGATTTTGATGTATTTCATTGCGATAGGGAAAGAATCCTAAAGCAATGCAGTCTCGGATGTAAAATCCTCAACCCCAAAAGTTTAATTTCGATGTATTTCATTGCAATAGGGAAAGAATCTTAAGGCAATGCAGTCTCGGATATAAAATCCTCAACCCCAAAAGTTTGATTTTGATGTATTTCATTGCAATAGGGAAAGAATCCTAAAGCAATGCAGTCTCGAATGTAAAATCCTCAACCCCAAAAGTTTGATTTTGATGTATTTCATTGCGATAGGGAAGGAATCCTAAAGCAATGCAGTCTCGGATGTAGAATCCTCGACCCCAAAAGTCTGAATTTGATGTATTTCATTGCGATAGGGGAAGAATCCTAAAGCAATGTAGTCTCGGATGTAAAATCCTCAACCCCAAGAATTTGATTTTGATGTACTTCATTGCGATAGGGAAGTGATCCTAAAGCAATGCAGTCTTGGATGTAAAATCCTCGACCCAAAAGTTTGATTTTGATGTATTTCATTGCGATAGGGAAAGAATCCTAAAGCAATGCAGTCTTGGATGTAAAATCCTCGACCCAAAAGTTTGATTTTGATGTAGATTTGATTTGAAATCTGGAAGATCAAATTTGAGATTTGATCGAGATTGGATTTGGAATTTGATTGAAATTTGATTTCAAATTTGGAAAGATCAAATTTGAAATTTGATCGAGATTGGATTTGGAATTTGATTGAAATTTGATTTGAAATTTGGAAAGATCAAATTTGAAATTTGATCGAGAGTGGATTTGGAATTTGATTGAAATTTGATTTGAAATTTGGAAAGATCAAATTTGAAATTTGATCGAGAGTGGATTTGGAATTTGGAAAGATTGAATTTGAAATTTGATTGAGATTTGTGCTCATTTTGTTTGTCCTTTAACGATTCAAATTTATTTTATCGTTTATTTAGTGTCCATGTGAATTTGGTGTTCATCATTTTTAGATTTTTAAGGAAAGTTTTCGTTCATTCCTTTTTTTTCTTTTCTGTTCTTTGTTCGAAGTTCATTTAACTTTAATGGCGTTTCCTAATCAATTTGCACAAAAGAGGTGAAGGCCAAAAATGTGACATGGTCACTTTCATTCCAATCATGTCGAAGATACATCATATAACTCGATCTGGAATACATTTCATACAATCCATGTAGATTCAAAACGGACTATGTATGATCTTTGTCGATCCATCCAAAAAGGGTAACTGTCAGAAATCCATGTCTTAATAGTGAGGTACATGGTCAATAACATCACCTTCCAAGCCATCCTTGGCAAGGATGTCGGATGGATGTACATCGGAGGTGTGATATTTTCCATGTAGCTCACAGCTCGTAAGGCCGGAGGCTCTCTAGCTCCGGTCCGGCCGGAAATGGTAAGGTGTCTTCCCGTCGTCCATCCTCCCGAAAGTAACCGAGATCCGCTTCACCGGTACTCTCGGTATGCAATGCTTAGCGATATCCGCCCCGTTGCCCTTCGCATCATGACGGAACCTACCGGTAAAGGTATCCTCACCGGCCCTCGGAACTCACTCCGGGCTCGCTATCCGGAGGTCGATCCAAACATGATGTTACACTCGTTCAGGAAAGAGATCGTGCAGAAGGTGTCCGACAAAGTCGTGGTGATCTATGTGCGGGGGTATGCGATCACCCCGCTCGTAGATATTAATAATGCGACTATTGGGTATGCAATCCGCCGGCAGTACCCTCCATGTTATCAATCTCTTTACCATTCTCTTGATGGCTAGTGGCATCGGATCCACTTGCCCATGACGGAGTATTCCCGGTGGGTTTCCCTTCCTGTCCTCCGCAAAGTTGTAGCAGCATCCGCATTGTATTGTAATTCTACCATTCCCTGGCATCCATCTCCGTGGTTCTGAGTAGTTGTTTTCTCTTAGGCGGCTCGCTCGGCCCATTCTTTTCAAATCCCGGATGCAATCAACGATTTGTTGTTGTTCATATTCTGAGAATACGTCTGTATGTAGTTCGAGGCCTTCTAGTATATTGATCCTTCTGCCTCTGATTTTCTCGAAGTATTCAAAGGTTTTCTTTTCAACATTCTGCATTCTTTCCAGCTCGCACTCTGGAATAATCTGTAAATGGCGAGGCCTGGTGACGTATTGAGGGATATACGGCTCAATCCCTTCACGTTCTCCTGCATACTTCGGCTCCTCGGGGATGATGTCCGTCGGGACATCCCCCGGGTCGCTTCGCAACAAGGTCATGCATCACCTGGTGGTTCTGTCCGGTAGCAGTGGTAGTCTTCTTTCTTCGATCTTCGTGAGATTTCCCTCGTCCTTTCGTTATCCCGGAGCCGGCCTCCTTTCTTCGGTGTTCCCGGTGAACCGGTGTCCTCGAAGTGTATGTGCCGGCAGCAGAATCGGCTCCGTCGCGCTGGTCCGTCGCTAGTTTGGTCAACATCTTGCGGATGCGGTGATTCTTATTTCTTCGTTGCGTTGCCGTGAGAGTAGCTCTCCGAACTTCTGAATCTCCGCGGGCGCGGCGCCGACAAGCTCGCCCTCCGCCGTAGCGACTAGCGTACTTCATTTTCTTATCTTCTTCAGTGTTTGCCTTTCTTTTCTTGCAGCTGGATTGGTGGCTTGGGCCACCCACTTTCATGACCGTCTCGCTCGGCAGCTTCTTCTCGGTCAACCGGGACCCGGTCACTTTCCTCGTATCGTAGGCTTCGCCGGTGCGAAATCCGAGTCAATCTCGATTATCGCTCCATCTTTCACCCTCTTTTCATTGAGTGCAAGGCTTACGCCATTTCTAAAGTTTAGGACCAACCGCCCGCTCGATATTTCCCTGCGAAAAGATAAGGAAAAGGATCAGGGGCTGTACTAAGAACAAGAACATTAAGAAAATGTTTATTAAAGACATTTTTTTTATTATATTATTTTTTTTTGTATTTTTAAATTTAACAGGAATGAAATGGGATAAGATCAGGAAAGAGATCTTGATATGGAAGAGAAAACAAGGAAAACTTTATTATCATGATTTTATTTATTTTAGCACATTTTTTATTATTTTTGGTTTCGGACCCAATCATAAGTAATTACTTCGCCCGTGTTTCTTAGGGATGAAGAATTCATTCCTTCGAAACATCAGGTAGCGTAATACTTTTTCAAGTATCGTCCGTTGATCGGAAGCATATGTCGTTCTCCCCGACAATTCACTAGCCGGTAGGAACCTCCCGAGTATACCGCTTCAACCACAAACGGCCCTTCCCAAGTGGGTTCAAATTTTCCTCCTATCTTGCGGTGTGCAAGAATAGTCTCTCGAGAACGAGAACTAAGTCACCAACTTTCAAGGTTCTCGGGCGGACTCGGCTTGTCATGGGCTCGAACCATCTTAGCTTGGTATAGTTCTAAATTCCGTTGCGCCGCAAGTCTTTTCCCTTCCAGGATTTCCAATTCCTCTAGTCGTAATTTGGCATTCTCTTCCGTGGTGATTTTGTTTGCAACTCGCGATTCCGAGTGAAGGAAGCCGGACCTCTAAAGGTAACACTCGCCTCGGACCCATACACCAGAGCGTAAGGTGTAGCTTGAGTAGGAGTTCTGAAGGTTGTCCGGTAGGCCCATAAGGCTTCTAACAACTTCTCATGCCAATTTCTCTTATTATCGTCCAAAGTTTTCTTTAAGATTTGAACGAGAGTTTTATTAAAAGCCTCCGCGAGGCCGTTTGCTCTTGGGTAGTAAATTGTTGAATACCGCCAGTCAATTCCGTGTCTCCTGACGAAATTGTTGATTTGTGTGCTTCTGAATGCTGACCCATTATCCGAGATAATCCTGCGCGGCACTCCGAAACGGTAGACAACTTGGTTCTTGAAAAACTGTAGCACGTGGTGTGCTTTCACTTCTCCGAGTGGAACCGCCTCCGCCCACTCGGAAAAGTAATCCGTAGCCGCAAGAATGAAGCGATGTCCTTTTGAAGATGGTGGTTCTATTAGACTCACTATATCCGTGCCCCAACATTCAAATGGCCACGAAGCAATTGTCGGATGTAGCACATTCGGAGGTTGGTGTAGAACCACTCCGTGCACTTAGCATTGGTGACGGCTCTCGGCGATTTTCATGCGATCGGTCATCATCGAGGGCCGTAGTACCCTAGTCTTTTAATTTTCATTTTCATCTTCGGACCCGACCGGTGAGCGCCACGTAGTCCTGAATGTACCTCTTTAACGATTTCATGGGCCTCGGACCCGCTTAGGCACCTTAGCCACATTTGATCGAAAGACCTTCTGTAAAACGTGTTGTTTATTAATGCGTAGGATAGAGTTCTTTTCTTGATCTGATGAGCTAGCGACCTATCGTCTGGTAGCTTTCCTGTTTGCAGGTAGTCTCATCAATGGCCGTCGCCAATCTTCTCGTGTTTTTTGTCACCGTTGCAACCGATCCTTTTTCTTTTCTCGATTTGTGTATTGTGTCTATGTCGAGCTGTGATAGGACCTGACGTCCGTGAACTGACACTTCTACTGACTCATCTTGCAAACAGGCAAACTCTTTTGCGAGGCGAGCTAACGCATCTGCTAAGGCATTTTCTTTTCTGGGAATTTTGTAAATTGTCACATTCGGAATTTGTTCTAACAATTGAATGGCATACTGGAAGTATTGCTCGAGTCTTGGTTTAAAAATTCTGTATTGTCCGGCGATCTGTTGAATGATTAACTGTGAATCCCCGTAGATGTCGATGTCTGTTATCCCCATTTGAATAGCTAATTCCAGTCCCGTTATGAGAGCTTCGTATTCTGCTTCATTGTTTGTACACAGCTCTGTCAAGTGGTAGGAGTATCTTAACATCCCCCGCTCCGTGTTATAAAGATTAGCCCGATTCCCGCCTTACCGGCACTATCACTTGCGATTCTTCGTCTTTGTGTATCGAAGATGCTCCGTCGAAATATAATTCCCAACGTCGATCATCGTGGTCTTCTAGGCTCATTATTTGTTCATCCGGCAAATCGTCATCGAGAGGAGATTTTGCCGCAAAGGGTGTGCCGCGAGGAAGTCCGCTAAGACTTGTCCCTTTACGGCACGAAGAGGCACGAAAGTTATATCGAATTGCAATAATATCATCGACCATCCGACAAGTCCGCTCGGAAAGTGTTGGACGAGTCATCAAGTATCGCAATGGATTAAACTTCGAGATCGAGTCGACCTTATGAGAAAGCATGTAGTGCCCGAGCTTTTGAGCGGCGAAGATCGTGGCCAAACAATGCTTTTCAATTGCGGGATACCTTATTTCCGTCGAAGTAAATGACGGCTTAGGTAGTAAAGAGCATTTTCTTTACCCTCATCATCGACTCTGGCTAACAGGCTCCGAGAGAGTCGTCTAAAGCCGCGGTATAAAGTATCGCCGGTCTACTCCGAGACTCGGGGTCGCTAAGACAGGAGGTGTCATTAAATATTGTTTAATGTCCTCGAAGGCCTTCTTGCATTTCTCTTCCCAAATAAATTTGGCGTACTTTTTAACTAGCACCGAGAAAGGCTGACACCTACCTGACAAGTTTGAGATAAAGCGTCGAAGATATGCCAGCTTCCCTTGAAAAGATCGTAGTTGCTTTAAGGTTTTGGGAGGCGGCATTTCTATGATAGCTTTAATCTTTTCCGGGTCGATTTCAATTCCATGATGTCGGACAACGAATCCTAAAAATTTCCCGGAGGTGACGCCGAAGGCGCATTATAAGGGATTCATCTTAAGGTTAAATTGCCTTAATCGTTCGAAAACAATTCTCAAATCATACAAGTGGTTGTCCTTTACTTTGCTTTTGATGACCACATCGTCCAGGTAGCATTCGACTTGATTGTGGATGAGATCATCAAAAATTCTCGTCATCGCTCTTTGGTATGTTGCTCCCGCGTTCTTCGGTCCGAATGGCATCACCGTGTAGCAATATACTCCGATCGGCGTTCCGAATGCCGTAAGTTTTTCATCTTCCGGAGCCATTTTTATCTGGTTGTATCCCGAAGATCCATCCATGAATGAGAATATTTCATGTGTCGAAGCAATGTCGATCATTAGTTCCGGGATCGGTAGAGGAATTCATCTTTTGGACATGCCTTGTTTAAATCTCTCGAAGTCCACACAAATTCTAATCCGACCATTCTTCTTCTCGATCGGTACCACATTGGCTAACCAAGTCGGGTATTGTTCTTCACGGACGAATTTAGCGTCTATTAGCTTTTTAACTTCGACTATGACTTGTTGTTCAACTTCTGGACGCATTCTTCCGGGACCTTGTCCGACCGGGACGAAGTAGGATCCACTCCTAGCTTATGGACTGCGACCTCTGGAGCTAATCCTGGCATCTCATCATAGTTCAAAGCGAAACAGTCTTTAAATTCCATTAATAACTTGATTATTTCTTCGGAGTCTTCTCTATTGAGTAAGGAGCTAACAAAGGTAGGTCTAGGCTCTTCGCTAGTACCTAAGTTAACTTCCGTTAGCTCATCTATTGTAGATTTAATTTCTTCTTCGAATTCTGGTGGAGCGTTTCCAATTTGTAAATCTTCGAGTTCGTCTGTAGTTTCCATGCAGTTTTCATTAGATTCGCAAGTGACAACCAAGCAAAATTCGGTATCGTAAACTGATCCTACTGTGCCGAATCCGAGACCATGCTTTGAATTGGGTGGACGACCGGAGTTATTCCATAATTTTTCAAAATGTTGTGATTGGCCTTTTGTCCATTGTCGAGGTAAGAAACCACGCCGAATTAAATTTTGAACACAGGGAGAGTACCACTCAAAAGGTAATTCCATTAATTTCGATGAAGTGACATCTTCAAATTGTACATTATTTTCAGTTTTGAAGGAAGTAGCACCATGGTAGAATTTGATTGGCTTTGCACCGCCGCTACGTACTTCTTTGACCACCATACCCTCGATCTTATTAGTATGGATCGGGATCAGGGTCATAGTATGTACATAGTGGTTAATCTTCTCGTACATCGATTTATATTCTTCATTCTTCTCATCTTCGAGAGAGATCTTGAATTGCGGCTTCTTCCGACTTATTGTTGCTGCTTCTCGCTTGATTTCTTTTTCTTCTTCAGAACTATCTTCCCACTCAACATTGATGGATGGTTTCCTCTGTCCAACTATCCTAACGTCTCTACCATGGCCTCGTCCCCGGCCTCGACCTCGGATGCGAGTTGTGGAGAAACCTTCACCATCTCGCCGTAAGGGAGTGGTGAGTGATCGTTGGACTAGAACTTCGTGTTCTTCGTTGTCCCAAACTTTCTTTGCTTCATTCGTTATGGTATCTCTGGAGAAGATTGTTTTCTTCGGTGGTGCATAATAAGCTGCGTCCTCATGGATTCCAATTTCATGTACGGAGAATGGTTGTAAGTCACCTTTGATGCACTGTTCCCCTTCATCGTAGTATTTGATGCACCGATGTAGAGATGATGGTACCATCCCGTTTTCATGTATCCATGGTCGGCCCGCAGAGCGTTGACCGATGTTTCCGAATCAATTATGTGAAATTTTGCGGTTGTCTTTGCTAAGTCACCGGTCTTCATTAGTAGCGTTATCGATCCGAGGGCTCTTTCTCCTTTCTGGTTGAATCCTCTTAATAACATCTTGTCTGCTTCGAGCTCACGAGCATCAATTTCCAAATATGCTAGTGTTCGAAGACTCATTATATCGATTGATGCTCCCGGATCCACCAATACTCCGGAGAGCGTAAACTTCCCAATTGTAATCGAAATGTACAACGGCTCGGTTGTGATCCGTCGTCCCAAGTAGTAGGTCATTGTCCGTGAAGGTAACACCTCGCCGTTCCTTTAACGAGCAAACCTCATCTAAGGAATCTCCGGCCATTCGAGCTAAGCAAATTTCCGGATCAAGTAAGGCCTCGATCGAGCTTCTCTCATTTCCTTCGATAAGATGAGAGCATCGTAGATGCTTAGTTTGGCCGGTAGTTTCCTAAGATGGGCTAGCACGTTGTAATCCACTTTATTTCCATGTGTCTCGCTTCTTCTCGAATGGGTATTTCTTCCGCCGGGGTTGGTCCTTCTTGAGCAACCACTCGCTTTCCTTTGTCCTTTGGACCCATTCTCGGAGGTAGAACTCTTCCACTTCTTAAGTTTATTTCGTAATTTCTTCCGAATCTAGTGTCGAGCTTCGTCGGTGTTTCTTCCCGAATCGGAATGACAGTGCTCTTCCGGATTAGCTTCGCAGTCCGAAGGCTCTAACTCTATTGTGGACCGGAGCTCCTCGAAACTCGCGAATAGATTCGTTGCTCGTTGAACTCTCGTAGCCTCCTTGATGGAAGTCTTCTTTGTCATTTTGATCGTCGAGATTGTGTATGATTTGAGAATTGTCGTTGGTATCGAAATCGATGTTCGGATTGTCGTTAGTTACGTAATCGTTAGAAATAGTCAAAACGTAGCCAACGCCATCACCCTTATCATTATATGATCCCACCGAAGTGAGCAGATAATCATACAGAGTCGCAGGTTCGAGGGATTTCTCCCCCGAATCGGAAACAACTATCCTAGGATAAGCAGCCCCTAGCCTAGCCTTAGGAGTCTCAGTCTTCTCTTCTTCGTCGATTTTCTTCTTCTCTTCAATCGTCTCTCGTTGAGGTGGTTCTTCTATCGCAAGTGATAGTACAGGCTTAACAGGTTTCGAACTTTGAATTGAAGCTCGCACCGAAGCGGTTTGGATGCTGTCTAAAATCTTTTTCGAAGACCTCGTCCAAGCGGTAGTCCACCCATCATCAGTTGTATAGGGATCTATCGGAATGATGGGATCAGTCGAGAAAACATCGACGGAACCTCCTTTCGGGGTTCCTTCATGTACTCCTTCCGGATTGTTATATTCCCTTTCCGAAGGTTGTCGTTGAGCCAACTTTTCAAGGTAATGCAATCTTCTATTTTGTGTCCAAGCATCCGGTGATAAGGGCAAAAGTCGGGATCACCTTTCTTGTTGACTTCTTCCGGTCTCTTAGGCTATGGCAACTCGGAAATCTGGAGTCTTCATCGAACTACGGAACATTTTCGGCATCGCTTCATTCTTGAATGGATATTCTCTCGCTCGAAGCTCCCTTAATGTACGTTGCGGGCGAGGCGGTTGTTCATACCGCGGAGATGACCGATAGCCGGGTCGGGGTTGTCGATAATTCCGTCGAGGTTGTCGTGTCCGTTCGGACGATATTTGTATCGGCTGCTTGCCTTTGTCGACCGCCGCAACAACTCCGGATTTCTTTTCAAAAGTCTTCACAGTGCTTTGCTTGTCCGTCTTGTCGGCGAAACTTAATTGCTTCGCCTCCTCTTGCAAGCTCCCGCCTTGCTTAACAACTTCTCGAAAGTCTTAATAGTGAATCCTTTGAGGAGAAGTGCTATCGGGCCGTGAATGCTTTTAAGCAAGATGCCGATTGCATGCTGTTCTTGTAATTGTGGTTCACACTTCATACTTAGATTTCTCCATCGAAGTATGTAATCCACCAAAGTTTCGTTCGGCTTCTGCTTCTCTACCACTAAATCACCTATAGTGATGTGGTGCTGAGCTCCGACAAATCGCTTGATGAAGAGGTTTTCTAGTTCTGAGAATGTCTTCACTGAACCATTTGGTAATTCTGCATACCAATCAAAGGCGATCCCTGACAGGCTGTTGACGAATTGTTGGAAGAGTAATGCGTCGCTCCCGCCGGCATTGCAACAACATGCACGAAAGTGTGCAACATGCTGTCGGGGATTCCCGGTTCCATCAAATGTCTTGAACAGAGGTGGTACGAAGCCTTTTGGGTATTGGATAGCGTCGAATTCTTCCTGGTAAGGTCTACCCGTCCGAATGGATGTCCCGCTCTTTGATTGTGCTAAGGCTTCTCGCACCTGCTGTTCCACCAAGCTCTTAATATCATTTTCTGGAATCATGCTTTGTGTCGTATCTTTCTTTAGCTGATCGTCCCCGTTGACGGATGTAATCTCCTTTCCTCCATCCACAATGTGAATGACCTCTGGGGGCGTCTCTCTTTGGGGTTGCACTTGACTCTGGAGAGTGGCTAGGGCTACAACCATCTCTTCCATTCTTTTCGCCATTCGGGCGATCGTATCGTCTCTCTCTTGAAGCCGTCTTCTCATCACTTCGGCTCCTCTCTTCGCGGCAGGAGCACCTCGTGAAGCCGACGAAGCTCGCGTTTCGACCATGTTGATTTCCGCATACTCATCGTCCATGAATTCTGATGAATCAATCTCATCTCCAAATTTCTCTTCTCTTTCTTTTGCTAGTCGTCGAATATCAATCCTCAACTTTTCCATAGCATCCTGTAGCGATCCTTTCTGTGCGTCCTCGCGGCTGTCGTGCGATAGCTGCCGGGTCCCCTTCTCACGAGTCCCCTTCATTGCAGTAACACTTTCTTCGGATTCAAGTCTCCTGACGAGGCTTTCCTTTTCGGGCTGTTGTTTCAATCTTAACTGTCCGGTAGTGGGACGCCATACCATCCTTCTAGCAATAGAATGTCTAGGACCAGATGGTCCGTCAGCCAAATGCTGGAAGGTGGTATCCTCCCTAATCTGTAATCCCGAAACGACGACAGCGGACTAGCCGACGACGGCGACTAGCCTTCATCCTTTTATTTGGCTTTTCCGTAACGACGGCAGGTTCTACTCGTGGCCCAAGACGGGATTCGATCGGCACCCGCCCTATCCTTCGTAGAATCTCCGATACGGGCATTTCTCTTTCTTCGCTAGCTACTCGATCACAGTCTGTAGTCGGGTAAATGGCGTAATCCTAGCCCTTTTCTTTCTGCTGTTGTCGTAGTATGCTGGTCGAGGTAATGTAGAAACAATCCTGCGGACATTTTCCTCATCAGCTACGGCGGAAAGGGGATGGAATCTACTTCCTTCCAGAAAGGGTGTATCTTCAGGCAATGGTATGTATTCGGGTAGTGGTGTGTACTCAGGGATTTCTGGGATTTCCTCCAGGAAAGCGACTTCAGCAGCTCTGGCCTTCCTGGCAATCTTCCTGCTTCTGTTCCTTCTCTGGGTCCGTGTTAGTGATGGAATTCTTGAGCTGGACCCGATTTCAAAAACGGAAGGTCTCACAGAAAGTCCGTACCCTCCACGGTAGCAGGGTTCACCATAGTTCCGGATCTCCTTCCCCTTTAATTTGGTAGAAGCCGGGTAGGTGCGAGACAACCGTACCGACGAAGGGTAGCAACAACAGGTCCTCCTGCGGACGAAGATACTCTCTCGATCGGGATCTTTTGCGTGGGAGGAAACTCTCGAGTCGACCTAAGGTCGAACTCGAGCAACGGCTTCTCAGTTTCAGATACTTTGTTCGTTAGCGCGAAAAGGGAAACGTCGGTAATCTTGACATTTGTGTTCTCGAATCCTTGTCCAAACCGGATGATCCCATTGTCGGGCAGCTCATCCTTGTAAACAGCGAAGTCCAATCCATTGGTGAAGGAGAAAATCAGCTTTGGGGCTTCCATTTCTGCAGGGTAGATCCTGATTGTCAGTCCCAAGTTATGCTTCTTCTCATCAGGATGAAAAGAAAGGAATCGAAAAGAGTCCGAACACATTCTTGTTCATGTATTTATAAGAAGGGGTTATTTGTTAAAAGAGTCATTCATTAAAGGGTTTGTTTATTTAGAACGGAATGTTCAAAGGTGTAGAGAAGGTAAGGAATCTGATTCGTAGTTGGAAAGGAAAAGAAAGTCTTATGCAAGACTTCTCGACTCGGAGGATCACTCCTAAACTAATACCTATCGGGGTCCACCCCACCTCGGAAATGAGGTAAAAGGATCTCGGAACCTCTCTGTTTAGGGGTGTCTAAACAGTGGCCCCTAAATCCAAGAGAATGTTGGCTATACTCGTTCAAGGTAGAAATGAACATAGTATTCCAACAGAAAGAAGGGTAGTTTGATCCATTATGGACATGGATGCACTACCGATTATTGAAAGCAGAATTATCTGATTATAATGGAGAGAGGAATAGTCCCCAGCGGAGTCGCCAGAAGTTGTCGGCATATTTTTAGGTTGTGTTGTATTTTGAAAGGGGTCGCCTACGTAAATTGTCGGCGAATTTTTAATTTAATTTAAATAAATAATTTGAAAAGTAGTATTTAATTTTAAAAATAATTTTTAAATTTGAAGATTTTAAGATATGAAATCAAACCGATCTCACATCCCAAATAGTTTATATAAACGAGTACCGTACCACAAACCGTGTATCTATCCCTTAGAATAGGCACACTGCTTGACGATGGGGCTCGATTAAATAAACTAGAAGATTTATGATATCCGTTTGGTCTGCGAACCAATTTTATGTGCCGACAAATTCATCGCCTAATATGAAAAACATTAAACGAGGTTTATATTACTCAGGTTCTTTAGAATTCCCTATAAGGGCAAGCCCCTATAGTTAATTACATCTTAAGTGACGGAATCACCTAAGAAAACTCTCGATAATAATCAATAATTTCGCTCTCAAGAATTTCAAAGTTTAAGTTTTCAAAGGATTGAATTTTGGAATTTCAATAAGGAATGGATCAAGTTTGGAACATTTTGTTTTGAGAATTCAAAGGAAGAAAGGTAGGAGAAATCACAGATCCGAAGCGAACTTCGGTAATTTCCCAACTATCCTATTGTTTGGCTTGAATTTAGGAAAGTCCTAATGTCTATTTAATGTTTTGATTTTTTCAATTTTAATTAATTAGGGCTTATATTTATATGATAGAATCATACAAATAGCCTCGAAGATGTGAGGGTTTATGTAGTATCAGACGACTACCTCGGAATCCTAAGACCTAGTTAGGGCTTAATTTGCAATGCAAATGCCTAACGAAGAGTCGAGGATTTATGTCGCACTAGGCAAACTACCTCGAAGTCCTATGGGTTTGTTATTTAATTCTAGGAAAGTTTTGCTGAAGTAGACTCGTGTTTTGTCGATGACGATGGCCGTGTCGCCCACCATGCTCGCGAGCTCCTTGTTGTCGCAGAGGTTTAGTTTTAGAAGTCATAAATCGTGGGATGAGAAAAGTGTTTTGGTTTAGAGAAAATCTTAATTTCCAAGTGTTTTTTGTGTTTTAATTAAAACAAATCTTAAAGTTGATTATAACGACACCGGTTAAGATCCCATGGTTCCATCCTTCCGCATCGTTATTTTTATCGTATTCACTTAGTCCAGTATGAATTTGCTAAACTCAACTAAATGAGTTCCACACTTTCATTTAGACCGTGGGTAATCCCGTTAGCAACACGTAGGTTACATCATCCGAGGTATTCCCGATCATCCAACAAGACATTTTAATTTAGTTGCAATTGTAGTTTTGTGTTACGTTTGTGATTAAATTTCGAGTTGTTTTATATTTTGAAATATTGTGGCGGTGAATTTTATCTTGCAATGACTTTTAATTTAGTTTTGGTTTCAGTTTTAGGGGCTACCCTAGAGGTGTGGGTTTTCATGCAACAATTGTTTATCATGCAAGAAAAGTAAGTACGATGCGATTAAATAAATTGCAATAAGATAAATTGCAATAAAATAAAAGCGTACCCGGAGGGTCTTCCCCGTCATCCCAAGCTGCACTTAAAACACAATTAGAATATTTAAGCAGGTTCCTAGGCAAAGCTAAGGGAAGGGTTATGGTTTTCTACTAAGTTCCTAATCCTATAGCTAGTCATTTCCTATGACGTCTAGGTCTTTGTGTTTTGGTTTGAGGACGATTTTCTTCATCAAAGAATAATTAACTTCAATTGTTCTTATGAGTATACTATCATATTGAGGAAGTGCTTAAGAAGAATCTTAAACATCTTTTCAATATTGATAGGATTATTTTAAGTCCAAATGAATTTAATCATACAAATGAATTAATCGTCCGAGAATTCAAGTTTTGTTATCTTGCTTAGTGAACTAGGACATTTGAATATCCTATAAGTGAAATAACATTTCATTTAATGTTCTGTTTAGGAGTTATGGTAACCAAAACTTTCGAGGGCAAATTGATGTTCAATTGGTTTGTGATTTAATTTAATTTCGCTTATCGGATTTAAATTTGGAATAGTTGTTCAAGTTGCTTTATATTTAATTTCTTTATGTCTTAGGAAATGTTATTTAATTCAATTTAATTTTAATTTAATTTAATTTTAATTTAATTTAATTTAATTTAATTTAATTTAATTCAATTTAGTTTCGATTTGATATTAAATTAATTTAGTTTAATTTGATTTAATTTCCTTTAATTTAATTTAATTTGATTTAATTTTAATTTAATTTGATTTAATTTAACTTAATTTAATTTGTTTGATTTAATTTAATTTAATCTTTTATTTAATATTTTTTTTAATTTAATTTAATTTAATTTAATTTAATTTAATTTAATTATTTAATTTAATTTAATTTAATTTAATTTTTAATTTTAATTTAATTGAAAAATTTAAAAAGAGTTTAATAATTTAACTTTTTAATTTAATACTTTAACATTTGAAATTTAAATTTGAGTTATCATTTTTAATTAGGAATTAAATATTATTGAGATGATTAATTTAGGGATTTTTAAATTAAAGAACAAATCTCTTCCTAATAATATCCCTATTTTAATAATTCCAATTTTATTATTCTTCCAAATTTAATCAATTATTTAAGTTAAGGTTTATTTTAGTTATTTTAAATTGTTTAATGGGTTTCTACCCTTTAATTATTTAAATTTCAATCATCCAAATCAGATTAAGATCAAATATTTTACTTGTTAATTTTATTAAACCTAAAGTTTTAATTAAGGGTTAAAATTTTAATTACCACTTTACCCTTTAAGCTTAATAATTTCATAACTCACTAGATTGAGCTTAAATGAACTTGAAATTTTTATGTGACTTCACTCATATGTCAATAAAGAAATGAGAGGAGAAAATGTGATTTTTCTGTATTTAATTTATGTATATAACTATTTCTGGTAGAAAATAGAGATTTCCAAGGAAAATTTAATAACATGACCAAGGGAAAGTTTCTGTCCTTAAGAAAATTAGGGGACATTCCTAATGACCAGAGGAACACTTGGACCAATTTTGGTGATTTTTTGAATTATATTATTTTTATTATAATTATTTTAAGTTTTGGAGTATTAATTAATTTAAAAATAAAATAAAGGTTGAAAAATGGATTATATATTTTTCAAAAACCTCTCTGATATCAAGGAAATCAGAGAATCAATTTTTGCAATTTTCTGATTTTTCCTTGATTTATTATAATTATCTTGGTGAAAATACTAAAAAATACATTTTTTTAATTTTAAAATTACCCTAGGGCTTTAAAATTTAATATCTCATCAAATAGACCTAAGAAAAATATGGGATTTGTTCCTAAGTGATGAAAATTCAAAATGTGACATTTTGGTGAATTTTATTATTTTTGTGATTTTTATTTTTTTTAATTATTAAAATATTAAAATAATATTAAAAATCAACTTTATCTGAAAATTGAAATTTTAATTTTCTTAAATTCCCCTGATATCAGAGAGGCTCCAAAACCAATTTAATGAATTTTTGAAAGGTATTTTGAAAGTTATGAATTTTTAAAGTTCAAATTAACTAAATGGCTTAATCAACCCATTTAGTAGGGCTAACCAAGTCCAATTGACTTCAAATTTTTATGGTGGGTTCCTCTGATCCTAAAGGTCAGTGGAGAATTGATTTCAAGTTAATTTGATGTATGGTTAACTCTAATTAATTAGGGATCTATTTTGGGTGTTTAAGCCAATTAGGGTTATTTTAAATGAACCAACTTAAAACCTATTTTTCCTAGGGTCCCCTGGTCATAAGGGACATCACCAAATTTTCCTAGAATTTATTTCACAACATGCTAATTATTGGAATTAAAATACTCAAAATAGTAACATGAATTTGAAAAATCAATAACTTTTCATAGGGATGGCCTCTGACTTTGGAAAATTCAGGGAATGTTCCCAAGTTCAGAGGCTTCAAAAGCCCTATGGTCTCATGCCATGGTGAATTTCCTATATGCATGGAGAATTAAAAGAATGCGGACAGTAAATAAATTATTAAAAATAAAATAATTGATGAAATTAAATGATTTCTTTTTCACATTATTCTCCTCTGTTCACTGAGCAAGAGGGTATTTTTATTTTATTTTTATTATTTTCCTACACAAAGTTATGAATTTTCCAAGTTCAGGGAATTAAATAAATAGAAAAATCCCTAATTTTCTATTTATCCGAGTCGGCGCCGCGTCATCCTCGGCATCTCCGAACGGCCACGCGGCGCGCTCTCATTCGACGCCGTCGCTTGAGTCAGCAGCCCGGGCCCGCGGTTCACGTACCATCTCCTGGTCCGACACCATCTGAGCCATCCGTCCGCTCGTGTTTTGAATGAACGGCATCCGTTCATCGTCCCTAAGCCTCCTAACCCGAGAACCATCCATCTTCTAGGCCTAAGATCTCACTCGATACTTGACCAAATTTAACGTTCTTATGCTCTATGGATTCGTCTCGAGAAGACGAACACATCCATATGGTTTATGTGGGATGAAATTTACTCAATAAAAATGGAGAGTGTTCAGAAGCTCGGGAAGAAGAGTGAGGCCATACCTTTGCTCAGAGAAGTGTGGCTTCGATCTGAGGGTTGTTTCACCTTCGATTGGATCCCAGCAAGCTCCAGATGAAGTCTCCTGGTCTGGTGAATTGCCTAGGTGTGATTTCGACCAAGCCCGATCACAAAGCTTGGAGGCTGGAGCAACTGGGTGGCCTGGAGATGGGGCTTTCAGTGGAAAACTTTTCCTCTTGGTCTGGTGAAGGTGTAGGACCAATCAATTTGAAGATCGATCCACAGTGAAGAAGTGTCCTGGTTTTTTGGCTAAAGTTTGAGCTCAAAATTGAGCTCAGCTGGAGGGAAATGGGGCTGGAATTCAGTGGGGATCAAATGCTCTATGTATGGGGAGTAGTCTGGAACAATTTTGGCAGAGTTTCCTTAAGGTTTGTTTCAGCACCCCTCATGGCCGAGAAGGGGTGGTGTTTAAATAGGAGAGGGTGGAGGGCCTCCTGTGGAGAGTTAGGGCTTGGGATCGACTCGCTCTCGGCAAGAGAAGAACAGCTACAATGGCCACTGGGGATGGGGCAGCTCAGCAAGGGAGAATTCCAAAGTTGGCTCACATGTGAGCTCTCGGCCATGGTGTTTTCCGGCGACCCAGGCGGCTGGCCGGCAGGCATGGGTCACCCTCAGGTCCAGGTGGGTCAGGGTTGGGGTTTAGTGTAGTCAATTGAGGTTTGACATGTGTAAAGTGGTTGAATCAAAGTAGAAAGGGGAAGGGGCCATTTTGGCTTATTTTGGTCAACCCATGCAAATGGGTTGGGTGCACCTCCCCAAGACCTCGGTTTTGGGCCGAGGAGGTCAGTGGGTCAACCTCCCATGTGTGGTGGAGTCTCCATCAAGGATTAGGTGGCAAAACATGGTTTAGAGTGTGACATGAGTATGGTTAAAAAGGCTTAATGAAGGGTTAGGAAAGGGTCCCCTCTTCTTTCCATTAATGTCATGGTGACATGTAAAGAGGCTCTCATGGCTTCCATGTGGCTCATGCATGGCTTCATGGCTCACCTTTGGCTTGGGAAAAGTCAAGTCAATTTCATGGAAATGGATTTTAGGAATTTTTGGTAATTTGATGAAAATTTGTATGAAGCTTGATTTGGAATGGTCTAATTGATGATTTTGAAACTTAGGGGTGATTTTGATTAAATGGATGATGAGGGGAAGTGCCATGTGGGCTTTGGATGAATTTGGGCTTTTGAATGTGGTAAAAGATGGGCTTTTAAAATGGTTTAAGGAATGGGCCTTTAAGTTTAAAAAAAAATTTATGGATGAGAATTTTGTAAAGAGGTTGGACCGAATAATTGTTGGGTTTAGCTCATGGATGTGTCATGAGTGACTTGAAGCAAATTGGGGGTGATTTGGGTTTGAATTAGGTTGAATTTGGGTTGATTTGGTAAATGGGCCAATATAGGTCAAATTGGGCTAACTTGGGCCAATGTTGGGCTAGGGTTGAAATTGATGTAAAATTAATTTTGGGAAATGTTTATGAGAGTGTTTAAAAGAGGTTTTGGCTTTGGTTGGGCTTTGATTTTGGGGTTTGGGCTTATTTGGGTTAGGTTTGGGTCATGGGTCCAAATTGTGCTTTAAGGCCAAAAGTGAAATTGGATCCAAATGTCAATCAAGTTAGACTTGGATTTGGTCTAGATTGGTGTTGGGAATGTTGAATTGAAGTTTAGAATTGAATTGCACCAAGATTTGGGTCAATTGGGTAGGTTTGGTTTGACATTGGGTTCACTTAGGGTTAAAATGGGTCAAATTGGGGGTTTTGACAAAAGTGGGGTAAATTGAAAAAATTGGCCCATAGTGTAGTTGAACAAAATGAAATTGGGAATATTTGGGATTTTTTGGAATTTTCTGGGAATTTTCTGAATTTTTGGATTTTTGGGTCAAGAAGGGTATTTTGGGTATTTGGACGGTATTGGGAGGTTTTCTTGGAATTTTTGATATTTTTGGCTATGGATGATCAATTTGAGTGGATAAAAATGTTTAGGAATGATTTTGAAGAATTTTGGGTGATTTGGAAATTTTTGAGAAATTTGGGTAGTTTCAAGGGTTTTGGGTAGGTTAAGCGGGTGTGGGGTCCCGAGGGTCAAAAATTGAAAATTTGGAAAATTGAAGATTGGGTGAATGTAAGTGGAATAAAATCATTTTGGTTGAGCCATGAAGCTATATCAAGCTCACATGAGTCATGAAGGGACTTATTTGAGGCATTCACTATGTTGTTCCCAACCCTCTTAGCCAAGGGCTTAGGGGTTAAGGACCATCCATGTGAATCACCTACATGAGTCTGGAGGTCAAGTTAGGTATGGGTGTGGCTTTAGGAGGTGTGTGAAAGTGTAGTGTATGAGTGTAGTGTGTGTGTAAGTCAGCCCTCACTGCACTGTGCCACACAGTAAGGGCCCCAAGGCCAAAGAGTCCTATAGGAACCCATCCTTTAAACTTCCACATTCGATTTCAACCCTCTAGGTGATTAGGGGTCTACAGTCAAGTTTGTGGAGTTTGCGAGGAGTTAAGAAGTGGTTTGAATCTCTAAAAGGTGGTGGATCCCAATTCTAGTCCTCTAAGATAGTCAAAGGAAATGCCTAAGGCTAGATCCTAAGTACTAAAAAGAAGAAGAGAAGACCTCATCAAAAATGAGGTCAACAGGTTCAAGCAATGTTCAATGAATCTGGATGCTTTTTGAAGAGGTGCTTAAGAAACCTTTGGAAGTATTTCTCCCTCTTTAAATAGAGACAATTTTAGGCCGAATGTGTGTCCTTGGTGTGTCCTTTTTGAGTGTCTTATTAATGTCTTTAGTGTGTAAGTGTGATCTAGAGAGTATAATAGTGAGTTTAGCTGAGTGTGTTGTACAAGAAGGAAGAGTCCTGGGAACTTTAAGGAGTCTCGCTTGGGAGAAAATTTGAGATAAGTTTTTTTTATTGTTTTATAACTTTAATTTTATATGAAATCTAAGTTTTGTGTTATTCTTCCAATGCATTCTGAGTAGTCTTCTCTGTCTTTCTCCTTGATTTTGAGATTTTGTGGCATTGGAAATTAAATTAGTTGTACCTAAAATATTCAATAAAAATTCTGATAATCTTTTACTTGAATCTTAATTTACTTTCAATTTGGCTAATTGAATTGTTAAAATATGTTGATTTCAAAACTAAAGTAAAGATTACATCCAAGATTCAGGGAAAGCAAAAGCCTTGAAAGGAGGGTGTAAATAAATAGGGAAATATCATTTATTGGGCGTAGAATTGGATATTTTAGAGTGACAGAGTAAAATCTTCAATTCTGTCCTATCGTTTGGGTGCTGAAGTGTAGATGTTAGCCCTCAGGTGAGGGGAACGTGGGAGCTCCGAAGTGAGAGCCGGTATCCTCCCAGCCTAACCGCAGATTCAATAACCAAGCATAGGATTAGTCAATATTCTTTATGCTTGGACCAAAGGATAAAGAATAGAAATGCTCCTATTTAGAAAAATACAATTCTAACTAGTTTACTTATCCATTCACTTAATTCTCTTAACAAGGGGAGAGATACTTTTCTAAATTGCAATCTTCCATTCAAAAATTAGTAATAGAGTTTAGTATAAGTGTTCTTTATTTTCGTATACTAGATAGTAATTGTAACTTCTTTAATTAGTTCATAATCTCTAACTTCTCTGTGGGATTGATATCTAGAACTCCATTAGAGCCTTATATTACTTGAACGATATGTATTTGTATTGATAAAGGGGTTACTGTGTTATTATTTAATATTGTTTTTACACTGGTTAAACGCACATATAGTTACGCAGCACCACAACACCTGCCAGTCATACATGCCCAATCCTAAGTCTATACAAATATATAGAAAGATTTAGACTAAGGGTACGGGACATGAGCTACTGCTCTAGGTCCACGTCACATGGTTTTATACATCATCCACCTCATAACCCATGCCAAACCTTATTTCTGGTTCAAACTCAACCTATGGACTCTATCAAATACATTCAAAAAGAAAACAAAGACTCGAACTGCAATGAAAGTAGCATTAGCAAGGAAAACCATTCAATGCAAAATAGAACGTTCCTTAAAATTGGGGGAGCAAATGGCACCTGCATATAATTATTAGCTCCTTTATGTGTACATATAAGAACGACACCCTGTAGAAGACTTTCCTAATATACTATCTTGCACAAGTATGCTAGAACACCAAAAGAGCAAAAGAAAGATGTCTTGTGGATAGCGTAAGAGCCAGAAAACAACATTCACGGAACAATAGCCAGAGGCGTCGAAAAGACTACATAGCATCATAAACCCTAGCCAACCACACCATCTAACGATAAGTGTCCTAACCAGCATCTAAGCGCATGATAAGTCTCTTGGTGTAGTATGACTTTGACGCGGTCGCCACACCGGCTTCACCATAGTGATCGAAAGGATCTAAATGGTGTCACCCAAAAATGAATTTTTAAGGATTTAGCCTCATATATGGCCTAGTTTGTTATATGCATATTTTAAAATATGGCGAGCATAATAAATATAAATATAAATATATATATTTCTTTTTTTTTAAATAAAGGCTATTAAATGCGGACCAGTAACATGCAAGGGTGACAGGAGTTAGATTTTTTGGTTCCTTAGCACTGTCAAAACCGTGTCAACCCTTATGAGTTAACTCACATTGCTCTTTGGGATCAACCTAACAAGCAATGCTGATTAAGGTATCGCGATTGACTTGGGAGTCACTCTCCTAACGAGTCTAGTTCACTATCCATACAAGCATACAAATGTAAATTCAAGCAGTCAAATCACATCAGTGGTGGCAAAGAGCACACTATGAAGGCAGTGACTCAGAAAGAGATGAGTATTCAATGGCGGCATGCGCCTGAAGAGGCTATACCAAGGTGGCAGTGACTCAAAGGAACAGGCATGTCATGGTGGTAGTAGCTTAATGTGGGTATGCTAGTGTGGCAGTGACCCAAAGGTGTGGACATGCCATGGCAGCAGTGTCTTGAAAAGGAATCTGCAACTCAAGAAACATGATAACAATCAAGCAAGCAGACACATGAATGGTACAGTGCAACATTTGAGCAAACTGACATGCATACACATGAACATCAATAGACATGAAATATTGCAGGTGATTGTTTAACCGGGTTAGGGAAACTGGTCGAACCAAAGTGTTGTGTTTATTGTACTAGGCCAGCCTGTTGAGGAACAAGTGGTACCAATCAGTCCAGGATAATCAATTGAGGCACAGGTTGTGCTAATCACTTTGTGACAAGCCCTCAAGGCACAAGTGGTGCCAATTAATTCTAGATGGCCGGTCAAGGCATAAGTGGTGCTGACCAGTCCAAAATGACTGATCAAGACACAGGTTGTGCCGATCAGTCTGGGACAACTGATTAAGACAATTGCGAGTGCAATATGCAACTGCGTAGTATGTAACATACAAATTAATACAGGTGCAAGTATTAAGGTGCAAATTGTCAAACAAGTAGTGAGCCTTGCTGGTACTAATGACCACTCAAAGGAAACCTAAAGTTAGCACTTGGATGTGCGACATTGCTACCTCTTGCTTTGCTGAGATGTGTGGGGAACTTCTCCTTAAAATTTTCAAATTGGAGAGAAGAGGAAGTTCTCCACATCCTCAAGAGTTTGTTCTTGCTACAAAGATTTTACCAATTTCATGAAACTAAACCTCCACGGATTTGAAAAGTGAGCAAGCTACAAAGAATTTATCACTTTGCCAAATCTAACCTCCCAATTTTTCTAAGGGAAATTAGGGCATCTAGTGCAAAGGAGGAAAGGGATTCTAACCTAAGGGATTCTTGCTAGGGTTCACAATAAAGGGGATTTATTTTTACTTTCGTAGGGGTTTTGGCCATCCATGAATAAAGCCTATCCTAAAGGCTCACTCTATGAAACCCGATGATCCATCACATGGGAATGTGACTACGCTAGCTTATGCTAGTGCATGCACCCCATGTGGACGATCACATCCAAAAACCTAACACAACAAAAACCTAAGGATAGCTACGTAATGGAAATACAAGGGGAAGGGTATCACCACTGTGATGTTTGCACGATGTCCTCAAGAGTTTTGGGAAGAAGCTCCTTTAGAATGCATAAAAGAAGTCTGCAACTCCTCCCCAAAGAGTGGAAGCTACCCCCTCACCGGAGGGTTCACTGGAAATGGCCGAAGTTCACCGGAGTTTCCTTTCTTAAGCTAGGATGATGCTTCACAAGTTTTGATCCTCAAAGACTTCACCAGATTTGAAGAAAATAGCTACAAAAAAGGAAGAAAGGTGGAGAATGACTAGCCCTAACTTTCTCCATTCAAGAAACTCCTGAAACTCCAAGCCACCAAATGAAGAAGAAGCACATCCAAGGTGAAGATGGAATTGAGAAGAAGAAGTGGAAGAGGAGGAGAAACCCTAGCTCAAAAAGAGAGAAGAATACCTCCCTACCCAAAAGGCTCTCAGATAAAAAAATGGCTCTTTGCTACAGGAAATATGGCTTCTCCCTCAAGCACAATGGCCTCTCCTTGAGAATGAGGAGGGCTGCTAGGGTAAGCAAACCCCCTTCCTCTAAAATGACCAACAGGCCCTCAAATGAAGCCCATGAAGCTTCTAATGTAATGGGAAAAAGTTCTTTTATATCACTATTGAGACTCACGATGATTTTTCTGTGAAACGACAGTCTCGGGAGTTGAAACGGTGCCGAAAATGGTTAGTTTCACTATTTAGGTTGAGTTTAGCTCCTAAGTACTTAGGTGGCACCTACGCCCAAGGCAGGTGGCAACATGGTGCCCAAGGTGGCTTCTAGACACTAGGCAGGTGGCACCTAAGTGCCAGACATCAGTGCCTAGGCACCAAGCTCTCTGGAAAAACTTGTTTTTTGGCTTGTTCCGAGCTTGTAGGGGCCCAGTTTGGGTGCAAAGGTGCTTAGAAAAATATGTAATTGCTAAAATAAAATCTTAGATCTTTGTGAACATATGTTGTATGGTTCAAAAAGGTACTCTTGGCATGTAGGTCCACGTATGTTGCCCAGAGGCATGAGTGTATCCCGAAAAACCTTATTTTCTCCGAGACCGCCCAACAAAATATTTTTCAATCTGGAAGATTTGGGAGACTCCATGTGAGTGAAACATAGTTCCATAACTTCAAAAATTGAATATTTTCAATTCTTCATTCACCAGAGAAATTGGTTCCAATGGTTGTCCTGAGTTGGAGTGTGGGCAAAGTATCCCAAACTCTAATTTTTCTATAGCGCACATAAGTGGACTCTGCCACTTCTTATGGTCCTGGGACGTTCCAGATGGATGTGTGGTGACTTCTAATGATCAAATTAGAGACTAAACATACCTCACATGCTGATGGGACTCTAAGAGGAACTTTTTCTGGGTAGGGTCGAATCACCACCAAACCTAGCCACTTGCCCAAACAACTACTAGAAGTTCCTGGGTGGGTGTATTGAGCTACCGGGTACTACAGACTGACCTTATACCACCATAAGTCATATAGGTGGACACCCTACACTAGTGACATCAAAATTTTATGCCACAAAAGGAGCCTCAACAAGTGTGTTGTTCCACTGAGGCATAGTGCACATGTTGCCAGCATCCTCAAAATAAAGTCTGTCATGGTAGTCGAGGTGACATCCCAAGAGAAAACTAAAGTAAACTCAACCATGCTAGCTAAACTAGATAGGGTATGGTTGAGTGTGTGCCTAGCAAGTCATAACCAACCAACCAGAAAGAATCCCAGTTAGCCGATATTAACTTGATATAACTAGGAGTGGAGATCGGTAGCCGAGGCTAACTGCCCTCTAAAAAGCTTAGCCAGGCTAGATGAATTGAAAATGGTATGACTAAGATAAGGTTTTTCTGAATTCATTCAAAATGGTACATTGATCAATCTGACCTATTATTTTAAACAACATTATCAAAGGAAACCCTATACCTGACCTCATTCATAACTGTATGGGAGAAGGCTCGATCATATCATGAGACTAACTCTCTTGTTATGTTTCCCTTGAATGAGACCCTAATTACAATTCCAACTGATCCCTTTTTAAAGAAACACCTAGTACTTTAATCAGGTGACTACAAAGCACAGAAAGTCCTGAGCAATGGTGTCAATTGGCTAGTTACTCAAAAGCTTGGAAAATTGAGGCCCGACCATCTAACGTGACAAGGTCTTCTATTGTGAAATCATGTGAGGAACTGACTTAAAGGTTCTCCTGGAGGGTGAAACCCATCACAACAGTCTAGGTGGTCATAAAGACCAAGAAGTTTTGGCCAAAGTGGAAGTTGTTCCAATAATTAAATAGTATGAAAAGTTGAAAAGGCACAATCATCCCATGTGACCCAAGTTATTCATCTATTGCATATATGATTTTGGCTTAGAGGCCGTCTCTAGTCACAAGAGGTAACTACACCATATCTAAACACATTCGAATGAAAAGAGGTGGGAACTTAAAATTTGGCTGACCTCAGTCATAACAACAAATGTGGGAAGAGGCTCGATCATATTGTGTGACCACAAGTCTCCTATTATGCATCTCCTAAAGGGAGCCTGATTGTGAGTCCAATTGATCCCTTTCAAAAGAAGAACTCATCATCAAAATTAGGTGGCTAAAAAGCATAAAGATCCTAAAATAAGTGGCATCTGGCCTGACAGTCGAGGTGTTCTCATCATCAAACTGACTATAAACTCATGAAGTTTTAGAGGCACTCAACCTAAATGGAATGTAGCCAGGAATGTTCGAAGAAAAAATATTCTCATATACGAACCAGCCCAAAAGAGATTATTGTTTGAGAGGTATTGAAATGGCTAATGAGCTAAACATGAAAATACATTCTCATAAGAGTCGACTAAACCTTCATATATCTCGAGAAATTTCATATCAAACAGCTACAAAAATGAAGATGTCAAAAGACAAGGTATCTTCATGGTAGAGTTGACCTAAAGTATACTTGGCTCATAGAACATGTCTAGAAATCCGGAAGCCTCCAAAGTGAAGATATACTCCTATCGAACCGACTATAGTGTTGTAGGGCTCTAGTAAAATTGGAGTATGTAGGCTAGTTGGTGAGTAGAAAACCCACATAAAAAGCATGTCAGCTCTAAAAGGAAAGCTCGGTAGCACCCGGGGTTTGACGTGCAAAGTGTAAACATTCATGGGTGGCAACCCATGCACAACGAAGTCATCCTTCTGAAGGAAGGACCACCAGACTCAAAAGGTTAATGCGTGAAGGCATAGGACATGGTGGGTGAATACCAACAACAAAAAGAATGTCGACTTCCAAGGAAGGACTACTGGACTGAATGAGTTAATGTATCAAGCGTACAAAAAGGTGATGGGTGAATCCCACACAAAAGAAAAGACGACAATTAAAGAAATGCTACCCGTAACTTGACGGTCGATTCAATAATTGTAAAGGAATCTAGGTGGAAACCCACATAAAAAGGAAAGAGAGCTTCATAAGAAAATCCTGCAATGATCTGAGCGTTGACTCATGAGGCATAAAAAATAGAAAGGTGGAAACCCACACAAAAGGCCTGTCAACTAATCAAGCGTAAAGGAAGGTGGAAAAATCCCACGCTAAAAGGCAAGTCGACTTCTAAAGGAGAGCCCGCCACAACCTGAGGGTCGATGCATAAAGCATAAGAGAAGGTGGTTAAATCCCACCGCAGAAGTTAGGTTAGCTTCTGAAGGAAGCCTACCATGACCTGAGGGTCGATGCATAAAGTATAAGAGGTTGTTTGAGTGGATCAACCAAACTATTTTTAGCCTTAAGGTTGAACCTTAACATATCCTGTAGGAGGGAAAAGGCTACACTCATTCAGAATTAGTGGGATCAGTGTACTTGTGATATTCATCTATAACAGATGGGACATGCTTAGTTCAAACTTTATATGAAATGGGTAACCAAAGGACATGCTAGGAGAGGGCACAACTTTCATGAGGTAAATATCAATTGAAGTTGACTTCCGTAAATCAAGATATTTAGCTAGGTGATATGTACTAATTAAGGGATTCTTTGTTATAAAACTAAGCCTAATTCCTCTAATGGGAGGGTATCTTCGACACTCATTTATGATGCCTGGGATGCTCTCATTCAGACCCGCTCGAAATGAGGAACCAGCGAGGAAAGCTAAGAGAAGTACTTAGCTTCTCTCACACTGATTATTGATTACTCTAGGTATAAGCTGCTCAGGGATTTCCACTTTACCTGTACAACATTCAAATCTAAGAGATGCCCAAGACATCTCTTATGCTCCATAGGTTATTATGAACTATACAATACGATCATTTAATAGCCATAAATAGTTAAAAAAATGCAATATATAATAATGTAATTTTATTTCTCATCAAACGAATTACAAAGTATATGAAACTTTGAATAATCAATTTATAAAGTAATGTATTGACAACAAAGAATGAGCCTAAGCATAGTATCTCTTCAAATATTGCCCATTTATAGGGGCATAGGGTGAGCTCTAATAGAATCAACGAGCATGTAGGCTCCTCCCTCATAAAAGTTTTTAATTGCGAATGGTCTTTACCACATGGACTCAAATTATGTGGCTTTGATGGTGAGATACAATCGAACGACATAAAACTAGTACCAAGTCTCCAACCATGATGGTAGGGGCCGCCTGAGCTTATCATTAGCTCTAGTTATGCAAGCATGGTATAACTTAAGGCTTTGTTAGGCTTGTACTTGCGGATCCTCCAAGCTATCAAGCTCTTCCAACCTAATTCAGGTGTTATCATCGCTATTGACCTATTGCCACTAGCGACACGTAATGAAGGAAATTTATTTTCCAAAGGATGATCGTTTCAGACCATAGTAGGTCGTACGATATGCCCACAAAGCCTTTGAGAGTCACTCACCTTTTTTGTTTGCATGGAGAATCTTCTTGAGGAGGTTGACTAAGGTCTTTTCAAGAGCCTCAGCAAGCCATTTAGTCTAGTAAATTGTGGAATGTCACCAATCAAAGTGATGGGGTTGAGTAAATCTATGAATCTTTGTGCTTTTCAGGGCCAACCCATTATCAGAGATAATACAGTGTGACACAAAAAATCTATAAATGATATTATTTTAAAGGGGTGAATCACACTATTTATCTTTAATTCTCTCAATGGGGAGGCTTCCTCCCACTTAGAGAAATATTCGGTGGCTACAAGAATAAATTGATGTCCCTGAATTGATGGTGGGTCAATAGGAGCCACAATAGTACCCCAGCCTTCAAAAGGCCATGTTAAAACTTTCAGATGCAGTATGCTCGGGGATTGGTGATGTATAGGGCTAAAAACCTAACACTGATGACACTCCATAGCATATTAAATGCAATCAGCGGTTATCATAGGCCAATAATAACTAAAACCTTTAATCCAGATTTTCATCTTAGGACTCAACTGACGGGACCCACAAATGTCTTCATTGACTTCCGCCATGACTTTTTGGGCCTCATCATTCCCAACACATCACAGCCACATTTGCTCACAAGAGTGTCGATACAATATATTGTTAATATACTTTTGCTTAATGAAATTTGCTTTATGCTAGCTTAAGTTTATTGTAAATTTATCACCTTTGAAAAACTAGTATAATGTGTGGCTATATTTTATTCTTTATTCTTCAAGGTGATAAAATTTTTTAAAACTCTAAAATTTTACTTAAAATATAAGAGCTTCTATATTATAAAATTATCGAAATGATCATCATTAATGAATTAAATAACCCACTTATAAACTCTAGTTATTTTCTCATAGAGGACTAGAACTACTTAAAAGTGAACTCAATCTTATCAAAGCTAAATTTATTAAAAGGAAGATATGACATTCTTCACTAGAGAGCATGAACCTCTTAATAATATTGAATTAAATTTTGAAAAAAAATATTTTTGTGAATTTTAAAATATTTGCATGTTTGTTAAGAAAAAATAAAATTTATTTTAAACTTAAATATTGCTTATGTAACATTCACAAATGGTGGGGTAATTTTTTATGACCATCAAAGAAATCAAAAGATTTTTATTAAAAAAGATTAAATATGACATTCAAAAAATAATATACTTTCTTGAAAGAAAAAAAATGTTAACATAGTGTGGATCTAGTCACTATGATAATGAAATCTTCATGTTTTATGGATCTAGGGAACTGGGATTTTCCCTTTAACTTACTAGTGTAAAATAAGATTTATCTTTTTTTGTCTTCTCATATTCTTATTAGGTGGCTCCCATATAGTTAATTATTTCTTAAGAGATGCTTCTAAGAGCACTCTCGATTAAAATTATGCCTTTTATCTTTCTTGATTATCAATAAATGTCTATGAGATGGTAGATGTTTAAATACATACATAAAAAAATAGGCTTGGATAAATCGAGTTCACTTGCACTGTGTAACTTACATTTTCTAATTTAACTTCAATTTCAATATTTTATTTTGAGTTAAAGATCAACTCATGTTGGTTGTTATATTTTAAAATGGGCTTTTAAAATTTTAAAACTTGATTTGATGAATAATGTTAAGTTTCGTTAATGTTATTACATTTTTTTTATTTATTTTTGAAATTAGTTTGGAAATTAATAATGTTCATATTTAAAGTCTAAAGATTTTTGATTGGTTTGAGTTAATTAAGATTTATTGAAGTTGCTTAAGTTCAAGGTTAAACTTGAGTGTTAAAGTTATTTAAAATTTGTTGAATTTATTGTTTGTTTAAACCTTTTAAAGTTTATTAAGTTTGTAAAAAATCATTAAAGTTCAATAATATTTATTAATGTTTATAATAAATTCATTAAGTTTGTTAAAATTTATTAAAATTGAGGTTTAGTTAATTCTTCACTTAACTTAATTAGAGTTTATTAAAGTTTGATAAGTTTATTATGATTAAGTAAAAGTTGATTAAAATTAATTAAATTAAACTTTAAGTTGGGTTTTAAATTTTTTATCTTTGGGGTCTAAGAGTGATAGTATTGAGTTTAAATTTGGGATTCGAGTTTGAGGTTTTTGATTTGAGATGAATGGAAACTGAGTTGAATTAGATGTATGGATGGGATTGAAATGGGCTTGAATTTGATTTGAATTAAATTAGAATTTATTTTAAAATTAACTCAAATTAGATGAAGTTTGAGTTTGATTCAGATAGAAATTGTGTTAGAACATATCCAATACTAAAGTGTAGAAAAAGTGGAGGATTTCTAAATAGAGGCACAACCCCAATCTAAATGACTCTAAACTGAGGGTTCTATGCGGAATAACATCAATTTTAGGAATAATAAACCTGATAAAGAAGCACATGACTTTCCATCATCCTAAGTACACACATATCCTTAGACTATTAACTAATAAAGTAAAAGGAGGTCTCCATTATCATCATAGGAAAGACATAAGGAAAATATTTCTTTTAGTAAAAGGATTTGGAGTATCTGTGTTAGTAACCAAGCTTTAATTCATTCTAGGTTACTCCTATAGTCCAAGGAAGTAGGTCATTTATTTATTTATTTATTTTTGTCTTAGTCCATAATTCTATCTATTGGGTACATAACAAACTAACCTAGACTTCTAAACTAGATTATTCTATGATGTGTGTGGACCCAAGTATTCATTTATATTGGCTAGCCTAAGGTTCACAGTTTGGAGCTATCGTAAGTAATGGTTATAAAAATTTAGTTTTTTCAGTGTTAAATAGTGATCTTTTTTAATTCTTAGGTTTGCCAGTTATGGTGATAATTCAAAGTTCTTTTAAATTTTACATTTTCAATTTTAAAAGGGTGTTGTTTGGTTCCAGAAAATCATAATTCTTCTAAAATTTTATGTTCAGTTTTCTTTCCTATGTGTTCTTATTCCTCTTTAAGGCAGTTTTCCTCTTGTGTTTAGTTTTTAAGTGGTTCAGACTTGGTTTTGATGCACTAAATATATGTTGGATTTTTCATATATATATTTTGTACTCATTTTTTGTGATATTAAACTTTCCAATAACACCTTTTTACAAAGAGCCCTAATTAAATTAAGTGGTCTGGGCACTAACGACGCCAAGATTGGGCGCCGACGGCGCCTAATGTCAGTGAAGGCTAGATTCAATGTATTTGGATGACTTTTGGGGGGACACTTGATGCATCTTTTGGGGAATTTGTCCATAAGCTATTTCAAAGTGAATTTGGCACCAGGAAAGGTAGTGTGAGTTGATCCACCTATAATTATGCTTACGATATATATATATATATATATATATATATATATATATATATATATATATATATATATATATATATATATATAGGCAAAAAACATTGCATTGATCAAAAGGAAGGATTACATCTAAGATGGGATATGTCCAAATAATCCCCATTAAGCAAAAAAGACAAAAA
The DNA here is from genome assembly GCA_022702705.1 of Papilionanthe hookeriana x Papilionanthe teres. Taxonomy (NCBI): domain Eukaryota; kingdom Viridiplantae; phylum Streptophyta; class Magnoliopsida; order Asparagales; family Orchidaceae; genus Papilionanthe; species Papilionanthe hookeriana x Papilionanthe teres. The sequence continues at coordinate 21,885,460 of CM040432.1, read as the reverse complement.
AGATGAGGGAATTTTATGGCAAGTAGTTGAGAGGTAGAGGCCTCATAGGCAAGATGGTGTGCTGGCTTGTTGCCTTCTCCGGGATATGAGACCATATGACTTGAATTGAAGATGCAAGTCGAAGAATCTTTTCGACCGATGGATCAGATACCATGGGGGGAGGTCTTCGGGAGAATTATATGTAATAGTTGTAAGCATTCCAATTCCACATGTAAATTATTCAAGTTTTTTGCTAAAGCCAATTTCAGCCCCCAGAAAACAGCTACTGTTTCAGCTTCTAGAGCATTAAAAGCATCAACAGGAGCAACAAAATACCATAAACAATGTCCTTTAAAGTTTCAACACATTCTTTCAATACCTGCCCTGCTCAATGAATAACTCCCACCAGTTTTAGTTTCAACCATGGCTGAGAAGGGGCCCTCCAAAAGACCAGCTGAGTAGAAGGAACAACCTCTTAGCAAAAATAACAGAAGTTCCATGCAGTTTTTTAATAAAGGACAGACAATTGATGACAATCTTATGAGTATTGATTGGAATGTTTTGGTGCATGGAAGCATTTCTGGCAACCCAGATGAACCAGAAGATAATGAGAGGGATGTACTTCTTATATTGTGTTGCCAAGTAGCCCAACAGGAATTAAGGTTTGGCTAGTTAGACTGAAGACCTTGTAGCTGTTCACCTGCTAATAAATCAGACCACACTTGCCTAGATACCACACAATGCAGAAACAAATGGGGTAGGCTTTCCTCATTTGAATGGCAGAGCTGACATCTGGATGGTCCTCTAATACCTTTATGCTTTAGAATATCATCAGTAGGAAGAAATTTTCTGAATAACGTCTAGCAGAAGAAGGACATAGAAGGGGTTATTTTGGAAATCCAAACACTATTACCCCAATTAGTAGACTGCCATTTGAGTTGTGATTGATAAATATATTTGGACAGGCTCAGTTGGGAACCATTTTTGGTAATAATGGTATCAGGAACTGAAGGATTGATGGAGAGATCCTTTATACATTTGATAATATGAGGAGAGTTGATTTCACATAGTTTGGATAGGTTCCAATTACCATCTACCCAGCAATCTGCACAATGTTTATATTAGAGTTTGTGGGCTGGTATTCTTTCAAAGATTGTTTCCCTAACCAATTATCAATCCAAAAGTTAATATGGCCTTCACCCACATCCCAGATAAATAAATTTTCAGCAACATCTTTAACTTGAAGTAGTGCTTTCCAATTTCTAGAATCTCCCAATTTAGGTGTCACAAGAAAAGGATGAGAATGAGGACAATATTTGCCTTTCATAAACCAAGCCCATAAAGAACTTTGTTGTCTGAATCTAACCCATTGTTTACAATAAAAGATATGGCTCATATGAGATAAATTTTTGAAGCCCAGTCCACCACTAGCAGGAGGGTAACAAATTTTGTTCCAAGAAGTCCAGTGGTGTTGTTTATGTGTACCAGCCCATAAGAACTTGTTGAATGAGACTTCCAGCATTCTTTGGGTACTCTTTTTTAATTTAATCATTTGTAGGATATACAGGGGGTAAGTAGAGAGAATAGATTTTAAGAGGGTCAATCTACCACCATTACACAGAAAGGAAGAGGTCCAGCATTGGATCTTGCCTGTCACCTTCTTCACCACCTCATCATAGTGGACTTTCTTTCTCCTACCCTTGATCAGTGGGAATCCTAAAAATTTGAGAGGGTATGATGATGTAGTGAAGCTAGTAAAATCTTTGATCCAGTTTATCTGAGGTGAGAGTAGTTTGGTGCTAGGCAGTAACTGACTTTTGGATCTATTGAAGGATAGACCTGAAGCTTATATATATATATATATATATATATATATATTTATTAATACTCATTTTAATGATTTTATAATGTGGATACTACCCAAGTATACATATCATTTAATGAACTAATACAGGACTTTCTGATTAAGCCCAGAGATATTGAACCCACAGGGAAAGTCATAAATAATGAAAACAAGAAAATTAAAATTTTACTATTTTAAAGAAAGTTCATACTCAAACTAAATATAATATTTTAGGAAATGAAATTTGATTCTTTTTGTTATTTTTATAATTTGAAATGAAAATAAGCAACAACTTTTACTAAACTTTTGTAAGATGAAAACTTATGCAAAAGAAATATCATTTTCCTTTTTATGAATCAGTAATAAGTTATGGAGAATATTTATCATGGAAGTATCTAAAATGTGTTGTGCCAAATAGAAGCAATTATATTCTTTACCCTTACTAGAGATGCCATAAAGAACATAGGTTAATTCACTACTTTAAAAATTTTGAAGACGGGTTAGGCAAAAAAGATACTAGCCTTCACTCTAGAGTTTGCTCGATTCCCTCCACCTGGGGCTAACATCTCGTGTCAAAACATAAAACAATAAATCAAATTGGGGGCTTTAGTCTGTCACTTTAAATTCCTCTAAATGTATAAGCATCAAAGTATATCTCCCTATTTATTTGCACTCAACCATGTGAATTACATTGTCACCCATACAATTTGATGTGATTCTTTCCAATTGTTAACTGAGATAATACCACACTGGATCTTACATGTCCTCACAACGTATTTTAACATCTTAATTGGTCAGATCAACAAGTAAATAAAGTGTAAGGTTTTGAATCATCACAACTTCCATCATTTAAATCCTATACTTCATACAAGGTACTTTTATAACTTAATTACTTCATCACTTGAGAGAAAAGATAAAGAAACTACTCAGAATTCATGGAGAAAATGCAATGACAACTTGGTTTAAATGTAGAAATCATAGTAAAAATACAAGAAGTCTTATTTAAAAACAAAATGTAATATAAAGATAAAGACTTATCTGTAAACCCTCTCAACAAAACTCTTGAAGTTCCTTTGAAAACTTTTATTTCCCTTACAATACTCCTTAGAGGTTGGCGAACAACTCCGTAAACTCCAAAACTCAATTCTACTCCTATTACAAATTATATACAATGAAGTAAAGATGGTGAAGTGAAGAGCTATGTTCTAAAATAACTCTCTAAAATAAACTCACACTTAAACACTAACCACACCCTCCAACAACAACCCTTTTTTTATCTTTAAGTCCTCTTTTTATACTTTTCCAAAAGGTGTCTTCGTATATCTTCAAATTGTGTTCAGATTCAACATATATTCAAAAAAATGCATTCATTCAAGAGTATTTTTTAATTGAATTTGGTGCCAATTGGAAGTTACCCACGTTCTCACCAAGAGGTGCTTCAAAAACCTCTTCAAAATGGGACCTAAATTAAAATAACTGCTCTTTTATAACTGTCACGCGTAAGCACGGGGTACCGGTGCTTAGCCGCGAGCCTGCTGGGACGTAAGCTCCAATTCTGGGTGCATAGCCATGGGGCCTTGGCGCGTAAGAGCGGGTTTTGGTGCTTAGCCGACACAGATCACTTCTTTAATTTTCTTCAGTATTGCTCAAATTTTGATACTTTTTCACTCCTTTCATCATATTCATCAATTTAATTATACCTACAAGATAAAACACACAAACTACCTTCCATTAAAAGGCAATATCAAAAAAATAGGTATAAAAATGTGTATAAAAACACTATATATTTTAGATGTATTGAAATCCCTCAAACTTGAAATGTTACTTGTCTTCAAGTGACACTTTAGTCATATAAAAATCATACAAATAAATTATTTGATGCATGTTTTTTTAGGAGTTTTTAAAATTGTAATCTAGAAATATAGTAGTCAAATTTAGAATAAATTTTAGTAAATGAGACAAATTTAAAGTTTAGAATTCTCTTAGGTAAAGGTTAATGAAATATACTAGTTCCTATCTTATTCAAAAATACTTATAGATTCTTCAAAATATAAGGCTTAGGAATTTTATTTTCTTTCCTTAAAAATCCTTACTAAAAATAATTATACTCACTATATTATATTTATAAGCTTCAAGATTATCATCAAATCTTATACTATAAAAAAATCAAGTGTGGAACCAATTTTTGATTAGGCCCCTAAACTGTAAAGCTTCTCTTTTCTTTTCACATACTCTTCTTCATCTGTATTACTTCCCCTTTCTTTTTCTTTTTTTTTTTCTTTTTTTTTATAAGACAAGGATTATTGTATCTGGATAGGCCTTTACTGATTTTGAGTTTCACTCCTCCTTTCCTAAAGCATAAGGTAGATATATATCTTTAACTTAGAAATATAATAAAAGTTTTGAAAATTATTTTTAATAAAAGAAACTAAAGTATTAAAAATAAAAGTCTAATCCTTCTATTTTTCAAAAAATATAACTTTTCCTACTAAACACAGTTATAAATAATTCAACATTTCTTTACTAAGAAATTTTTAACTTAAAATTTTCATCCTTACTATAGATTTTAACTAAATTCTCTTACTCAATTCTATATTCCAAATTTTATTTCCCTAATATAACCTCATACAAATAATTATTTTTTATTCAAAATTAAAATTTTAGTACAATTGAGAACAAATAAAATTTTATGTTTTTTTAAATTTTTTCTCCTTTCCCCTAAACTTTAAATTTTCGTTAAGATGAAACATTTAAGCATAGAAACAAGATACACAGGTAGGAACAAAAAACTATAAGTATTAAACTTGCAACAATTTATATATTCTAAATATACAGGTATTAAAAACATGAATGAAAATGACTTAATCCAAAATTTTAAATATTTTTCATTTTATAAAAGAAATTAAAAAGACTTCTCAAGTAGTGGAGGACATAAAAGTAAATTCACAGACTTAAAAAAACTCCATAACTAAGACATATATATGGTAGTAAATTGAAAAGTTAAATATGAAATTTTAATTAGTGAGTTTCAATAGTATTTTAAAACCTTCCTAAATAGTTTTTGGAAAAAGTTCTAAACTAACAAACAAAATACACTAACAAATCACTAACACATTTACTACCACAAACATATAAAATCACATCTCTCAAACACAACATCCACAACTAAAATAAACACAAACTAAAGTGTCACAACAACGATTACAAGAGATAGGAAGACAGAGTAATCCTCTATAACATCCACAAAAGATAATAAATCAAATAACAACAATAATAATAGAAATAGTCCACAAATTACATCACAAAACATAACTCAAAATAAAATATAAATCCAAATCATTTTTTCCTCTTCCTAATCATCCCCTTCATCCAAGTATGGGTAGGCACATATGGGCTATACTGTGGATGAGTAGGTAGCATATCGCTAAAATCACCTCTAATCAATCAATTCATATAAATGTGATAAATCCCTCTCATACTCACTATGTTTTTGAAGATAGTCCCCATATGGTCTACTTTCCCCTCTATATCATGCACTCAATCCGCGGTATAGTTAACATTATCTCTTATCTTATTCAAAAGCTCAGTCTGCGAATCAGAAAAATGACCTAAAGAATCCTAGGATGTGGAAGCACGTGATGTAGATGCAACAGAAGAAGATGCACTGGAACCCCTAGAAATTACTCCTCTCCAGCCAAAAATTGAATGCTCAGCATAAGTCTTCAAATTCGAATTGGTAATAGGCTTAAGAGGCTAAAGAACCTCTTCCTAATTCTCAGATCTAACACCAACCAACTCACACAATGAATATATAGGAGAAGAAATCCCATACTTGTAGAGGTGGCAGATCTGGCAGTATTCTAGATACAATTATAAATAATCTTTCCAATTTCTATCTCCTTCCTCTGCTTAATATAGTAGTTCAAAGTGGCTCTTTTTCTAGTCACTTCATGATGATTTGTAGGAAGCAGCTTGGATGATATTAAATAATGTCATGCTTCGGAGGTGGCATTCAACTTTGATGCAAGGAAGTTAACACTTCTCTCATTAGTAATTTTCTAGAGTCCTCTCCCATAATTCAAAGTTGAGATAATCTCATCCAATTCTTTCTTAGTAGGATTGTAATTTATAGAAAAATAAAGCATACTAGGCGGCAGTAAGTAAAATCCGTTAATTACCTCGGGAGTAAAATGTATCAGTTGTCCTCGTACCCAGACAAATATTTCATCTGACTCCGTGAGATTTGCATAAAATTTCAGAACTACAGAAGTAACAGCTGCAACATTAAAATAATAGAATTTATCCCATAGGTGATTTACAATCATGTCTTCAATTTCTCTACCTAGTTTATCGAATTCTCGCTCCTGGATTAATTTATGTGACTGTAACACTTTCACATAACGATCTTGAGCTTTCGAGCTAACGAACTTGTAGAAATCGAACGTGGCTTTCACTTTGCTCCTTTTAGGTGCCATTTCTAAAATTTGCATAAAAAATCACTATAAATTCCACTTTTAACTTAAAATCACTAAATTTAACTCCTAAAGGCTTATACTACTAAATCCAAGTAATTTCTCAACCTTTTTCTCAAATTTTCACCTTAAATAGTGATTTTCATATTTCTCCAAAATACATTCAAAATATATGGTGAAAATAAAACTTTTTACTTGGGGGTAGTGCTCTTACCTCAAGTAGATCGAATATAACCATTTTCACTTAAAATGACCCAAGATTTACAAATGTGGTGATGCTGTAGCCTCCAAAATTGTGAAAATCCAAAAGTAGAAGTTGATGTTGAGGTGTAAAAATGGTAATTTTAGGGTTTTTAAACCTGGAAACCAATTTTCCCAAAGAAGCACCTAAGCGTGAAAGTATGGTGCTTAGCCGCGGAGCTCTGGCGTGTAAACATGGGGTCTCGACGCATAGCCGCCAACTCGCAGTTTTTTATTTTTTTAGTTTAATAAATATTCTGGCTCATTTAATCATCCCTAAATTGATTTAATTAGTATCTCATCACCTTATAATCTTCTTATCTCCAGAATTACACTTCTTTAGATTAAATACGATTCAACACAAGTTTTACACAAGAACACACTTTTACTTAATTAAACTCATACAATAACAAATATAAAATATAATTCTTTAATAAAAGATACTTGGATAAGATCTCTTATTTTCTACTCACAAAAGAACACTCAAACACTAACATAAAACATAAAACAAGTAACACACAAAATACATAAACATTAAAAACTTAACACAATTAATTAAACACAATACACAAATAACTAACACTTAACACACTATAGAGCTTAATTCCATTCTCCATTTGGTGAAATATATCCAGTACCTCCATTAGTTCCATCTGAACCATTTGGATATAGATTTAATTGAACGAACGATGATGAAGACATCTGATAGAATCCTCTTCAATCCACTTATTTTTCAGATACATCGCCTTTTCTGCTTCTTCAAGATAATTTGTATGACTAAATTTCATTTTTAATATCCATTCAATATGAGCTAAATGTGCATTAGTTTCATTTAATTTTGCTTCAATTGATGCAACACCAGCCTCACTATTCGCAATCTTCTCAGTTATTTCTTGAATACTAATGGTCATAAATCTCTTATATAACTCTTGTGCACTCTCACTAACAATCTCCATCTTGTTGGCATCCTCCTTCTTCATTCCACTCTCCAAGAAGACAATTCTCTAATTTAAAATTTTATATAAGGTTCTTAGTATAAAAATTTAGAATGAGATGAATTTCCTTTAATTTGGTCTCTCTATAAAACTATCCTCCCACATTCACTAAACATCCTATAACGTGCCATTCAACTTCCCCATGATAATGACTTCTAGAAAACTATTTTTAACATTTTTCATAGCTCCGGCGCCTAAGTGCCAATATTGGTGCTTAGCCTCTTGTGCTCAATTTAGCACAGGTCTTTAACTCATCCAAATAGTCACATAAGGTCTAATTAATCTACACTAACAAAATATAAGAAAAATACTACCATATAACTCTTAAATAGAAACAAATAAAACACACAAAACAAACTTAAAGAAAAGCACTCCGATAACTATGGGTTGCCTCCCACAAAACGCTTGGTTTGACATAGCCAACCCGACATACCCAATACTTAATTTGGGTGACCCATCATCAAATTCTGATCAGGTTTAAGTTGATCAAATGAGAAAAAAGTTTTCAGTCTATGACCATTTACTTTAAATATTTTCTCAGTTTTATGATTTTTAATATCCACAGCTCCATAGGGATAAACTTTTAAAACAATAAATGGGCCCATCCACATAGACTTAAGTTTTCCAACAAATAATCTTAATCTGGAATTATATAGCAAAACTTATTGTCTTGGTTCAATATTCTTATTTAGAATCTTTTGATCATGCCACATTTTCATTTTTTCTTTATACATCTTAGCACTTTCATATGATTCATTCCTTATCTTTTCGAGCTCATTTAATTGCAATAATCTCTTCTCACCAGCATCCTTCAAATTATAATTGAACTCTATAATATCCCAAAATGCTTTATGCTCAAGTTCAACTAGTAAATGACAAGTTTTCCCTAAAATTAGTCTATATGGGGAAATTCCTATAGGAGTCCTGTAAGCAGTCCTATAAGTCCACAAAGCAAAATCTAGTTTGATTGACCAGTCCTTTTAGTTTGGATTAACAGATCTTTCCAAATTTCTTTTAATTTCAAGATTGGATAATTCAACCAAACTACTAGTCTGAGGATGATAAGAAGTAGCAATTTTATGGATAATATGATATTTCTTTACTAATTTCTCCAGAATTGCATTTCTAAAATGACTTCCTCCATCAGTTATGATTACTCTTGGCATTTCAAATCTACAAAATATGTTCCTTCTTAAAAATTTTACAACACTTCGAGCATCACATCAAGGTAAAGCAATAGCCTCTATCCATTTAGACACATAGTCTACTGCTAACAAAATGTATAAATTTCCGAAAGATGGTATAAATGGTCCCATGGAATCTAATCCACAAAAGTCAAATATTTAAAATTCCAACATATAACTCAGGGGCATTTCATTTATTCTAGAAATATTGCCTAAACACTGACATCAATCATAATTTTTAATTTAAGCATTAACATCATTATAAATTATATGCCAATAAAATCCCATGATTTTGGGGGGCATTTTTCCACATTAAGAACTAGACTTATTTATTCACAAAGTTTAAGAACCTTAGATATATGTTCTAAACATGATTCAAATGAGATTCCAAACACTTAATAATCGTCCATAAATACTTCAATTCCTTTTTCAATTAAGTCATATAAAATCGCCATCATACATCTTCAAAATGTAGCAGGGGCATTACATAAACACAAAGACATTCTTCCAAAAGCAAATGTACCATAGGGACTGGTAAACATTGTTTTCTCTTAATTCTCAGGAGAAATTTGTATTTCGTGATAACCAGTATATCCATCCAGAAAGCATAGGTATTTATGCCCAGCTAGTGTATCCAACATTTGATTAAAAAAGGGAAGTGGAAAATGATCTTTCCTGCTGGCAAGATTTAATTTTTTGTAATAAATGCATATTCGCCATCCTGTAAATTATCTTGTTTTATTAATTCAATCTTGTCATTAACAGTTACAGTTAATCCTCCCTTCTTAAGAACACAGTGAAAAGGACTAGCCCATGCACTATCTGAAATAGAGTAGATAATTCCAGCATCTAACCACTTTAAAATTTCTTTTTTAACAACCACTCTCATAATATGATTTAATCTCCTTTAAGGATCAACCCTGGGTTTGTAGTTTTCTTCCATAAGGATTCTGTGCATACAAATTAAAGGACTATTCCTTTAATATCAACTATGGTTCATCTAAAGTCTTTCTTATATTTCCTTAAAGTTTCAAGCAAACTCTCTTCTTCTTCTAATTTTGAGCAAATTATAACAGGCAAAGGTTAGGAATCACCTAAAAAAGAATATCTTAAATGTTCAGAAAGTAACTTCAATTCAAGTTCAGGAGGTTTTTCAATTGATGGACAAAAAGATTCATCTTTCTTTGTCATGTCCAAAAATTCAAAACTTTCTTGAATATATTTTAAGTCTTCCTCAATAAAATCATCAGAATATTGTGTTTCCTCATCTTGCTCATGTTCAAACTGTTGTCCTTCATATTTTTCTTCATAATTTCCTTTGAAATGACATTCAGTTAGATATCTCATCACATCCATCCTGAAACATTCAACATCTTTACCTCTGGCAGGATATTTCATTGATTTTGAAATATTAAATGCAATAGTTTGATCATTAATGTGCATTGTTAATTCTCCTTTCTGCACATCTATCATTGCTCTTCCTGTAGCTAGGAAAGTTCTTCCCAAAATAATAGGTATCTGCTTATCTTCCTCCATATCTAGCACGATGCAATAAATAGGGAAGATAATTTCATCCACTTTTACTAAAATGTCTTCTCTAACTTCTTTATGATATATAATCGAATGATCTACTAAATGCAGAGTTATAGTAGTAGGGGTTATTTATCTTAATCCCAGTCTTTTAAATATGACTAATGGCATAAGGTTAATGTTTGCACCTAAATCGCACAAAGCTTTCCCATAAAAACTATCTCTGATTGCACATGGAATTGTGAAGCTACTAGGATCTTTAAGCTTTTTAGAAAGCTTCTTCTGAATTATTGCACTGCAATATTCATTAAGTGCAACAGTCTTGTTATGTTCAAACATTCTTTTTCTATTTAGAATATCCTTCATAAACTTCATATAGCTTGGCATTTATTCTATGAGTTCATCAAATAGAATATTTATTGTATGTTTCTTAAAAATTTCCAAGAATTTTAAAATTTTCTTATCCAACTTTAGCTATCGAAGTCTCTAAGGAAATGGTGGTGGAAGTTTTTCTAAATCAGTATTTGGTGGAGAAATAGGTCTTTCCAAACCTTTCTGAGCGTACTATTTTTGTTCTTTAATCTCTACTTTCTCTACTTCAATCTCTTTTTGCACTTTACCTTCCAACTCCTTTCCACTTCTTAATTGAATAGCTTTTACTTGCTCTTTATTTTTGTCTCTTGGATTTATCTTTGTATTACTAGGAAGCATTCCTTAGGATCTATTACTTATTGAATTTGCTATCTGTCTCAAATGATTCTCAATATTTTTAATTGTAGCTCCTTGACTTTGCAATTGATTTCTCATTTGTAATCCCACTTCTTCTATAGACAACTTCTTCTCCTTAAATTGTGAAGTACTGTTAAAACCTAGAGGATAAGTAGGTCTATAATTACTATTCCTTTGGTTGTTCCAATTCCCTAGTGGGTTTACTTGAGTGTTCACCCATTGTTGATTATTACCACCCTGATTATTGTTATTCCAATTAAAGTTTGGATGGTTCTTCCAACTTGGGTTATAATAATTGGAATATGGGTTATTAGGCTTGTTTATGACATTTAAAGTTTCTAATGATGTTTGAGAATCTACCATTTGGCCTAATGGATTCTCTTCAATCATTGAATATGGTTGAGAAAAATTCATTCCAAATTGGTCTATCTTCCTTGAAATTGCAACAAATTGATTTGTTAACATTGCAAAAGCATCAGATTCATGAATAACGGGTACCTTTTTAAGATTTTCCCTCTCAGAAGGCCATTGAAAATTATTTGTAGTCATAAAGCATAAGCATCATTAAACTGTTTAGTCATCAATGAGCCACAAGCAGCAGCATCGATAATAGATCTATGAAATCCAACTAATCCATTATAAAAATTTTGAATTATTAACCAATCTGGAATCGAATGATGTGAGTACTTTCTTATGTTATCTTTAAAATGTTCCAATGCTTCATAAATAGATTCCCCTTCAATGTGGAAAAAACGTTGTAACATCATTTCTAAGCCTAGGAGTCTTTGATGGTGAAAAATATTTAACAATAAATTTTTGTGCTAAATCACCCCAAGTTTTGATAGATCTAGGTGCTAATGAATTTAACCACATCTTAGCTATATCCCTTAATGAAAAAGGAAAAAGTCGAAGTCTATTAGCATCATCTGAAACACCATCATATTTAATTTTAGCACACAATTCTAGAAATTTGGCAAGATGTAAATTTAAATCCTCGGTTGGTGCTCCCCCAAACTGATTGTTAGATACCATTTGGATAACAACAGGTTTAAGCTCATATGAATTAGCAGCTACAGGGGGATTTTGAATACTACCATGAAATTCATCTACTGTATGGTTAACATAATCTCTTAAAGGTCTAAATTCTTGAATATATCAGCATTTTGATTATTTTGATTTGTCATTTCTTTAATATATTTATCTTCTATATATATATTTAATTTTTCTGATTTTTCTTATATTTCTTTCTATTTCAGAATTGTAAGGTACAAGTCCTTCAGACCTTGAACAATGAATACACAGTTATAAAACATAATAAAAACAATTTCCTAAAATAAATCTAACAAGTCTAAACAAAATCATAAAATAAAAATTAATTTTTCTTTTGAAAAATTTTCTTTATTTATTTTTTTCGCCTGCAACGTCGCCAAAAACTTGATCCACTAATAATTATGCTTATGGTATATATATATATATATATATATATATATATATATATATATATATATATATATATATATATATATATTAATACTCCTTTTAATGATTTTATCATGTGGATACTACGTAAGTATACGTGTCATTTAATCATGTAATACAGAACTTTCTGATTAAGCCCCGAGATATCGAACCCACAGGGAAAGTGATAAAAAATGAAAACAAGAAAATTAACTTTTTACTATTTTAAAGAAAGATCTTACTCAAACTAAAAATAATATTTTAGGAAAGGAAAATTGATTCTTTTTGTTAATTTTATAATTTGAAATGAACGTAAGTAACAACTTTAACTAAACTTTTGTAAGATGAAAATTTATACAAAAGAAATATCATTTTCCTTTTTATGAATCAATAACAAGTTATAGAGAATATTTGTTGCGGAAATATGTAAAATGTGTTGTGCCAAATAGGAGTAATTATATTTTTTACCATTACTAGAGATGCTAAAAAGAACATAGGTTAATTTGCTATTAGAAAAATCTTGAAGACAGGTTAGGCCGGAAAGATACTAGCTCTCACTCTAGAGATTTCTCGATTCCCTTCACCTGAGGCTAACATTACAAATCAAAACATAAAACAATAGATCAAATTGGGAGATTTAGCTGTCACTCTAAAGTCCATTAATTCTACACCCATCAAAGAATATCTCCATATTTATTTGCACTCAACCATATGGATTACATTCTTACCCAAACAATCTCATGTGATTCTTTCCAATACTGCAATGGATCTTACATGTTCTCACAACATATTTTAACATCTTAATTGGCCAAATCAAGAAGTAAATAAAGTACAATGTTTTGAATCATAACAATTTCTTCCATCATTTAAATCCCATACTTCCCAAAACATACTTCCATAACTTAATTACTTCATCACTTTAGTGAAAAGATAAAGAAAACCTCTTAGAATTCATGGAGAAAATGCAATCACAACTTGGTTTAAAGGTAGAAATCATAGTGAAAACATAAGAAGTCTTAATTAAAAATTGAATGTAATACATAGAAAAAGAATTATCTGTAAATCCTCTCCACAAAACTCTTGAATTTTCTTTGAAAACATTTTTTTCCCTTACAATACTCTTTAGAGGTTGGCACCCAACTCCGTAGACTCCAAAACTCAATTCTACTCCTAATACAAACTAAAAAAAATGAAGTAAAGATGGTGAAGTGGAGAAGTATGTTCTAAAATAACTCTCTAACATAAACTTCACTCTTAAAAACTAACCATACCACCTAACAACAAATTTTTTCTGATCTTCAAGCACTCTTTTTATACTTTTCCAATAGGTCTCTTCGTATCTCTTCAAATTGTATCCAGATTCAACATATCTTCTAACAGATGCATACATTCAAGAGTATTTTGAATTGAATTTGGCGCCAATAGGAAGTTATCCACGTTCTCACCAAGAGGTACTTCGAAAACCTCTTCAAAATGGGGTCTAAATTAAAATAACTCCTCTTTTATAACTACATCATGTAAGCGTGGGGTACCGACACTTAGCTTCGAGCCTGCTGGCATGTAAGCTTCAAATCTGGGTGCATAGCCGCTGGGTCTTAGCACGTAAGCAAGGTTTCCAGCGCATAGCCGCCACATATCAATTTTGATACTTTTACACTCCTTTCATCATGTTCATCAATTTTATCATACCTACAAGAAAAAAACACAAAATACCTTCCATTAAAGTGCAATATCATCAAAAATATGTCTAAAAATGTGTATAAAAACACTATATATACTAAGTGTATCATGAGTGTAGGATATTACTTTGTGAGTGAATTGTGAGTTGAGAGAAAGTGTGTAGAGAGTTTAAAGTCTAGGGTTTGGTGTGAAATGTGTTGTTTTGTGAGCGATTCTGCTCTAAAGAGTTCTAGGAGGAGAGGGAAAGTGAGAGATTGCTTCTTCCTTATAGTTATAAGAGAGAATTGTGTGTCTCTGTGAAGAGTGAAAGAAATTCAGAGGAATTTGAAGGATTTGCTTGGGGAAGAAATTGAGATAAGTTGTATTTACTTATTATATGAATGACTTTGCTTTTATATATAAAATTCTTGTTTCATCGTATCTTTCTCATGAATTTTGAGTAGATTCTTCAACCTTCTCCTTACAAAGTTAAATGGTGAAGTGATGATTTAGATTGGATGTGTCATACGAGTGTTAAGAAATTGTGATGATTTTCACTTCGTACTTTATTTACTTTTTGATTTGGTCAATTGAATTGTTAAAATTTGTTGTGAAACATATGATCCCAAAGTACTATGGATTCTATAAAAAAAGTGAAAATTGCATTAAATGTACATGAATGTCTGATGTAGTTCATGAGGTTTGGGTGCAAGTAAATTGAGAAATATGGTTTATTTTGCGTAGAATTGGAGATTTTAGGGCGACTGACTTAAATCCTCAATTCAATCCTAGTGTTTGGAAAGTAAAGTGAGAGTTAGCCTTTAAGTGAAGGTAAGTGGGAGCTTTGGAGTAAGAGTTAGTATCCTCCCAACTTAACCACAGATTTAGGGACTAAACCTAGGATTAGCTAATGTTCTTTATCGCACTAGAAAGAGTGTAAAGGATAGGTATGGTCCTATTTGGCATAATACAAGATATTCACTAATCTTTATCATTCAATCATCATAACATCATTATAAGGTGGAGGATAATTTCTCCAAATTTGAACCTTTCAATACAATTCTTAGTGTCATGGTAGTTAACTTTAATTTGATGTCTAGAAATTACTTTAGTGATCTTAGAATCTTTAGCATCATTAAATTTTAACAACTTTAGTATTTACTTTACATGCATTATAATTTAATTATTGGATTTATGTGCTATGATTTAAAGATTTTCTTCCTTCTTGAGGGATCGATAACCTGGACTTCACTAGGGCCTTGTATTACTTGAGCGATACGTATACTTACGTATATATTGGCTGCATTCTTATTAGACCGATTATACTTTGTGACTGAATTGAAAATACATATAAATACTTCTATAAGACCGGTGTAATCAAGTTTTTTAAATCTTTACCAGGGAGACAATAATAAATTTAGTAGTAATTGAAACCTTAATTTCATAATTTGTTATTGTGTGTGTTTGTTGACCTCACTTTTGGATAAGGTCTAGTCTGTCTTTAGAATAGCCTAGGATCTAGCCATATGACTCTCCTGGTGACTTTCTTAAAAGACTAGCCATGGAACCCTTTCCCTTAGAAATTCAGACACTTCTTTGCTTCACTGGAAGTTTTCATATGCTTAAGGCCTAACCTCCAATTTTTGGGAGGAAGAGACCAAGCATAAGGAAGCCCAGGGGAATTCTCCTATAGGTGGTCAGACCTTAGGATCTACCCCGGGAGGTCTGGAACTTACACCACACATACACTACACTCTCACAACCTTAAACAAAGCACATCACCTTTGATCTCTAACTCTTTGGAAACTCATGTAAGTGGTTTTCCCAAGCCATTAGCCTCAGGCTAGGGTTTGGCTAATACCAACACATAAAGGACCAAATAAGGGTGACTCTTTGTACATGGCTCAATCTAAACAATGTCATATCACCCACTTTCAACCAATCACATTTTACCAAACATTCCAAATTTCTAACCTCTTTGCCCCAAAATACCAAAAATACCCAAAAATACCTAAAATGCCCCTCTTAGCCCAAAAATTCAAAAATTCCAAAAATTCTTATAAATTTCCAAAAACCTCCCAAATATTACCAATTTCATTTTTTTCAACTAGCACATGACCCAATTTGGCTAATTTAGCCAAATTTAACCAAAACCCTCAATTTGACTCATTTAACCTAAAAGTGGCCAAATTAAACCTAATGTCTACCCAAATGATCCAAATCTAGCCCAATTTCAAATCCAAACTTTATTTCAATATCTCTAATACCAATCTAAACCAAATCCAAGCCCAGTTTGGCCCACATTTGAGTTCAATTTCACTTTAAAACTAAAATCCCCAATTTTGCCTTAATGACCAAAATCCCCCAAATTGAACTAACCTCAATCAATTTCTCCCTAATTTGAATTCTAAACCCTTTATAACACTCCCCTAAACTGAATTGAACCATAAATTGCCCTGAATTTGAGCCCAAGTCTCACCCAAATCCACTTGACCTCCTAAATACCTAATTTTGACCCAAACATGCCATATGCCCAAAATCGCCCAAATTGATTCCCCTAAAACTCAAATCTCCTCCCAAATAATGTTGGGAACTCTTCATGACATCCCCCTAGACCATTTGGAACCTTCAATTAGGCCTAAACTCCACTCTAGCCAAACTTAAACCTAAGCTTAGCCAACATGCCCCAAATTGATCAAAATACCAAACCAAGCCAAATTAACCTACGAAATCAATTCCACACCACTCAAAACCTCTTCTAACACTTCATATTAATCATATACACCATTTTGAACAATCATTAGGGTCTAACCCAAGCTCAAACCCAAGCTAGCCTGACTTGAACCAAAATGACCCAAATTGAAGCTATAACTCAATCTGACCAAATCATCTCAAATGTGACCAACCTAGGTCCACCACAGCCACCAAGTAATTCCTAGGAACCACCCTAGACCAACATAGCCCACTCAAATTGAGCCATGGACCAAAGGTCCCCCAAATTAGGGAATCTCCTCCTTTAAATGGATAAATAAAGAGATATTTGCAATAATCCCTTCACCATTTAAACTCATGGCACTTGATGGCCTGCCCACCTAACCACTTGACCACTGGCCACCTCCCCTGGCCTGGCCGACCGACCTAGTGGCTAGAAAATCCTAAAACTAAGAGCCACCCCTCTCCAATTATATCCAAATTCACCTCCCAAGATGTCCAGCTCTGATTGGCCGTTGGAGCTGATCTGCCCTCCACCTAAGTAGCTGAATATACCCAAATCCATGCTCTGAGCTCAGCTAATTAGCCATGGCTATAAAAATAACCCCTCATGGCCAAAATTAAGGTGATGAAAATTTCCTAACCAAACTTTGCTAAAATTTCTCCAGGCTCCTCCAGACCTCCCTAAGATCATTCTAACCATTTTCCCCCTCTGATTCCCACTGCTGAAGCTCAATTTCAGAGCTCAAACTTGGTCGGAAACCAAGACACATTTCACCACAACTCGATAGTGTACCAAAGTTCAATTAACTGCACCCACACCTAGTCGAGTTTGGGTCTAGACAATTCTTTAGGGCCAAAGGCTCCATCTCGAGGTTCGTTGGGACCAATTGAGGCTGTCATAACCATCTGATTGAGGCCTCCTCTCTCAGATAAAGGTATTGAACTCACTCTTCCTCTAGAGCTTTTATTCATCCTCCATAATTGTACATTGTACTTCATACCGTATAAACCGTATGGATAGGTTCTTCTAGGCTAGATGAAGCTCTAGGAACAAACCCCATGTGATTTGGTTGAGTGAAGACCGAGATCTTAGGTCTAGAAGGTGGACGACTTACGTTTTACACCAGTAGAAGACGATGAAGGAGCACCGTCGGATCGAGCGTGTAATGCTTGCACAACCAAGATGAAGTCGGACGGAGAGCATATACATAAAGCATGACGGTTTGGACATCCAGTCAGATGGCGGTGTCGAATACGAGCGCGTCACGTGGTCTTTCGGAGTTGCCGAGGATCTAGTCAGCGCTACACATTTATGTAGAAAAATGGGGGATGTTTGAATTAATTTTATTACCAAAACTTTAAAAATCCATATCCTAGCCTAGAAAAATCATAAAAATAAAAAAAAATACCGTCTTGCTCAGTGACAGAGTAAAATAATGTGGAATTTTTTTGAAACTTATGTGATGAATATATTTTTTTAATAAATTAAATACTAATTTGAATCTTTTAATTCTCCATTAACGTAGACAATTCACCATGACTTTAGCTTTGGTGGTCTTGTTCTATCTGTTCTATGGGACCTTCCCTAATTTTTACAAGGTTAGGTGACATCTCTGTGAGGAGATCTCTATTTTTCAAGTTATTATTTCTGTTTTGGTATAAAAATTATGATAATTAAAATAATGATCAGAAAAATGCAAAGTAACTTTTGGTAGGTTCCTTATGACTAGTGGACCTTAAGAAAAATAAAAACTTGGTTTAAATCATTGAGTATAACACTAATGGTAATTAAGATAAAAAACTTATATAAAAATAAATTAGAATAAATAAAAAAGAAAATAACCAAAAGTAATTCTCCGAGTGTGCTTTAAAGGTCGAGAGAACTCTTCATAAAAATTTGATGGCATTTGGAATTCATTTGGTCACCTAAATGAATTTTCTAAGTAAAATAGTAATTTTGAACATTAAACTAATTTTAATA
This sequence comes from Papilionanthe hookeriana x Papilionanthe teres, assembly GCA_022702705.1. Taxonomy (NCBI): domain Eukaryota; kingdom Viridiplantae; phylum Streptophyta; class Magnoliopsida; order Asparagales; family Orchidaceae; genus Papilionanthe; species Papilionanthe hookeriana x Papilionanthe teres. The sequence continues at coordinate 21,866,675 of CM040432.1, read as the reverse complement.
ATTAAAATACAACTCAAAAAATTGTAAAATTAGTTTTGAAAGTTCTCTGTGATTAGAGAATTTTTCTGAAATTAAAAATATAATTTTTTACAAAATTTTCATTTTTAATCATATTTTAAATATTTAAATAATTAAAAAATAATAAAAATCACAAAAAATATTGAAAATCACCAAATTGTAAAATTTTGTTTCCTATAATTTTCCTAAGCTTCAAAATCAAAATATCAATTTTTAAAGGCTTAAATTAATTTTAAAACGGTTAAAATGAATTTCCTTAATTTTTCACTAAAATAATTCTAATAATTAAATTAAAACTTAAAAATCCTGAGATTTTGTCCAAGTAGTCTGCTAGTTTAGGTCTACCTCCAATATAAATTTCAAAGTCATATGCTTTGTTTTGGACAAGTTATTGAATTTTCATTGAAAACCTTCTTTTTTGCATTAAAATAAATATATAAATTAAATTAAATTTGAAAAATCACATTTTCTCTTCTATTGCTTTAATTATCCCGTAAGTGGGTTCACATAAAAATTTAAAGACATTTGAGCTAAATTTAATGAATTATGAAGTGATAAAGGCCTTTAGGGGTAAAATTGTAATTTTGGAGAAATTTAGCCTTAATCAATATTTAGGCTTAATTAAGATGGGAAAAGGGTAATAAATGACCTTAATCTTTATGATTGAATGATTGAAATATCAAGGGATAAATGGTAGAAACCCATTGCAGTATTGTCACGCCAAAATTAAATATTTAAATTTCCTTAATTATCATAATTTGGAAGAAAATCAAATTAAAAAAGAGCCTTAAAGTTAGGCATTGACGTTGGAAGTTAATATTCCACTAACTTCATGTGATTTTTAAATGATAATTTGATATTTTGATAAGAATCATAATCATTAAAGTCATAAAATTTCCTTTTCTAAAGACATAAAAATACCCATCAAAATCTTAGTGGCTTAGTAGTGAGCTAGGCTTAATCAAAGGATTTAACTAATAGGAATTATGAAAGAAAGCATAGTTAATTTTAAACTTAAAAAAGAAAAAAACATTAAAATCCCAAAAAAATTAGATAAATTCTTCCATAAGTTAATTTTGCCTCTAAAGGCCTCCCCACATACTTCCTAAATAAAGCACCAAATGATAATTACCCTGTCTTCCGGGATAACTAAAACATTGGCTCACTGACCATAAGGGTATGAAACAGATAAATCATTTAATAACAATTATAAGTCTAAAATGACCTAAAGGAAGTTCAAAAGTATTGTGAGATATATGGATCTCTCCTAGTTTTTTTCACAAGTCTTCTGGACACCTTGTAGGACAAGTGGACCTATCATATGTATTAAATGAAAATATCTCTCAAATAAGTGAATTGGACCCGCCGGGTTATGACCTAGGACATTGTAATCTTATGATGAACATATCCATAGGGTTTTATTTCCCTGCAAAATTATAAATATTTATTGCAAGAATACTAAATTTTCATGTGGAGATGACGGGAAGACCTACTAGGTATACTTTTATTTTATTGCAATTTACTTACCTGCACTTTACTGTACTTTCTTTCCTTACAAATTTGCATGCTAAACAATAATGTCACCCTGCATGAAAACTGATAACTTTTAGAATAGCCATGAAACCAAAACCAAAATCAAAATTAAAAATAACAACAAGATAAATTTCACTGCCACCATATTCAAAATATAAAACAACTCAAAATTTAATCACAAACAAAACAAAAATCACAATCGTAACTAAATTAAAATGTCTCGTTGGATGATCGGGAATCCCTCGAAGAAGGTAACCTACGTGTTGCTAACAGGGTTTCCCACAGTTGAAATGAAAGTATGTAACTCATTAAGTTGAGTTTAGTAAATTCATTTGTACTAAGTGAATCCGATAAAAATAGTGATGCAGGGATGATGGAACCGTGGGATCTTAACCAATGCTGCTATAATCAACTTTAATGTTCCCCTAAAAAATATTAAGATACCTCAATTTAAAAATTTCCAAAACATAACACTTCTCTTCTCTCCTCAATTGCCACTTCTTTAAACTAAACCTGCTACGATAAGGAGCTTGGAGCATGCATAGTGAGCAGCACAGCCATATTCAAAAGCAAAACTTTTCTACAACAGTGACCTCGACCCGTAACACTTCCTACAATTTGTCCTTTAATTTATATTTTAAAGGGTAGTATACAAAAGTAAAAATATAATTTTAGAAAATATTTTGCACACTAGAGGTACTACGTGATCCCCCATAGATATAAGTGCAACAGCTGACAAAAACTTGGTCCCGTTGGATATAAGTGCACTAATGATTTAAGATATGAAAATAATGATTTTATAATATGGGATACTACGCAAGTATACGTATCATTTATTAAGTAATATAGGACTTTCTGATTAAGCCCCGAGATATCGAACCCACAAGGAAAAGTTGAAAATCTTTAAAGGAATTTAGAAAATTATCTTTTTATTTTCTTTAATTATTTTTGAAATAGTATGTCTTGATTTTGAAAAGTTTTAGAAAGTTGATTTGTCTTTTTGAAATTTTCTTAATAAAATGCTAAGCAATGAAAGTAAAGGTTTCAATAACTAATAACACTGGATGTAAAAATACTATTAACTAAAATATCTTTTTCTTTCCTTTCATGAAGTAGTAATAATTCTTAAAGTATTGTTGTGGAAGTATTTAAATTTTGTTGTGAAAGATAGAAGCAAATGTGTTCTTTACTCTTACTTGGTTCTATAAAGAACATATGTTAATTTGAATTTTATGTTATTTTGAACATGGTTAGGAAGGGAAGATACTAGTCTCTCACTCTAGAGTTCCCTCGATTCCCACCACCTTGGGGCTAACTTCTCATAACAAAACTTAAAACTTCAAACCAAATTAGGGGGTTTTAGGCTGTCACTCTAAAATCCTCTAATTTTACTCCCTTTCAGAAAAATATCTTATAATATTACGTTCACTTATATGGAATACTGTTCTCACCCATATAATTGCATGTGATTCCTACTAACTTTAATGAGATAATACCGCATTGGATCTTACATAATCTCAAGAAATTTTACAACTTAACATGCCAAATTAAGAAGTAAACAAAGTTCTCAGAATCAATCTTCACAACTTCTTCCAACTTTTAAACACTGATACTTTCCACAACAATTCTCTTTAAATTAATTACTTCTCCATTTTAAGAAAGAAAAAGATAAAGTAAACTACTCAGAATGCTTTAGGAAAATACAGAAACACATTGATTTGAAATTAAAAACGATAAGAAAAATAATAAACGAAAGCAAGTATTGATAAACAAAATAAAAGTAAACACTTATCTGAAAATTCTTTCAACAAGACTAAGGAAGTTCCTCTGAAACTTTGATTCTTCGCTAAACTACTCCTCAGAGCAAGTCTCCAAACTCCGATGACTCAGAATACAGACTTCAGACTTCAATAAAAACTAAAAAGAAAGAAAAGAAGTGGGAGAAGAACTCCTAACTCCAATCCTTTCCTCCTTTCTACTCTCTACTCCTACTCTAAATAAAAACTTAAAATGCAGTGGAAGAATCTCTTAAATTGCTTTCTTCGAAATACAGTGAAGAGCCTCTTCAATTCTTCACTTCTTCACTTCTTCACTTCTAAAACTCTCTTTAAATAGTGAACCAAAAGGTGCCTAGGTGTCTCTTCAAAATGTGTCCAAATTCGATGTATCTACCAAGGAACACACCCCTTCATTCAAATTTGCCGCCTAAAGGAAGTTATGGACGTTACCACCAAGATTTGCATCATTCCCTTTTGAATTTGGTGTCAAATCTAATTAAAGTTCAATTTATAACTGTGGCGGCTAAGCGCCGGCCAGCGGTGCTTAGCCGCCATTGCCAAATTTTTTATTTTTCATTTTTTTGCTCCAAATTTGATCCAATTTTACTCCTTTCATCATGACCATCCATTTTCATCATACCTCCAAGAAAAACACAAAATACCTTTCATTAAAGTGCAATATCATTAAAAATAGGTATAAAAATGTGCATAAAAATACTATATATTTTAGGTGTATCAAAATCCCCCAAACTTAAAATGTTACTTGTCCTCAAGTGACAGTAAATCTCATATAACATTTTAGCATGCAAATTATGTAATGAGTTTCTTTGGAAGATAACCAAATTTTGTTCTAGAAATGGAATAGTCTAATTTAGAAAAAATTTCAGTAATTAAAACCAACTTAAAGTTTAGAAAGTTCTTAAGTAAAGGAAAATGATAAATAAAAGTCTCTATTTGTTTCAGAAATAATTGTAGATTTTTCAAAATATAGGATTCAAACATTTATTTTTCTTACTTAAAAATCTTTATTTGAAAAATAATTTTACTTACTATATTACAACTTTAAGCTTTAGATTTTCTCTGGTCTTATATCTTAAACTTTAGGTATCAAACCAATTTTTGATTAGGACCTTAAATCCTTAAGCTTCTCCTCCCTTTTCATATACTATTTTTCTCTTTTTTTCTTCTTTTTTTTTAAGGTAAGGATTGCTATATCTGGATAGGCCTTTAATGATTTTGAATTCCACCCTTCCAATTAAAATAAAGATCAGATATACATCTTTTACTTAAAAATCGTAATAATAGTATTTGAAAATTACTCTTCAATAAAATAAATTTAAGCTTTGAATAATAAAAGTCAAATCTTCTATTTTTTTCAAAAATACAAAACTTCTTACTAAACATAGTTTAACTTCATTTAACACCTCTTCATTAAGAAAATTTTAACTTTAAGTTTTTCATGATTACTATAAATTTTAACTAAATTCTTTTATTCATTTCTATATTCAAAATTTTATTCCCCTAATATAACTTCATGTACATAATTGTCCTAAATCAAAAGTAAGATTAATTTTTAAGTATTCTTAATAATCAAATAATATTTTAGGTTTTTGAAAATCTTTAAATAAGACCCCCCCAAACTTTAAATTTTTAATTAGGATAAAACATTTAAGCATAAGAAATGATACATAGGTGAGAAAAAAAACTAACATATCATGCTTGCAGGAATTTTTAATATCCTAATATGCAAGTATAACAATTTAAATAACAGGAGTAAAATGAAATCAAATTTAGTTTTTTAAAATATTTTTCTTTTTTTTATGACAAGAAAAGTAAAAATTTCAGAAGACTTCTACAGTAGTAGAGGTTTTCAAAGCAAATACACACCAACTAAAATAACACACTAATACAGATAACTGATAATAGTGGAATTTGAAGAATTTTAAACATGTAGTTTTCCTATGTAGAAGTTCCTAATAGTGGTTTATAATCTCCTAATAGTTTTTGGAATTTAATGTACACACTACTAAAAACTCTGACATAACATACACATAAAAACATTTACAATTACACAGCATCACAAAGTAACATATAAATCAACAATAAAACAACAATACCTGAATATGCATAATAGATAAATAGTACAACTACAATCTGCATACTATTAAGGTTCACATCATAATACAATCATCAAACAAAATACTAGATAAAGCATATAAAAACACAACACAACAACACAATAACTAAATCAAACAACATAAATCTACCCTTCATCCTCATCATCACCATCATCTTGCTCGTTCCAATCTCTGGATGACATATAAGGTATATAAAATTGATGAGGTGGCATCTCAGCACTCTGATGTCCTCTGATCAGTCTATCCAAGTATTGCTGATAATTCTCCTCATATTCATCATGTTTTACAATATATCTCTCAACATTATCCAGCTTACAATCCATATCTCTCACATGCTCTCGAGTAAGACTCACTTTTTTTAAAATATTTCTTAATAAAACAGTTTGTGAATCAGTAGATGACGAAGCACGTGAACTACAAGCACGAGAAGTAGAAGTAGCAGAAGCAGAACCAGTAGAAGCCCTGCCAAATCCTCTCTCCAACCAAACTCTAAATTCACAGTGTAAGCACCAACGTTTATACTGGTAATTGGTCTCAATGACTGAAGTACCTCTTCCCAGGTCTCAAATTTCACTTCAGATCTTTCACAAAGTGAATGAATCAAGGAAGGAAATCTCATACTTGTAGTTGTGGTTGATCTAGCACAGTTTAAAACATAGTCATAAATTATACTTCCAACATCAATAGGCTTCCTATACTGAATACAATGGTTCAACACCGCTCTTTCTCTTGTCACTTCACTGGTATGACTTGAAGGTAAGAACTTAGATGAGATAACATAATGTCATGCCTTAGAAATGACATTCAATTTGGAAGCAGGAAAATTTACTCTTCTATCATTTGTAATTTTCCATAATCCTCTTCCATCAGTCAGAAACTCCATAATCTCATCTAATTCTCCTTCCGAAGGATGATAGTTAGAGTAAAAATAGAACATATTAGGATGTAGTCCATAAAAGGTATTGATTGCACCTGAAGAAAAGTTTACTTCTTGCCTTCTAACCATCACTTGATTTTTCTCTGAAGCAAGTAAATTTGCTTAAAATTCTCTTACAATAGAAACAACAGCAATAACAGAGAAGCAACAGTAATTCTGTCAGCTTCTTCTTGCAATCATATCTTCAATCACCTCTCATGGCTTACTAAACACTCGCTCAGGAATCAACTTACGTGATTGCAATGCATCGACGTATCGTTCCTCAGCTCTCAAACTAACAAATTTATCAGAATCAAATTTCGTCTTATCTCAAGCGTGCTTTGACTTTGGAGCCATCTCTAAAAATTCACGAAAAATTCACCATAAATTCCAAAATCAAACTAAACTTGCTAAATTTTCTTCCAAAAAATATTTTCACTAAATCCAAGCAATTTATCAAGCTTTTCCTCAAATTTTCACCATGAATAGTGATTTTAATATTTTCCAAAATGCATGGTGAAAATAAAAAAAATTTACTTATGAGTAGTGCTCTTACCTCAAGGAATCCAAATCTAACAATTTATGTTGAGATTGGCTCTTAAATGATCCACAATATATAACCCTAGGCTCCTCTTTCGCGGCAAACAAAAGGTTTAAGATGATGGGGAAGTTGAAAATGACAATTTCGGGTTTTTAACTCACGGGAAACAAATTTCGTGAACTGGCGCTTAAGCGCGAACATTTGGCGCTTGGCCGCGAAATCTGGCTCTTAGCCGCCAGTACCCAAATTTTTATAATTAAGGTATATGCACTAAATCACTTTGTTAATTACCCTTAAATAGTCCACAATAATTAATTCTCCCACATAAGTCTTCTAATACTCCAAATCAAAGTTTAATAACCTTTGATTCCACACAAATTTCGCAAAAACACAAACTTATATTAAAATAAACACAACATTTAATACAACACTAGAATTTCTATCCAAATGTGAAGGATAAAATTCTCAAAATACAAGACACTATAATATTAAACTGATAAGTATACATCTCTAAGATGTACCCATCACATCATCAGGCATATATAAAAACACTAAACACATCAAAAATGAACTCACAAGAACACTAACATAACACATTAAGACACTAATCAAATAGAAACAAAACAATTTTAATTCCACTCTCTATTAGGCGGAATATAACCAGGACCACTATTATTCTCATTTGACCCTTCAGGAATGTAGATTTGATAGAACGGGCGATCATTGTTCATTCTTATATCATCATCTTCAATCCATTTAGTTTTCACAAACATCGCCTTATCTATTTCTTCCACATACCTCGAATGATTGAATTGCATCTTGAGTTGCCATCCCATGTGATCCAGATGTAAGGTAATAACATTGATTTTTTGCTTCCATTGAAGTCACTCGGGCTTCAATTTTTGCAATCATCTCTGCTATACCTTGAATGCTAACAACCAAATATCCATTAAATAACTCCTTAGCACTATCACTAATGAACTTACTTTTATCAGAATCTTGCTTCTTCTTCATCTCGTTCTCCCAGGAAGACATGGTGCTCTTCAAAATTTTCTTCTTAGACTTCAGAAATGAAATTTGGACTTAGGGTAAGTGTTTTCCTTAAGTCAGGACCTTTTTATAAACTTAGGAGAAGCTAGAATATTCCACTAGACGTTTAGAATCTTCTAAATAACTCCCATAACTGCTCCCACACGATCTAGGCTTTAAATACAAATTTTTCACGTTTTTTATAACTGTGGCTGTTGACCTCATTTTTTATGAGGTCTCTTCTCTTCTCTCTCCTTAGTACTTAGGATATAGCCTTAGGCTTTCCCTTTGACTATCTTAGAGGGCTAGAAATGGAACCCACCACTTAGAAATTTGAACACCTCTTAAACTCCCTGCAAACCCCATAAGTTTGATTATAATTCCCCAAGTCACTTGGAGGGTTAAAATCAAATGTGGAGGTTTAAAAGATGAGTTCCCTATATGACTCTTTGGCCTTAGGACTACCCTAGGTGGCCTGGTCTGGTGAGGGTTGACTTGCACACACATTACTCTTTCACACACATTCCAAATCCTAAAACCATTCATACCTAGCTTGACTTCCTGACTCATGTAGGTAATTCATATGGATGGACCTTAACCCGTAGGCCCTTGGTTAAGAGGGTTAGGAACAACATAGTGAATGTCTCAAGTGAGTCATCTCATGGCTCTTATGGGCTTGATATAGCTTCATGGCTCAACCAAAGTGATTCCATTTTACTCAAACTTGATCAATATTCATTTTTCCAAAACTTCAATTTTTCACCCCCAGGGCCCTACACCCGCTAAACCTACCAAATACCCTCAAAATTGCCCAAATTTTGCAAAAAATTGCCTAAATTACCCAAAATTTTTCAAAACCAATCCTAAACATTTTCCCCCACTCAAATTGATCATCCTTAGTCATCTATACCAAAAAATTCCAAACATACCCCCCAATACCTCCAAATACCCAAAAAGCCCTTCTTAACCCAAAAATCTAAACATTCTAAAAATTCCCAGAAAATCCAAAATATTCCCAAATTCATTTTGTTCAACTACACCATAGGCCAATTTTGTCAATTTAACCCACTTTTACCAAAACCCCGAATTTGACCCATTCTTAACCCAAGTGGACCCAATGTCCCAATAAACCAACCCAATTGACCTCAATTTTGGTCCAACTCAATTCTAAAACTTCAATTCAATATCCCCAATGTCAATTTAGACAAAATCCAAGCCCAATTTGATTGATATTTGGATGAAATTTTAATTTGAAGCCTAAAGCCCAATTTTGGCCCATGACCTAAACCTAGCCTAAACTAACCCAATTCAACTCCAATTAACCCTAAAGCTTTTCCTAAACCTTCCTAATATCCCCATAAACAAAAAACTAACAAGATTTGCCCCAAATTTGAACCTAAACTCCACCCAAGCCTAACCCAAAGTCAAAATCCCCATTATTGGCCTAAACCCAAACCTAACCCAAATGGGCCCAAATCCCAAAATTAAAGCCCAACCAAAGTTGAAAACTCTTTGTGACACTCCCAGGAACATTTCTCAACATTAATTTTACATCAAATCCAACCTTAGCGCAACCTTAAACCAAGTTAGCCCAATTTGACCCACTTTGGCCCCTTTACTAAAAAAACTCACATTAAACCCAATTCAATTCAAAATCACTTAAAATTTGTTCCAAATCCTTCATGACACATACCTAAACTAAACCCAACACTTATTTGGCACAATCTTTTACAAAACTTTCATCCACTAACTTGTATTAAAACCTAAAAGCCCACCCTTTTTTAAGACACTTTAAAAGCCCATCCAAAACAATTTCAAAGGCCCAAAACCTATTTCAAAACCCATATGACATCTTCATTGGTCCACCATTTGATAAAATCACCCCCTAAGTTTTATTTCATCATTTAAATAAACCAAATGTGGCCCCATGAAAATTTTCCATCAAAATTTCTAAAAATTCAGAACCCTTTTCATGTAATTGACCAAGCTTTGCCCCAAGCCACATGGAGCCATGGAGCAATGCATAAGCCTTATGCAAGCCATGGAAGCCACTTTCCACATCACCAAACCATTTATGGCTAGAGAGGGAACCCCTTTCAAAACTCCTTCTTAAGCCTTTTTAACCCATTTTATGTCACACTCTAACCCATGCTTAATAAAAATTCTTGGGATAGAGACTTCTCCACCTAAAGTCAGATGAGCCAAATGATTCATTTCAGCCCAAATCAAACTCTTCGAGGGTGAACCCAACCCATTTCCATGGCTTGACCAAATTAAGCTTAAAATGATCCTTCCCCCTTACCACTTAAATCAAACTCCTTTACACATGTCAAGTCTCAATTGAACTCACCAACTTCCACCTCTGACCCCACTGAGCCAGATGGTGACCTAACCGTGCCGGCCAGCCACCTGGGTCGCCGGAAAACGCCATGGCCGAGAGCTACATGTGAGCCAATTTTTTCAATTCTTCCTTGCTGAGTTGTCCAAATCCAATTGAACACCATGTATGTTCTTCTCTTGCATAGAGCAGCTGATCCCAAGAATCAAACCCCCCTGGGAGAACCTCCAGCCATGTCTATTTAAACCCACTACCCTCTTGGCCAAAGAAGGTAATGAACCAGACCTAAACAAAACTCTGCTAAAATTGCTCCAGGACCTTCTCCTCACCTAGAGAAATTGATCCCCACTGCTCTCCTGCCCTAAACCCCATTGATTGAGCTCAATTTTGGAGCTCAATTCTCAGCTCAGAACCAGGACATCTCTAAAACCTTCACCAAATCCAAATTAAACTCACCCACACCTGCACAGTACCAAGAGAAGGAGTTCCCCAGTGAAAGCCCCCTCTCCAGGCCACCCATTTGCTCCAGCCTCCAAGCTTTGAAATCGGGTGTGGAAACTTTCATACCTAGACAATTCCCTAGAGCCAGAGACTTCATCTAGAGCTTCCTTGGGTGCAATCGAAGGTGACACAACACTCTGATTGAAGCTACACTTCTCAGAGCAAAGGTTTGGATCATTCCTTCCTTCCGAACTTCCAGTGAATCTCCATTTTGTTTTACTTAATTTCATAGCATGTAAACAATATGGATGTGTTCATCTCTTCAAGACAAATCCATAGAGCATAAGAACACGAAAATCCTTTGAAAAATGAGAGAGTTCTTAGGGTTTTAGTGTGGACGGCCACGGGTGCACACAAGTCGTAGACGATGACCAGGCGCCGTCTGATCGAGCGTGTATCAAGTGAACAGTCCAGATTGCGTCGGACCAAAGAACGTTACATGAACTGCGGGCCCCTGGAGCACTGAGTCAGATGGCGACGTCGAATGGAAGCGCGACGCGTGGGCTTTCGGAGCTGCCGAGTATGAGTCGGCGCCGTGTGGATAAGTAGAAAAATATGGATTTTTTTATTTATTTAAATACCCAGAACTTAGAAAATCCATATCTTTACGTAGAAAAAATTATAAAAATAAAATAAAAATACCCTCTTGCTCAGTGAACAGAGGAGAATAATGTGGAAAAGAAATCAAGTTATTTTGATGAGTATTTTATTTTTAATTAATTATTTACTTATTTCACTATTTTGATTCTTCATTTGCATAGAAAATTCACCATGGCATGAGACCATAAGGCTTTTGAAGCCTCTGATCTTGGAAACATTCCTTGAATTTTTTAAGGTTAGAGGCCATCTCTTTGTAAAGTTATGTATCTTTTAAGTTTAGATAACTGTTTTTGGTATTTTAATTCCAATAATTAGCATGTTGTTCAATAAATTCCAGAAAAATTTGAAGAAGTTTCTTAGGAACAGTAGACCCTAGGATAATTATATCTTGGGTTAATTCATTAAGAATAATCCTAATTGGCCTAATTACTCAAAACTGAACTTTAATTAATTTAGGTTAGCCACACATTAAAATAACATGAAAACAATTCTCCACTGATCTTTAGAATCAGAGGGACCTCACATAAAAATTTGAAGTCAATTGAAAATATTTAACTCCACTAAATGGATTAATTAAGCCACATGATCAAAATTAAACTTAAAAAATTCACAACTTTAAAAATACATTTAAAAAATTCAGCAAATTAGTTTTGTGGGCCCTCTGATATCAGAGGAGTCTATAAAAATTAAAATTGGAATTTTCTAATTTTTTTTCATTTTTAATCATATTTTAATATTTAATTAATTTAAAAATAATAAAAATCACAAAAATATTAAAAATCATAAAAATGCCACATTTTGACTCCTAATCACTTAGGAACAAACCAAATATTTTTCCCAAGTCTCTAAGTTAAGATATTGAATTTTAAATGCTTAAAATAATTTTTTAATATTAAAAAATGTATTTTCTAACATTTTCACTAAATTAATTCCAATAAATCAAAGAAAAATAAAAAAATTGTCAAATTTGTTTTTCTGAACTCCTTGAGGTTAGAGAGATTTATGAAAAATATAAAATCCATTTTTCAACTTTAATTTTATTTTATAATTAATTAATACTCCAAAACTAAAAATAATTATAATAAATAAAATATAATTTAAAAAATCACCAAAAATGCTCCAAGTGGTCCTATGGTCATTAGAAACATCCCATAAGTTTCTTAAGGACAGAAACATTTCCTTGGTCATGTTGTTGAATTTCCATTAAAAATCCCTATTTTTCACTAAAAATAATTATATAAATAAATTAAATTCAGAAAAAACACATTTTCTCCTCTAATGTCTCAATTGATATATGATTGAAGTGACATAAAAATTTCAAGTTCATTTGAACTCAATTTAGTGAGTTATGAAATTAATAAGCCAAAAAGGGCATAAAGGTAATTACAGAATTAAATCCCCTTTATTAAAATTTTAGGTTTACTTAAAATGGATGATAAAATATTTGATTTTATATTTCTTGGATGATTGAAACTTTGGGAAATTAAAAGGGTAGGAACGCATTAATCACTTTTAATAAACTAAAAATGAAACTTTAATTATTTAAACAATTTAAATTTTGGAAGATTAATGAAAATTTGAATTATTAAAAATAGGGATATAACTTGAGAGGATATTAATTCTTTAATAAAAAATCCCTAAATAAATCACTTCAATAATATTTAACTCTTAATTAAGATAATTAAAAAAAATAATAACCCTTAAATTAAAGGAAAACTCAAAATCTTAAGTGGTTTAACAATTAAATTAAATTAAATTAAATTAAATTAAGTAAAAATTAAATTAAAATTAAATTATTTTAAATTAACATTTTAACAATTAAATTAAATTAAATTTAAATATATTGAAATTAAATTAAATTAAATTAAATTAAATTAAGTTAAATTCAATTAAATCAAATTTAAATTATATTAAATTAACATCATTCAATAATAAAAGTAAAACAAATTCGAAATATTAAGATCACTTAAAGTATAAAGATTTAAACCAATAATAATTTGAACACTATTCCAAACTTAAAATTATTAATTAAAACCTCACAATTAAACTAAATCACTTTAAACCATTACCTCAAACTTCAAATTAAGAATGATTAAAATCCTCAACAAACCAACTTGCCCCTAAAGGCTTGAATTATTATAACTATTAAATAGAGTATTAAGTGAGATGTCACTTCATTCACCAGGTAATCAAATGCCCAAGTTCACTGAGCAAGAGACAAAGCTTAACTAAACTTCTGGATGGTTAATTCACCTGTGCAACTAAGTTTACTTGGGCTCAAAATAATTTCGAAAATATTAAAAAGATGTTTAGAACTCATCCTAAACACTTTCTCAATACGATGAGATGTTTAGAAGAATATTTAATTTAATTGTTCTTTGATGAAGAAAATCATCCATAAAAAAAACACAAGAACTTAGACGTCATAGGAGATGACTAGTTATAGGATTAGGACTTTGGTAGACAACCAAAACCTTCCCTTTGCTTTACCTAGGTACTTGTTGCAAATATATAAATGCCTTAACATGTGTTTTAAGTGCAGCTTGGGATGACGGGAAGACCCTCCAGGTACGATTTTATTTTATTGTAATTTACTTTATTGCAAATTACTTACAGGAACTGTACTTTACTTTTTTATTGCATGTTAAACAAGATTGTTGCATGAAAACTAAAACCTTTAGGATAGTCTCTGAACTGAAACCAAAACAAAATTAAAAGTAATCACAAGATAAAATTCACCGCCACAACATTCCAAAATATAAAATAACTCAAAATTTAATCACAAACATAACTACAAAAATACAATTGTAACTAAATTAAAACGTCTCGTTGAATGATCGGAAATACCTCGGATGATGTAACCCACTTGTTGCTAACGGGATTTCCCACGGTCTAAATAAAAGTGTGGAACTCTTCAGTTGAGTTTAGCAAATTCATCTGGACTAAGTGAATTCAATGATGATAACGGTGTCGGGATGACGGAACCGTGGGATCTTAATCGGTTCTGTTTAAACAATTTTAAGATTTGTTTTAATTAAAATATTAAAAATATTTGGACTTTAAGATGTCTAAACCAAAACACTTCTCTCATCTCCTGAGTTTCACCTTCTAAAACTAAACCTCTGCAACAACAAGGAGCTCGGGGCATGGTGGGCAGCACGGCCATCATCATCAGCGAAACTCGAGTCTACTTCAGGAAAACCTTTTTTAGAATTAAATAACCAAGCCATAGGACTTCGAGGTAGTTTGCTTAGTGCAACATAAATCCTCAACTTTTTGTTAGGCATTTGCATGATCATGTCATGTAAATTAAGCCCTAACCGGTCTTAGGATTCCGAGGTAGTCGTTCGGTACGACATAAACCCTTACATCTTTGAGGCTATTTGTGTTATTATATCATATAAATATAAGTCCTAATTAACTAAAATTGGCAAAATTGAAACATTAAATAATTTTCCTAAATTGAAGCCAAACAATAGGATAGTTTGGGAAGTTGCCAAGATTCTTCTTGGATCATCAGCTTCTCCTACTTTTCTTCCTTTGGATTCTTGAAATAAACTTTTTCAAATTTGAGCTAATCTCTTTTGAAATTCCAAAATTCAATCCTTTGAAACCTTAAAATTTGAAATTATTGAGAGCAAAACCACTGATCATTATCGAGAGTTTTCTCAAATGATTTCCTTCATTTAAGATGTAATTAACTATAGGGGCTTGCCCTTATAGGGAACTTTAAGAACCCAGGTAATATAAACCCTACTTAATTCCCTTATATTAAGCAGGGGAACTTGTCGGCTTATAAAATTGGTTCGCAGACCAAAGGGATGTCACAAATCTTCTAGTTTATTTAATCGAGCCCCATCGTCAAGCAGTGTGTCTATTCTTCGGGATAGATACACGGTTTGTGATGTGGTGCTCATTTATATAAACTATTTGGGATGTGAGATCGGTTTGATTTCATATCTTAAAGTTTTTAAACTTAAAAATTATTTTCAAAATCAAATGCTACTTTCTAAATTATATATATATATAAATTAAATTTAAAATATAAAAAATTCGCTGACAACTTCTGTTGGCGAGCCCTTTTCAAAACACAACCTAAAAATATGCTGACAACTTCTAGCGACTCCGCTGGTGACTAGTTCCTCTCTCCATTTTAATCTGATGGGTTTGCTTTCATAAATCAGTGGTATATCCATGTCCCTAGTGGAGAAAACTACCATTCTTTCTGTTGGCGTACCACATTCATTTCTATCTTGAACGGGTATAGCCAACTTCTCTCAGATTTAGGAGCCACTGTTTTCTGAAATCCTTTTACCTCTTTTTCTGAGGTGGGGTGGACCCTCAATAGGTGTTAGCTTAAGAGCGGTCCTTCGGGTTGAGAAGTTTTGCGAGACTTTCTCTTCCTTTCCAATTTTTAATCAGGTCCTTTACCTTTTCTATACCATTAATCATTTCGTTCTTAACAAACAAATCTTCTAATAAACAACCCTTTAAAAAAACTCTTTTAAATCATAAATACATTAAGATAATTGAGAATGTGTTCAGACTCTTTCTTTTTTGTTCGAAGTTTTGTGACGAAAGGAAGCATAATTTGGGACTGATATTCGGAATCTACTCTGCAGAAAATGACTGCCCCAAAGTTAATTTTCTCCTTCACCAATGGAATGGACTTCGCTGTCTACAAGGATGAACTTCCCTTCATTGGAATCATCCATTTTGGACAAGGATTCAATAATACAGATATTAAGTTCGCTGACATCACTCTTTTCACACTAATGGATAAAGTGCCAGAAACTGAGGAACCCTAAAAGGAAGGTTCCGTCAATGTTATTTCAATAGATCCTATTGTTCCGATAAAACCTTACACGACTCATGATGGATGGAATACCATCTAGACAAAGTCTTCAAAGAAAATTTTGGATCACATCCAGATCACTTCGGTGCATGCTTCAACTAGAAATTTGAAACCTGCCGAGCCGACACTATCTCTTGCAATTGAAGAACCGCCCCCGAAGGAAGAGAAAATCGCAAAAGAGAAGAAAACCGAAGCTCCAAAGAGTAGACTAGGGGCTGCTTATCCTAGGACGGTTGTTTCCGATTCGGGGGAGAAATACTTTGAACCTCTGACTCTGTATGATTATTTGCTCGCCCAGGCGGGATCTTATAATTATAAGAGTTTTGGCGTTGGCTACGTTTTGACTGTTTCTAATGATTACGTAACTAACAAAAACCAACCTAATCCGGATCTCAATTCTGATATAAATAACGATTCTCAAGTCATACTAAACCTCAACGACCACGACGAAGAAGAAGACGTTCATAAGGATGGCTATGAGAGTTCAACAAGCAACGAGTCTATTTGCGAATTTTGAAGAGCCCCAATCACAATAGAATTAGAATCATCAGATTCCGAAGCAATGCTAAAAGAGCCAGTCGTTCTGATTCAAGAGAAGACACTGGCAGATTCAACACCAGATTCAGAAGGAATAACAGAAGTCAATCTAAAGAGCGGAAAAGTTCTACCTCTGAGAGTGGGTCCAAAGGATAAAGGAAAGCAGGTGGTTACTCAGGAGAGCCAACCCCAGCAGAAGAATTGCCCATTTGGGAAGAAATCGAGGAACATGGTAATAAAGTAGAATACAACGTGCTAGCCCATCTTAGGAAACTACCAGCTAAACTAAGCATATACGACGCTCTGATCCTGTCAATGGAGATGAGGGAAGCTCTGATCAATGCTCTACTTGATCCAGAGATGTATTTAGCTCAAATGGGCGGTAATTCCTTCGATGAGCTTTGCTCGTTAAAAGAAGAACGAGGCGTTACCTTCACGGACAATGATTTACTACTCGGAATGGCTGATCACAATCGACCATTGTACATTTCAGTCACTATTGGAAAGTTTACGCTCTCCAGGGTATTGGTTGATCCAGGAGCATCAATCAACATAATGAGCCTTCAAACATTAGCATATTTGGAAATTGATGCTCGTGAACTTGAAGCAGACAAGATGTTATTAAGAGGGTTCAATCAGAAAGGAGAAAGAGCACTCGGATCGATAACACTGTTAATGAAGACCGGTGATTTGGCAAAGACAACCGCAAAATTCCACATAATTGATTCTGAGACATCATTCAACGCTCTACTGGGTCGACCATGGATCCATGAAAACCGGATCGTACCGTCGTCTATGCACCAATGCATAAAGTATTACGAAGGAAGAGAACAGTGTATCAAAGGTGACTTGCAACTGTTCTCCGTGCACGAAATCGGAATTCATGAAGATGCAACCTACTACGAACCTCCGAAGAAAACAATCTTTTCCAGAAATGCCATACCAAATGAAGCAAAAGAAGTGCGAAATGATAAAGAGCCAGAAATTCTAGTGCAACAGTTACTCACCACTCCCTTACGGCGAGATGGTGAAGGTGTCTCTAGAACTCGCACCCGAGGTCGAGGCCGGGGACGAGGTCATGGAAGAGACATTAGAAAAGTTTGACAAAAGAAACCAGTCATCGACGTGGATTGGGAGACCAGTTCCGAAGAATAAGAAATCAAGAAAGAAGCAGCAATAGTAAATCAAAAGAAAACCCAGTTCAAGATCTCTCTCGAAGATGAAAAGAATGAAGAATATAAATCAATGTACGAGAAGATTAACCATTATGTACATACTATGACCCTAACCCCGATCCATCCTAATGAGATCGAGGGTATAGTGGTCAGGGAAGTACGTGGTGGTACTAAACCGATCAAATTCTATCATGGTGCTTCTTCTTCTAATACTGAAAATGATGTACAATTTGAAGATGTTACTTCTTCCGAATTAATGAAACTGCCTTTTGAGTGGTAATATCCCTGTGTTCAAAATTTAATTCAACGTGGTGTTTTACCTCTAATTTAATTCAACGTGGTGTTTTACCTCGACGATGGACAAAAGATCAATCACAACATTTTGAAAAAATTATGGAATAATGTCAGCCGGCCTCCCAATTCAAAACATGGTCTCGGATTCAGCACAGTAGGATCAGTCGATGATATGGGATTTTGCTTGGTTGTCACTTGCAAGCCTAATGAAGACTGCTTGGAAGCTTCAGAAGATCTCGAAGATCTACCAATCGGAGATGCTCCACCAGAATTTGAAGAAGAAATTAAATCTACAATAGACGAGTTAATGGAAGTTAACTTAGGTACTGGCAAAGTGCCTAGGCCGACCTTTGTTAGCTCCTTACTCAATAAAGAAGACTTCGAAGAGATAATCAAGCTACTAATGGAATTCATGGACTGTTTTGCTTGGAGTTATGATGAAATGCCAGGATTAGCTCCAGAAGTCGCAGTTCACAAATTAGGAATGTATCCCACTGTCGTTCCAGTTAGACAAGCTCCGAGAAGAATGCGTCTGGAGATTGAACAAAAAGTTATAGCTGAAGTTAAGAAGTTAATAGATGCTAAATTTGTCTGCGAAGAACAATATCCAACTTGTTTAGCCAATGTGGTACCAGTTAGAAAGAAGAATGGTCAGATCAGAATCTACGTGGATTTCAGATATTTGAATAAAGCATGTCCAAAGGATGAATTCCTGCTACCAATTCCAGAATTGATGATCGACATTGCTTCAACACATGAAGTCTTTTCTTTCATAGATGGATCTTCGGGATACAATCAGATAAAGATGACACCAGAAGATGAAAAGCTTACAGCCTTCAGAACGCCGATCGGGGTATACTACTACACGGTGATGCCGTTTGGATTGAAGAACGCAGGAGCAACCTATCAAAGAGCAATGAAAAGAATTTTTGATGATCTCATTCACAACCAAGTCGAGTGCTACGTAGATGATGTGGTCATCAAAAGCGAACTAAAAGAAGATCACTTGTATGATTTGAGAATTGTTTTCGAGCGATTAAGACAATATAACCTTAAGATGAATCCCTTGAAATGCGCCTTCAGCGTCACTTTTGGAAAATTCTTAGTATTTGTTGTTCGACATCGTGAAATTAAAATCGATATGGAGAAGATTAAAGCTATCTTAGAAATGCCGCCTCCCAAAACCTTGAAATAATTATGATCCTTTCAAGGAAAATTGACATATCTTCGACACTTTATCTCAAATTTGTCAGGAAGGTGTTAGCCTTTTTCTGTTTTGGTTAAGAAGGATGCCAAGTTTACTTAGGACTCCAAATGTCAACATGCCTTTAAGGACATTAAGCAATATTTAATGACCCCTGCTGTCTTAGCAGGCCCAGTCTCAGGTAGACCGTTGATACTTTATACCGCAGCTTTATACGACTCTCTCGGAGCCCTGTTAGCCCAGGTCAATGATGGGGGAAAAGAAAATGCCCTTTACTAATTAAGTCGTCGTCTAATTCTGATGGAATTAAAGTATCCTCCTATTGAAAATACAGAAGACTGGCGGCAGCCACTGATAGACTACTTGCAAATAGGAAACTTACCAGATGATAAGTTGTTAGCCCATCAAATCAAGAAAAGAACTCTGTCTTACGCATTGATAAACAACACATTATACAGAAGCTCTTTTGATCAGATGTGGCTAAGATGCCTGAGCGGGTCCAAGGCTCGTGAAGTTGTCAAAGAAGTACACTCAGGACTTTGTGGCATTCTTTATTCGGGTCTAAAAATGAAAATGAAGATTAAAAGACTAGAGTACTACTGGCCCTCAATGATGACCGACTGCATGAAGGTAGCCAAAAGTTTTCACCAGTGCCAAATGCATGGAGTGGTTCTACGTCAACCTCCAAATGTGATACATCCGACAATCGTGTCATGGCCGTTTGAATGTTGGGGCACAGATATTTTGGGTCCGATAGAACCTCCTTCTTCAAGAGGACATCGCTTCATTATTGCAACTACATATTACTTTTCTACGTGGGCAGAAGCAGTACCGCTCAGAGAAGTGAAAGCACATCATGTACTGTAATTCTTCAAGAATCAAGTTGTCTACCGTTTTGGGGTACCGCGCAGAATTATCTCAGATAACGGGTCAGCATTCAGGAGTACAAAGATCAACAATTTTGGCAGAAGACACGGGATCGACTGGCGCTATTCAACAATCTATTACCCTAGAGCGAACGGCTTAGCTGAGGCTTTTAATAAAACTCTCATCCAAATCCTAAAAAAAAACATTGGATGACAACAAGAGAAATTGACACGACAAGCTGTTAGAAGCCTTATGGGCCTACAGGATGACTTTCAGAACGCCCACCGAGTCCACGCCTTACGCCTTAATGTACGAGTCCGAGGCTGTTCTACCCTTAGAGGTTCAGCTTCCTTCTCTCAGAATTGCAGTTGCAAACAAAATTACTACACAAAAGAATGCCAAACTACAATTAGAAGAGTTAGAAAGCTTGGAAGGGAAACGACTTTCAGTGCAGCAGAATCTGGAACTGTTTCAAGCCAAGATGATCCAGGCCCATGATAAATTGGTCCGTCCAAGGACATTCAAGGTCGGTGACTTGGTTCTAGTTTTCAGAAGACCTATTCTTGCACATCGCAAGATAGGTGGTAAATTTGAACCGACTTGGGAAGGGCCATTTGAGGTTGAGACAGTTTACTTAGGAGGTTCCTACCAGCTTGTAAATTGCCTTGGAGAGCGACCTATGCTTCCAATTAATGGACGATATCTAAAGTAATATTACGCAACCTGATGTTTCGAAGGATGAATCCTCATTCCTAGAAGCATGGGCACAATAATTACTTATGACTGGGTCTGAACCCAAAAATATAAATAAAAAAAGTGGATGATAAAGAAAATCATTAAAAAAATATGTTAAAAGAAAACATGTGAAAGTATGATAATGAAGTCTTTATCCTTCCTTTTAAATCGAGTCTCACTCTTGATCTCTCTTGATCTTTTCCTACTCCTATTTAAATTTAAAATAAACTAATAAAAGCTCGTCATTAATAAACATATTTTTCTACTGTTCTTGTTCTTAGTACAACCCCTGATCCTTTCCTTGTTTTTCGCAGGGAAATGTCGAACGGGCGGTTGGTTCTGAACTTTAAGAATGGCATGAGTCTAGAACTTGATGGAAAGAGGGTAAGGGATGGAGCCGTGATCGAGATTGACTCTGACATCACACCAGCTGGGATACAATATGAAGAAAATGATTGGACCCCGATCGATCGGGAAGAACTCTGCAGCCATACAGTGATGAAATTGGGTGGCTCAAATCAACCATCTACCAGCAAAAAGAGAAAAGCAAACGCCGCTCATGCAACAAGAGAAGATAAGAAAGTTAAGTCCATTGTTGCTACAGCAGAGGGCAGGCTTGTTAGTGCCATGCCCACAGAAATCTAAGAGGTGAGGAGAGACGCTCTCACAGCCACTCAACGAAGAAACAAAAACTGTCACATTCACAAGATGCTGACTAAGCTGGCAGCAGATCAGCTTGAAGATACAGTCACTACCGTCAGTACAAATGCTTCGAAGAGATTGGTTCGTCAGGAACCATAAAGGAGGAAGTCAATTCCAAGTACAGCTGAAAGGATGAAAGAAATCCCAAGGAAAATAGAAACAGAGATAGTACCACGACGCCAGACAGACGCACCAGTTCTGAAGAGTCTTGTTGCGAAAGCAACCCCAGAGGATGTCCCGACAGAGACTATCCCCGAGGAGCCAAGACATACAGGAGAGCTTGCCGGGGTGGAACCATACATTCCCCAGTACGTTACTAGACCTCGCGGGTTGTAGATAATGCCAGAATATGAGTTAGAAAGAATGCAGAATGTTGAAAAAAGAACTTTTGAATATTTTGAGAGAATTGGAGGCAAGAGGATCAATATCTTAGAAGGCCTCGAGCTGCATACAGATGTGTTCTCAGATTACGAACAACAACAAATTGTAGAATGCATACTTGAACTCCAGAAAATGGGCCGAGCTGGTCATCTGAGGGAAAAGACTTATTCAAACCTCGGAGATGGATGCCAGAAAAAGGAAGAGTTACGATCCAGTGCGGATGTTGCTACAACTTCGCGGTAGACAGAAAAGGAAATCCACTAGCGATACTCAGTCGCAGTGAGGTGGATCCAATGTCGAATGTTATTAAAAGAATGGTAAAGAGGATGATAACATGGAGGGTATTTCCTGCAGATTGCATACCCAACAGCTGCATCATTAACATCTACAAGGACGGTGACTGCATACCTCCACACATAGATCATCATGATTTCGTTATATCCTTCTGCACAGTGTCTTTTGTCAACAAGTACAATATCATGTTCGGATCTGACCTCCGGATAGCAGGCCCTGGTGAGTTTCGAGGGCCGGTGGAGATACCACTACAGGTAGGTTCCATCATGGTATTAAAAGGGAATGGAGCGGACATCGCAAAGCATTGCATTCCAGGGGTACCTGTTGAGCGGATCTCTATTACTTTCAGGAGGATGGACGATAGAAAAATGCCTTTCCACTTCCAGCCAGATCCAGAGTTAGAGAATCTTCTGCCTTACGAGCTATGAGTTACATGGGAGATAACACACCTCCAATGCACATCCATACGACATTTCTGCCAAGGATGACTTGGAAGGTGATGTTATTGTCCATGTATCTCACTATTCAGACATAGATTTTGACAGCTGCTTTTAGAAGAAACTTGAAGAATCTTACAAAATCTGTTTTAGATTTATATGGATTTATGAGATATTAAATTCTCAAAGAAAATACCATCATGTTTTGGATCAAGGTTTATGATGTATTTTCAGCAAGATTGAAATGAAAGTAACCATGTCATATTATGCCTTCACCACTTTTTGTGCGAATTGACTGGGAAACACCATTAAATTAAAAGAACTTCGAGCAAAGAACAAAGGCAAAATGAAGATAAACGAGAATTTTTTTCTTAAGAATCTAAATGTCAAAATGAATATAAACTGATATTAATTCTAAATATTTTTTAAATTGAATCACCAAAACGAATGAAATAAATTTGAATCCATCAATCTGAATCCTTCGATTTGAATCTCGATCTAAATCCTTCAATTATTCTTCAAAACAAAATTTGTTTGAAACTCTTCAAAAATTCAAATCTTTTCCTCTACTTGTCACCGGGTTGAGTCTTTTCAACTTGGTTCACTTACCAGTTCTTTTTAAATCCTTTCTCTGCGTGTTAGAGGATCGACTAGTTCTATTGACACGGAGCCACGAACATTGTTTGATTTGGTTCTGATGGCATGGGATTGGGTCCCTCTTCATACAGATAAATCTTTGAGAATGGAACCAGTTTCCAATTCTCATTAAATCTTTGAGATTGAAACCAGTTTCCATTTCTCATTAAATCTTCGAGATTGGAACCAGTTTCCAATTCTCATTAAATCTTCGAGATTGGAACCAGTTTCCATTTCTTATTAAATCTTCGAGATTAGAACCAGTTTCCAATTCTCATTAAATATTCTAGATTGGAACCAGTTTCCAATTCTCATTAAATCTTTGAGATTGGAAGCAATTTCCATTTCTCATTAAATCCTCGAGATTGGAACCAGTTTCCATTTCTCATTAAATCTTCGAGATTGGAACCTGTTTCCAATTCTCATTAAATCTTCGAGATTGGAACCAGTTTCCATTTCTCATTAAATCTTCAAGATTGGAACTAGTCTCCATTTCTCATTAAATCCTCAAGATTGGAACCAATTTCCATTTCTCATTAAATCTTTGAGATTGGAACCAGTTTCCATTTCTCATTAAATCTTGGAACCAGTTTCCAATTCTCATTAAATCCTCGAGATTGGATCCAGTTTCCAATTCTCATTAAATCTTTGAGATTGGAACTAGTTTCCAATTCTCATTAAATCTTCGGGATTGGAACCAGTTTCCATTTCTGATTAAACCTTCGAGACTGAAACCAGATTCCAGTTCTCTTGAGACCTTCGAAGCTAGAACCCGATTCCAGTTCTCTTTAAACTTTCAAGATAGTACCTAAATTCTGACTCTCGTCCTTTTCAATCAATTCTTAAACTCCAATTCTCACTCCGAGGCTGGTACCTAAATTCCAGTTCTCTTCGCAATCCTGAGGTTGGAACCTAGGTTCCAATTCTCATTTCAAATCCAGATTTCCTTGAATTGATTTTAAATTAAACCTCAATCGAAATTGAAACTCAGAACAAATCGAAACTTAAACTCACACATTAAAACATAAAACAAAAAATGAAATGAAACCTAAATCGAGTTTTCCTAGACCTTATGATCTGGAATTCACCTACTTCTCTTTTCCCCAGAGAGAGTTCAGGGATCTTCAGTCTTGGAGATATACTCAATACTCCCCAACGGAAATTTGTTTCTACTCCATTCTAAGTGTGTCACTTAGACGTCTGTTTTGGTTTTTTTGATCTCTTTGGTCAACACCAATACGCGCGATGTGCATGGTTAGCACACCACACCTATTGGGGGTCCATTTGTTGACCTCATTTTTTAAAAATGAGGTCTCTTCTTTTCTCTCTCTTTAGTACTTAGGATCTAGCCTTAGGCTTTCCCTTTGACTATCTTAGAAGGCTAGAAATGGAACCCACAACTTAGAAATTTGAATACCTCTTAAACTCCCTGGAGGGTTAAAATCAAATGTGGAGGTTTAAAAGATGAGTTCCCTATAGGACTCTTTGGCCTTAGGACTACCCTGGGTGGCCTGGTCTTGTGAGGGTTGACTTGTACACACATTACACTTTCACACATATTCCAAATCCTAAAACCATTCATACCTAGCTTGACTTCCTTACTCATGTAGGTAATTCATATTGATGGACCTTAACCCTTAGGCCCTTAACCCTTAGGCCCTTGGCTAAGAGGGTTAGGAACAACATAGTGAATGCCTCAAGTTAGTCATCTCATGGCTCTTATGGGATTGATATGGCTTCATGGCTCAACCAAAGTGATTCCATTTTACTCAAACTTGATCAATCTTCATTTTTCCAAAATTTCAAATTTTGACCCCCAGGGCCCTACACCCGCTAAACCTACCAAATACCCTCGAAATTGACCAAATTTTGCAAAAAATTGCCAAAATTACCCAAAATTCCTTAAAACCAATCCTAAACATTCCCCCCACTCAAAAAGATCATCCTTAGCCAACTATACCAAAAAATTCCAAAAAAACCCCCCAATACCCTCCAAATACCCAAAATGCCCTTCTTAACCCAAAAATATAAAAATTCCAAAAATTCCCAAAAAATTCCAGACAATCCCAAATATTTCCAATTTCATTTTGTTTGACTACACCATAAGCCAATTTTTTCAATTTAACCCACTTTTACCAAAACTCCCAATTTGACCCATTCTTAACCCAAGTGGACCCAATGTCCCACTAAGCCAACCCAATTGACCTCAATTTTGGTCCAATTAAATTCTAAAACTTCAATTCAATATCCCCAATGTCAATTTAGACCAAATCCAAGCCCAATTTGACTGACATTTGGATCAAAGTTCAATTTGAAGCCTGAAGCCCAATTTTGGCCCATGACCTAAACCTAGCCTAAACCAACCCAATTCAACTCCAATTAACCCCAAATCTTTTCCTAAACCTTTATAATATCCCCACAAACAAAACACTAACAAGATTTGACCCAAATTTGAACATAAACTCCACCCAAGCCTAACCCAAAGTCAAAATCCCCATTTTTGGCCTAAACCCAAACCTAACCCAAATGGGCCCAAATCCTAAAATTAAAGCCCAACCAAAGTTGAAAACTCTTTTTGACACTCCCATGAACATTTCTCAACATTAATTTTACATCAAATCCAACCTTAGCCCAACCTTAAACCAAGTTAGCCCAATTTGACCCACTTTGGCCCCTTTACTAAAAAGACCCAAATTAAACCCAATTAAATTCAAAATAGCTTCAAATTTGTTCCAAATCACTCATGACACATACCTAAACTAAACCCAACACTTATTTGGCACAATCTTTTACAAAACTTTCATCCACAAACTTGTATTAAAACCTAAATGCCCACCCTTTTTTAAGACACTTTAAAAGCCCATCCAAAACAATTTCAAAGGCCCAAAACCTATTTCAAAACCCATATGACATCTTCATTGGTCATCCATTTGATAAAATCACCCCCTAAGTTTTATTTCATCATTTAAACAAACCAAATGTGGCCCCATGAAAATTTTCCCTCAAAATGTCTAAAAATTCAAAACCCTTTTTCATGTAATTGACCAAGATTTGCCCCAAGCCACGTGGAGCCATGGGGCCATGCATAAGCCATATGCAAGCCTTGGAAGCCACTTTTCACATCACCAAACCATTTATGGCTAGAGAGGGAATCCTTTTCCAAACTCCTTCTTAAGCCTTTTTAACCCCTTTTATGTCACACTCTAACCCATGCTTAATTAAAATTCTTGGGATAGAGACTTCTCCACCTAAAGTCAGCTGAGCCAAATGATTCATTTCAGCCCAAATCAAACTCTTAGAGGGTGAACCCAACCCATTTCCATGGCTTGACCAAATTAAGCTCAAAATGACCCTTCCCGCTTACCACTTAAATCAAACGCATTTACATATGTCAAGCCTCAATTGAACTCACCAACTTCCACCCCTGACCCCATTGAGCCAGATGGTGACCTAACCCTGCCGGCCAGCCACCTGGGTCGCCGAAAAAAGCCATGGCCGAGAGCTCCATGTGAGCCAAAATTTTCAATTCTTCCTTGCTGAGTTATCCCAGTCCAATTGAACACCATGTTTGTTCCTCTCTTTTATAGAGCAGCTGATCCCAAGCATCAAACCCCCCTGGGAGGCCCTCTAGCCAGGTCTATTTAAATCCACCACCCTCTCGGCCAAAGAATGTGATGAACCAGACCTAAACAAAACTCTGCCAAAATTGCTCCAGGACCTTCTCCTCACCTAGAGCAATTGATCCCCACTACTCTCCTGCCCTAAACCCCAATGATTGAGCTCAATTTTGGAGCTCAATTCTCAGCCCAGAACCAGGACATCTCTAAAACTTCCACCAAATCAAAATTAAACTCACCCACACCTGCACAGGACCATGAGAAGGAGTTCCCCAATGAAAGCCCCCGCTCTAGGCCACCCATTTGCTCCAGCCTCCAAGCTTTGAAATCGGTTGTGGACACTTTCATACCTAGACAATTCCCCAGAGCCAGAGACATCATCTGGAGCTTCCTTGGGTGCAATCGAAGGTGACACAACTCTCTGATTGAAGCTACACTTCTCAGAGCAATGGTATGGATCATTCCTTCCTCCCGAGCTTTCAGTGATTCTCCATTTTGTTTTACTTAATTTCATAGCATGTAAACCATATGGATGTGTTCGTCTCTTCAAGACAAATCCATAGAGCATAAGAAAACGAAAATTTATTGAGAAATGAGAGAGTTCTTAGAGTTTTAGTGTGGACGGTCACGGGTGCACACTAGTCATAGAGGATGACCGAGCGTCGTCTGATCGAGCGTGTATCGAGTGAACGGTCAAGATTTCATCGGACCAGAGAACGTTACATGAATCGCGGGCCCCTGGAGCACCGAGTCAGATGGCGGCGTCGAATGGGAGCTCAACGCATGGGCTTTCAGAGCTGTCGAGGATGAGTCAGCGTCGCGTGGATAAGTAGAAAAATATGGATTTTTTGATTTATTTAAATACCCAGAACTTAGAAAATCCATATCTTTGTGTAGAAAAATCATAAAAATAAACAAAAAATACTCTCTTGCGCAGTGAACAGAGGAGAATAATGTGGAAAAGAAATCAAGTTATTTTGATGAGTATTTTATTTTTAATTAATTATTTACTTATTTCAGTATTTTGAATCTTCATTTGGATAAACAATTCACCATGGCATGAGACCCTTGAAGCCTCTGTTCTTAGGAACATTCCCTGAATTTTTCAAGGTTAGAGGCCATCTTTATGGAAAGTTATGTATTTTTCAAGTTTAGATCACTGTTTTTGATATTTTAATTCCAATAACTTGCATGTTATTCAATAAATTCTGGAAAAATTTGAGGAAGTTTTTTAGGACCAGAAGACCCTAGGATAATTATATCTTGTGTTAATTCATTAAGAATAATCCTAATTGGCCTAATTACTCAAAACTGAACTTTAATTAATTAGGGTTAACCACACATTAAAATAACTTAAAAACAATTCTCCACTGATCTTTAGGATCAGAGGGACCTCACATATAAATTTAAAGTCAATTGAAAATATTTAACTCCACTAAATGGATTAATTAAGCCACATGATCAAAATTAAACTTAAAAAACTCATAACTTCAAAAATACATTTAAAAAATTTACCAAAATGGTTTTATGGGCTCTCTGATATCAGAGGAGTCTATAATTATAATTAACACTCCAAAACGTAAAATAATTATAATAAATAAAACATAATATAAAAAATCACCAAAATTGGTTCAAGTGGTCCTCTGGTCATTAGGAACATTCTATAATTTTCTTAAGGACAGAAACCTTTCCTTGGTCATGTTGTTGAATTTCCATAGAAAATCCCTATTTTTCACTAAAAATAATTATATAAATAAATTAAATTCAAAAAAATCGCATTTTCTCGTCTAATGTCTTAATTGACATATGAGTGAAGTGACATAAAAATTTTAAGTTCATTTGAACTCAATTTAGTAAGTTATGAAATTAATAAGCCAAAAAGGGCATAAAGGTAATTAAAGAATTTAAACCCTTTATTAAAATTTTAGGTTTAATTAAAATGGAGGGTAAAATATTTGATTTTATCTTTCTTGGATGATTGAAACTTTAGGAAATTTAAAGGGTAAGAACACATTAAACACTTTTAATAAACTAAAAATGAAACTTTAATTATTTAAACAATTTAAATTTTGGAAGATTAATGAAAATTTGAATTATTAAAAATAGGGTTATAACTTGAGAGGATATTATTTCTTTAATAAAAAAAATCCCTAAATAAATCAATTCAATAATATTTAACTCTTAATTAAGATAATTAAAAAAAATAATTACCCTTAAATTAAAGGAAAGCTCAAAATATTAAGTGGTTTAACAATTAAATTAAATTAAATTAAATTAAATTAAATTAAATTAAATTAAGTAAAAATTAAGTTAAAATTAACATTTTAATAATTAAATTAAATTAAATTTAAAATATTGAAATTAAATTAAATTAAATTAAGTTAGATTCAATTAAATCAAATTTAAATTATATTAAATTAACATCATTCAATAATAAAAGTAAAACAAATTGAAAATATTAAGATCATTTAAAGTATAAAGATTTAAACCAAAAATAATTTGAACACTATTCCAAGCTTAAAATTATTAATTAAAACGTGATAATTAAAATAAATCACTTTAAACCATTAACTCAAACTTCAAATTAAGAATGATTAAAATCCTCAACAAACAAAGTTGCTCCTAAAGGATTTAATTATTATAACTCTTAAATAGAGTATTAAGTAAGATGCCACTTCATTTACCAGGTAATCAAATGCCCAAGTTCACTGAGCAAGAGACAAAGCTTAACTAAACTTCTTGATGGTTAATTCACCTGTGCAACTATATTTACTTGGGCTCAAAATAATCTCGAAATTATTGAAAAGATGTTTAGGACTCTTCCTAAACACTTTCTCAATATGATGACATGTTTAGAAGAACAATTGAATTTAATTGTTCTTTGATGAAGAAAATCATCCATAAACAAAACACAAGAACCTAGACGTCATAGGAGATGACTAGTTATAGGATTACGACTTTGGTAGACAACCAAAACCTTCCCTTAGCTTTACATAGATACTTGTTGCAAATATATAAATGCCTTAACATGTGTTTTAAGTGAAGCTTGGGATGACGAGAAGCCCCTCCAGGTACGCTTTTATTTTATTGCAATTTACTTTATTGCAAATTACTTACAGGCACTGTACTTTACTTTTTCTTGCATGTCAAACAAGATAGTTGCATGAAAACCAAAACCTTTAGGATAGTCTCTGAACTGAAACCAAAACTAAATTAAAAGTAATCACAAGATAAAATTCACCGCCACAACATTTCAAAATATAAAACAACTCAAAATTTAATCACAAACATAACAACAAAACTACAATTGCAAATAAATTAAAACGTCTCGTTGAATGATCGGGAATACCTCGGATGATGTAACCTACGTGTTGCTAATAGGATTTCCCATGGTCTAAATGAAAGTGTGGAACTCATTCAGTTGAGTTTAGCAAATTCATCTAGACTAAGTGAATTCGATGAAAATAACGATGTCGGGATGATGGAACCGTGGGATCTTATTCGGTTATGTTTAAACAATTTTAAGATTTGTTTTAATTAAAATATTAAAAATATTTGGACTTTAAGATGTCTAAACCAAAAAACTTCTCTCATCTCCTGATTTTCACCATCTAAAACTAAACCTCTGCAACAACAAGGAGCTCGGAGCATGGTGGGTAGCACGGCCATCATCATGAGCAAAACTCGGGTCTACTTCAGCAAAACCTTTCTTAGAATTAAATAACCAAGCCATAGGACTTCGCGGTAGTTTGCCTAGTGCAACATAAATCCTCAACTTTTTATTAGGCATTTGCATGATCATGTCATGTAAATTATGCCCTAACCGATCTTAGGATTTCGAGGTAGTAATTCAGTACGACATAAACCCTCACATCTTCGAGGCTATTTGTGTGATTATATCATATAAATATAAGTCATAATTAACTAAAATTGGCAAGATTGAAACATTAAATAATTTTCCCAAATTGAAGTCAAACAATAGGATAGTTTGGGAAGTTACCAAGATTCTTCTTGGATCCTCAGCTTCTCCTTGTTTTCTTCCTTTGGATTCTTGAAATAAACTGTTCCAAATTGGAGCTAATCTCTTTTGAAATTCCAAAATTCAATCCTTTGAAACCTTAAACTTTGAAATTCTTGAAAGCAAAACCACTGATCAAGTTTTCTTAAATGATTCCCGTCATTTAAGATGTAATTAACTATAGGGGCTTGCCCTTATAGGGAACTTTAAATCTTTCGCATGCTTCATTTCTCAACTTAGCAGTCTTAGATGGTGGAAAATATTTAGCAAGGAATTTTTGTGACAGTTCACCCCAAGTTCTAATTGATCCAGGTGCTAACGAATGTAACCACATTTTAGCTTTATCCCTTAGTGAGAAAGGAAAACGTCTAAGTCTAATAGCATCATCCGAAACACCATCATATTTAAAAGTAGCACACAACTCTAGAAAATTAGCAAGATGCAAATTAGGATCTTCAGTTGTTGCTCCCCAAACTGATTATTTGACACCATTTGGATAATAATGGGTTTAAGCTCAAAAGAATTAGCAGCTACGACGAGGTTTTGAATACTACCACGAAGTTCATCTACTCGTAGGGTTAACATAATCTCTTAAAGGTCTTAATTCTTGATGGATGCCAACATTTTGATTTTGATGATTTGTCATTTCTTGAATTATTTTTTTTTCTGTATTTTTAATTTTTTGATTTTTCTGATAATTCTTTCTAATTCAGAATCTTAAGGTACAAGTCCTTTAGAACCTGAACTACACATACAACAATAAAACAAAACAAAATACAACACACTAACAAAAACAAAGAAAAGTAAAAATTTAAATTTTCTTAATTCTCTTTAAAAATGCAATTTAATTAATTTTCCCCGGCAATGGTGCCAAAAACTTGATCCCTACCAAAAACTTGGTCCCACCTATATAAGTGCGCTGATGATTTAAGATATGAAAATAATGATTTTATAATATGGGATACTACACAAGTATACGTATCGTTTATCAAGTAATATAGGACTTTCTGATTAAGCCCCGAGATACCGAACCCAGAGGGAAAAGTTGAAAATCTTTAAAGGAATTTAGAAAATTATATTTTTACATTTTTTTAATTATTTTTGAAATAGTATGTTTTGATTTTAAAAAGTTTTAGAAAGTTGATTTGTCCTTTTCAAATTTTCTTAATAAAATACTAAGCAATGAAAGTAAAGGTTTCAATAACTAATAGCACTGGATGTAAAAATACTATTAACTAAAATATATTTTTCTTTCCTTTCATGAAGTAGTAATAATTCGTAAAGTATTGTTGTGGAAGTATTTAAATTTTGTTGTGACAGATAGAAGCAAATGTGTTCTTTACCCTTACTTGGTTCTATAAAGAACATATGTTAATTTGAATTTTATGTTATTTTGAACATGGTTAGGCAGGGAAGATACCATTCTCTCACTCTAAAGTTCCCTCGATTCCCACCACCTGGTGCTAACTTCTCATAACAAAACTCAAAACTTCAAACCAAATTAGGGGGTTTTAGCCTGTCACTCTAAAATCCTCTTATTCTACTCCCTTTCATAAAAATATCTTCTAATATTATATTCACTTATATGGACTACAGTTCTCACCCATATAATTACATGTGATTCCTACTAACTTTAATGAGATAATACTTCATTGCATCTTACATAATCTCAATAAATTTTACAACTTAACGAGCCAAATTAAGAAGTAAACAAAGTTATCGAATCAATCTTCACAACTTCTTCCAACTTTTAAACACTGATACTTTCCACAAAAATTCTCTTTAAATTAAATACTTCTCCATTTTAAGAAAGAAAAAGATAAAGTAAACTACTCAGAATGCATTGGGAAAATATAAAAACACATTGATTTGAAATTAAGAACGATAAGAAAAATAATAAACGAAAGCAAGTATTGATAAAAAAAATAAAAGTATACACTTATCTGAAAATCCTTTCCACAAGACTAAGGAAGTTCCTCTGAAACTTTGACTCTTCGCTAAACTACTCCTCAGAGCAAGTCTCCAAACTCTGATGACTCAAAATACAGACTTCAAACTTCAATAAAAACTAAACTAAAAGAAAAAAAAGAAGTGGGAGAAGAACTCTTAACTCCGACCCTTTCCTCCTTTCTACTCTCTACTCCTACTCTAAATAAAAACTTAAAATGCAGTGGAAGAATCTCCTAAATTCCTCTCTTCGAAATACAGTGAAGAGCCTCTTTAATTCTTCACTTCTTCACTTCTAAGACTCTCTTTAAGTAGTGAACCAAAAGGTGCCTTGGTGTCTCTTCAAAATGTTTCCAGATTCGATGTATCTACCAAGGAACGCACCCCTTCATTCAAATTTGCCGCCCAAAGGAAGTTATGGACGTTACCACCAAGAGCTGTATCCATTCCCTTTTAAATTTGACTCCAAATCTAATTAAAGTTCGATTTATGACTGTGGCGGCTAAGCGCTGGCCCAGCGGCGCTTAGCGGCCAGTGCCAAATTTTTAATTTTTCATTTTTTTACTCCAAATTTGATCCAATTTTGCTCCTTTCATCATGACTATCCATTTTCATCATACCTGCAAGAAAAACACAAAATACCTTCCATTAAAGTGCAATATCATTAAAAATAGGTATAAACATGTGCATAAAAATACTATATATTTTAGGTGTATCACAACGCAAGTGTACGTATCGTATCCAATAATACAGAGCTCTATTGGAGTCCTGGTTATCGATCCCATAGGGAAGATTAATTTTAGAAATTAATAGATTTTCAAATTAAAAGTAATTATAATTTTTATTTCTTTTCAAAAATCAGATTTTAAGTTTTATGAAATTTCTACTAGATGTAAGTAAAGTAGCAATAAAGTAAAAGTTCATGCATGAATAAATAAAACAACTTTCTCCGTTTCAACTAATCCAAGATTTTTCAAAAAAAACTATCTTTCATGGAGAACTTGAAATTATGGTATTGCGCCAAATAGAAGCATTCCTATTTTCTACCTTCGCTCGGTAGTATAAAGAACATTGGCTAATCTATAGAATGGTTCAGGATGTATTACAAATAGAATGGGTTTAATCTAGACTCAAATTTATAGATGTCCAAGGGTGGCTATAGTTGGCCCTACTAGTGACCCCTTCCCTATCTATAAACTAAATTAATAGAATTTAGTTTTTCACTCAAAAAACTAATTAATCCTACGCCCAATAAATAATATTTTTCTATTTATTTGCACTTCACCTTGAATAACTCGCACATGGCCTTTGATTACCCAAGGATTCATGTGATATCTACTAGTTAAGAACTCATCTCTAGATAGGTATCAGAATTCTTCAACAGATTTTAACAATTCAAATGGCCAGTTTAAAAAGTGAATTAAGATCAGGTAAGAATATCATCACAATAATTTTTAAAATTAAGTTTAAGTTCTCCAACGAAATCAAATTATCTTTATTATCTTTTTATGGTTGAAAGGAGAAAGAAAAGTAACTACTCAGAACACATTGAATTCACACAACAAAACATATTTATACAACTTTGAACTAAGTTACAAATACTTATCTGAAATGTTCTTTCAAGTGATCCTTTGACTCCTACTGACTCCAATGCAAAGTACAAGACTTCAACAGCACCAAGTCTTACAAACTCTCACTTAATACTCAAGGAATTGAGTAGTAACACTCAAAGTAATTAAAATAAACTAAAATAAACTCACTAAATACTTAAGAAAAGTATTTAGTGACTCTCTAGAACTATTTCTATGCATGGGAGAGCTCTGTTTCTGTAGAAATGTCTCTTATTTATAGATTTTCAAAAATGACCAGGGGTTGCTTAAGGCACCTCTTCAAAATTTGTTCAAATTCAATGAATCTTCTAGAAACTAACTGTGGTGCCTAAGCGCTGGGATCTGGCACCTAGGCGCTAGACTCCGTGACCAGATCTTCGCACCCCTTCACTTTCGATCGCATCTCTTCGCGATTAAAATTGTTTTCTTGTGTCCGGATGCATTATATCACATGTCCTATGTATCAGGAGTAACATCTAGTCTTCTAGAAGGTCTGATAACTGCTTAAAAATGTCAAAATAACTGCCTAAAGTTGTCAAAAATCATAATTGCTTTAGTATCGAACTGGCGCCTAGGTGCCAGACCTATAATTTTGGCAACTTTATTTTTTAGCTATATTTTTGCTCCTTTTTG
Organism: Papilionanthe hookeriana x Papilionanthe teres; assembly: GCA_022702705.1. Classification (NCBI taxonomy): domain Eukaryota; kingdom Viridiplantae; phylum Streptophyta; class Magnoliopsida; order Asparagales; family Orchidaceae; genus Papilionanthe; species Papilionanthe hookeriana x Papilionanthe teres. Next base: position 21,831,341 of record CM040432.1, on the reverse strand, counting down.
CTCATTTTTCCTTCTTGAACTCTTTTTTTCATCGCCTATATCAAAAAACATAAAAATACCTGTCATTAAAGCATAATATCCTTAAAAATTGAATCATAAATAAGACATAAAAATATGTACTTTTTAAGTGGATCAAATTTCCCCAAACTTAAATATTACTTGTCATCAAGTAACCCTTTTTATTACATAAAATGTATAACACCTGGAATGAAGTTTAAATATTTAAGATTCCTTGTAATTTTTGGTTTTATAAATGCTCCAGTAAATCATTAATCAAATTTCACTAATTAAGGTAAATTTTAAGAATTTAAAGAATACTTAACTACCAAATCATAAGACATAAAATTTTTCATTTATTTCAAGAATAACTGTAATTTATCATATTAAGGTCACATAGATAATTTACGAGAAAAAGTATTTCATGAAAAATTTTCTAGTAAGGATGGTTGTACATAAAAATTAAGTTAAAAATGTAATTAGTTTTCTTCCTATAAGATAATTCAAGTGAAGCCAATTTTTGATTAGGCATTTCCTCAAGCTTCTCCTCACATTTCTTTTTTGCTCTTTTCTTCTTTTTTTTTTCTTTTTTTCTTTTTAAGGATATTTTTCAATCCCCTTTTTTCATAATTTGTGAGGATTACTATATCTGGATAGCCTATTAATGATTTTGAACTACACTTTCCTTAACTTATATTTAAAACTTATACATTTTTACTTAATAAATATGACATTCTTAATAAGTATTTTTCAAAAATTATTTCAATATTTTCTTTTTCAAGTAATAATCTTGATTCCCTAGTATTTCAAAAATACAATTCTTTTTACTATAAATAGAAAAATGTTAATCTTATTATTCTTTAAGTTAAATAATTCTATTCTTAAAATCAATCAAAATTATTTAAATTTTAGTTAAGTTTACTAAATTATTTATAAATTCAAAAATTTAAGTAATCTTAAATAAATTTTTCATTCCTTATGTTAACTTACTATTTTTAAAGAAAATTTTAGTAATTAATGACAAATAATATTTAAATTTCAAAGTATTTTCTCTTCCCACAAACTTCAGTTTAGGTATAAACATAAATCATGAAAATTTCTAAAGCATGAGAGAAAGAATAACATATTTCCACCCGAAATTTTTCTAAGTATATGAAAAATAATCTAGAAAAGAAAATTTTATTTCTACACATGATTTTTATGAATATAAAAGAAATGTTTAAGCATATATAGAAAAATTTTAGTAAGTGATGCACCAAAAACATATACAGTTTTTGTTATGTAATTTTACCCATTTTTGGTGATATTGTAATTTAAAAAAATGTACTTTTCATGATTTGTTGCAGGTATGATGATTTTAGTTGATTGGAACGAAAAGATGCAAAAAGGAACAAATTTAGAGCAAAAAAAAGTAAAAAAGAGCAAAATGGTGAAAAAGTGTTCTGGCGCCACCAGCGCCCAAATCCAGAAACTCTAGAATTAACTGGCAAGATAGAGTGCCGCCGGCGCACTATCTGGCGTCGCCGGTACTCAAAGTCGGTGGAATTTAAAATTTGAGAGTTTTGGTGAAATTTTGAATAGATGCCTATGGAATCTCTTGGGATTTCGTCCCTAACTCTTAAATAACTAATTTTGGATGAGAGATGGGGACTCTCTTGCATTCTATTGCTCTCTCTTAGTGATTTAGTGTGTGTTAAGTGTTAGGGTGTAGTAGAGTAGTGTGTAGAAGAGAGGATTAGAAAGGAATTCTTCTCTAAGGAGTGAAGGAGAAGAAGTAAAGTGAGAGATTGCTTCTTCCTTTTCATTCTAAAGAGAGAATCAAGTGTTGTAAGAAGAGAGAAGAGGATTCAAAGGAACTTCAAAGGGATTGCATTGGGGAAGAGAAAGAGATAAGTTGTATTTTCTTTTGTGGTTTGTCTAACTTTTCTTTTATATATAAAATCCATGTTTTATTATATCTTCTCCATGAATTATGAGTAGTCTTCTTTGCCTTTCTTCTTTCCTAGAGATGTGGTGATGGTTTGATGTGGATTTGATGTGCTTTTAATGTATTGAAAGGATTGTGATGGTTTTTCATTTAGAACTTAATTTACTTTATATTTAGCGGATTGAAATGTTAAAATATGTTGTTGAACTTTAAGATTGAAAGGATTTAATGTCCTACAACAATAATAAAAGATCCATTCAATTTCCATGGATAAATTGCGTAGTTCATGGGAATTGCGTGCAAATAAATAGGGAAATGTGCTTTGAAAGACTTCAATGTGGAGATTTCAGGGAGACAAGATGAAATCCCCAAATTGGTTTTAAAATTAGTAATTAATATCAAAGGTTAGCCTTCGGGTGAAAGGTGAGTGGGAGCTCCGAAGTGAGTGCCGGTATCCTCCCAGCCTAGCCTTAAAGTTAATGACTAAACTTAGAATATGTCAATGATCTTTTCATATTTAGAGGAGGGGGTACTCTTCTAAAGGTAAACAATCATCTATGCACATATTTGGCACAATAAATTAGATAACTGATCCATATCAATCCACACATCATATTCTCATTGCAAGAAGAAAGATAATTTTTCTCATATATATCGAAAACCTTTCAAATACTTAGTTTAGTGTGTCTGTTAGTTAATTCTATTTTAAAGTAATTAGAAGTAATTGTAGTTTAGTTAATTGTTACTGTTTTCTGAATAGTAGTAGTAGAAGTAAGAATTAAACTTTAATCTTAATTAGAGTATAAGATTTAGGTGCTTTATTATAACTTGTGAAAATTTTTACTTTACTTCAACTTAAAACCGCCCTGTGGAATCAATAACCAGGACTCCATTAGAGCCCTGTATTACTTGATACGATACGTATACTTGCGTTGAGTACACGGACTTTACAAAATAATTATAAACATATAAATTGAGTTCATAAATTATCACATATATATAAGCCCCTCACGATCAAGTTTTTGGTGTCGTTGCTGAAGCTTAAAATCTTCTTATAGTGGTAACAAATTCTTGTATATAAATATATTAAATTAAAGTCCACGTGTGTCAAGTTTTTGACGCCGTTACCGGGGAGGTAACAAAGTCAATGTAAAGAAAAAGTATTTTTGTTATTGTATATGTGTAGTAGTGGATCTATAAGTTTAATTCCTTACGATTCAGAGTTAGAGCGTACTGTCAGAAAGATTAGCAAACAACAAAAACAAATAAAAAATCATTGAGAAATGGAGAATATTCAAGATAATCAGAGAAATGATATTGGAAATTTTCCAAGACCTTTAAGAGATTATTCTAACCCAACAACAGATGAAATTCATATAACTATTAAAAATCCTAGTGTTGCTGCTAACTCATTTGAACTTAAACCTACTATTATCTAAATGGTACAAAACAATCAATTTGCTGGAACACCTAATGAGGATCCAAATTTACATCTCGCTAGTTTTTTAGAACTGTGTGCTACTTTTAAATATGATGGAATGTCTAGTGACGATGTGAGACTTAAACTTTTTCCTTTCTCATTAAGGAATAAAGTTAAGGCATGGTTAAACTCGTTAGCACCTTGATCTATTAGAACTTAGGGAGAATTATCTCAAAAGTTTATATCAACATATTTCCCTCCATTAAAGACTGTTAAGCTAAGAAATGATATTACATCTTTTTGTCAGTTTGAAGGAGAGTCAATATATGAAGCTTGGGAGAGATTTAAAGATCTTCTCAGGAAGCGCCCACATCATGCTTTACCAGATTGGTTAATAATTCAAACATTTTATAATGAATTAGTGGGATCATTGAGATCTATTATAGATGCTGCTGTTGGTGGATCATTAATGTCAAAACCTTTTGATGAAGCATACACATTAATTGAAGAAATGACTACTAATAATTTTCAATGGCCCTCTGAACGGGTAAATCCTAAGAGAGTAGCTAGTGTTCATGATTCATATATGATGACTATGGTAATTTCTCAAATTGCAGCCCTTTCTAAAAGAATAGATCAATATGGAATGAATTATTCTCAACCACCTCAAGTGTTAGAGGAAAATTCATTTGGACAGATAACTGAATCTCAAACGCCTTACGAGACTATAAATGTTATTAATAGACCTAACAATCCTTTTTTGAATTATTATAATCCTGGTTGAAAGAATCACCCAAATTTCAATTGGAATAATAGCAATGTTAATGTTAACTCGCACTGGGCTAACAATTCCATGAATCCAAATAGAAAATCAAACAATCAAGGAAATACTAATTTTAGACCATCTTATCCCCTGGATTCAATAGTAACCCACAATTTAAGGATAAGAAGTTGTTTACTGAAGAAATGATTCTGAATATTGGAATCCAGTTACAAGCTCAAGGTGTTGCTATGAAAAACATTGAAAATCAATTAGGACATACTTTCACTACACTTAATAATAGACCTTCTGGAACACTTCCAAGAAATGTTGAGATCAATCCAAAAGATCAAAAAAGGAACAACTTAAGGCTATTCAATTAAGGTGTGGAAAAGAATTTGAAACTAGAGTGTAGGAAGAAGTTGAAATATAAAAGGAGAAGGTGAAAATTGAAAAAGGTTCAAACAAGATTTATCCAGACTTAGATTATCCTCTTAAGCCAATGAAGATAACTGTTGAAAAACCACCACCTCCATTTCCTTAAAGATTAAAGAAACAAATTAGGGATAACATATTTGGAAAGTTTTTGGAAATCCTTAAGAAATTAACAAGAAATATTCCTTTTGTTGAAGCATTACAATAAATGTCTAATTATGCTAAGTTTATGAAGGATATTTGGAGAATGAAAAGAAAGTATACAGATCATGAAACTGTTATACTTAGCAGAGAGTGTAGTGTAATAATTCAGAAGAAGCTTCCTGAAAAACTTAAAGATCCTGGTAGTTTCACTATTCCGTGTGCAATAGGTGAAAACTTTTTTGGAAAGGCTTTATGTGATCTTGGAGCGAGTATTAATTTTATGCCTTTATCAAATTTCAAAAGGTTGGGAATAAGAGAAATTTCTCCTACATCTATGACTCTTTTGTTGGCTGATCATTCCATTACTTACCCTAAAGGAGTGGTGGAAGATGTGTTAGTGAAACTGGATAAATTTATCTTTCCTGTGGATTTTATTATACTCGATATGAAGGAAGGTAAAGAAATTCTAATCATTTTGGGAAGACCATTCCTTGCTACTAGAAGAGCGGTAATTGATGTTCAAAAAGGAGAATTAATTATGAGAGTTAATGATCAAGAGGTTACTTTTAATATTTTAAAATCTATGAAATATCCCTCAATGGAAAAAAAAATAATGAATGTTTTAGGATGGAGGTCTATGATTATCTGAGAAATGATCATTTCAAAAATATATTTGAAAAAGAAGAAGAATATAAAAAAATATTTGAAGAAGAAATTAAAGATGATGAAAATTCAGATAATGAGAAGAATGAAGATTTGGAGTATGTTTAGGAGAGATTCGAAATATTAGACATTATGGAAGGTGAAAATAAAAGCTTAATTCCATCTATCATAAAACCTCTTGAACTTGAGATGAAAATTCTTCCTAATAATCTAAAGTATATGTTTTTAGGAGAATCTTCAACCTTGCCAGTTATAGTATCTTCAGAGTTAAATGATTATCAAGAACAAAAACTGTTGGAAACATTAAAAAGATACAAGAAAGCTTTTGGCTGGACTTTGGCAGATATTAAAGGAGTTAGTCCTTCGATTTGTATGCACATAATTTTATTAGATGAAGAACATAATTCAAGAGTTGATCCATAAAGGAGATTGAATCCTATAATGAAAGAAGTAGTTAAGAAAGAGATTTTAAAATAATTGGATGCTGGAATTATTTATCCTATTTCGGATAGTGCTTGGGTAAGTCCAGTAAAAAGGGAGGAGTGACTGTTGAATTAAATGAAAGTAATGAAATTATAACCACAAGACAAATTAATGGATGGTGAATTTGTATTAACTATAGGAAATTAAATTCCGCCACCATAAAAGATCACTTTCCTCTACCTTTTCTCGATCAAATGCTAGATAAATTTGCTGGACACAAGAACTACTGTTTTATGGAGAAATATACTGGTTACCACCAAATACCTATTGCTCCTGAAGATCAAGAAAAGATAACATATTACCATCCCTTACGGAACCTTTGCTTTTCGAAGAATGTTTTTTTGACTGTGTAATGCACCTGAAACATTTCAAAGATGTATGTGTTGACCTCATTTTTGATGAGGTCATCTCTTCTTCTTTTTTAGTACTTAGGATCTAGCCTTAGGCTTTTCCTTTGACTATCTTAGAGGATTAGAATTGGGACCCACCACTTAGAAATTCAAACCACTTCTTAACTCCCTGCAAACTCCACAAACTTGACTATAGACCCCTAATCACCTAGAGGGTTGAAATCAAATATGGAAGTTTAAAGGATGAGTTCCTATAGGACTCTTTGGCCTTAGGACTACCCTGGGTGTCCTGGTCTGGTGAAGGGATGACTTACACACACACTACACCTATACACTACACTTTCACACACATCCTAGAAACACACCCATACCTAACTTGACCTCCTGACTCATAAAGGTGATCCACATGGATGGTCCTTAACCCCTAAGCCCTTGGCTAAGAGGGTTAGGAACAACATAGTGGATGCCTCAAATGAGTCCCTTCATGGCTCATGTGGGCTTGATATGGCTTCATGTCTCAACCAAAATGATTTTATTCCACTTACATTTACCCAATCTTTAATTTTCCAAATTTTCAATTTTCCAAATTTTCAATTTTTGACCCCCGGGACCCTACACCCGCCTAACCTACCCAAAGCCCTTGAAATTACCCAAAATTTTCAAATCACCTAAAATTCCTCAAAACCAATCCCAAACATTTCCACATTACTCAAATTGATCATTCATAGCCAAAAATATCAAAAATTCCAAAATACCTCCCAATACCCTCCAAATACCCAAAATACCCCTCTTGACCCAAAAATCCAAAAATTCAGAAAATTCCCAGAAAATTCCAGAAAATCTGAAATACTCCCAATGTCATTTTGTTCAACTACACCATGGGCCAATTTTGTCAATTTACCTCACTTTTGTCAAAACCCCCAATTTGACCCATTTTAGCCCAAAGTGAACCCAATGTCAAGCCAAACCTACCCAATTGCCCCAAATTTTGGTCCAATTCAATTCTAAACTTCAATTCAACATTCCCAACACCAATCTAGACCAAATCTAAGTCCAATTTGATTGACATTTGAATCCAATTTCACTTTTGGCCTTAAAGCCCAATTTTGACCCATGACCCAAACCTAATCCAAACTAACCCAATTCAACTCCAATTAACCCCAAACCGTTTCTAAACCTTCCTTAGCATCCCCACAAACAAAAAACTAACATGATTTGCCCAAAATTTGGACCCAAACCCCACTCAAATTCAACCCAAAACTAAAAGGCCCAATTTTGACCTAAACCCAAACCTAACCAAAATAAGCCCAAACCCCAAAATCAAGACCTAACCAAAGCCAAAACCTCTTTGAAACACTCCCATAAACATTTCCCAACATTTATTTTACATCAATTTCAACCCTAGCCCAACATTGGCCCAAGTTAGCCCAATTTGACCTACATTGGCCCATTCACCAAAGAGGTTCAAATCCAACCCAAACCTAGCCCAAACACTTCAAATTCATTCCAAATCATTCATGAAACATTTCTAAACTAAATTCAACACTTATTGGATCCAATCCTTTGTAAAATTCTCATCCTAAAATAAAAAAAAACCACTTCCATAAATCATTTTAAAAGCCCACCTTCACTAAATTTCAAAAGGCCCAAAGCCCACATGACAACCCTATATCATCATCCATTGAATGAAACCATCTCCTAAGTTCTAAACCCATGATAAAATAAATCCAAATCAAGCCATATGCCAAATCCCATCAAATCACCCCTAAATTACCAAAATTTCTAAAATCCATTTTCATGAAATTGACCAAGCTTTTCCCCAAGCCAAAGACAAATCATGAAGCCACTCTTAAGCCACATGCAAGCCATGTGAGTTTCTCACATGTGACCTTACCCCATTGGGCAAAAGGAGGAGGTCCTTTCTACATTCCCATAAGGTGATTAACCACTCCCATGATTCCTCTTAACAATGCTTATGCCTAATTGTGCTTGGATGGTGACTTGACCCTACTGATTATGCTGAACCAAATCACTTTCCCTTCAGCCTAAACCAACCATTGGGTGGTGCACCTAGCCCAAAGGGATGGGTTGACCAATTTGAGCCAAAATGAGCCTCTCCCCATACCATTTTAATCCAAACTTTTTACACATGTCCATGGCCAATTGACTACACAAACCTCCAGCCCTAACCCACCTGGACCTGAAGGTGACCCATGCCTGCCGGCCAGCCGCCTGGGTCGCCGGAAAACACCATGGCCGAGACCTTGGGAGGAGCCAAACTTTGGAATTCCATCTTGCTGAGTTGCCCCATGCCCAATGGCCACCATGGCTGTTCTTCCCTTGACCTAAGCAGCTGATCCCAAGCCTTAAACCCCCCTGGGAGGCCCTCCACCCTCTCCTATTTAAACCTCACCTCCTCTCGGCCATGAGAGGTGCCGAACTGCACCTTACTGAAACCCTGCCAAAATTGCTCCAGGACACTCTCCATACTTAGAGCAGTTGATCCCCAGTGATAATTTGCCCAAATCCCCACCAACAGAGCCCAATTTCTCAGCCAAAATTCCACCCAAAACCAGGACACTTCTCCACAGTGGATCAATCCCCAAATTGATTGGTCCTACAACTTCACCAGACCAAGGGAAGAAGTCCACCAGCAAAAGCCCCCTCTCCAGGCCACCCATCTGTTCCAAACTCCAGGCTTTGTGATCGGGCTTGGTCGAAATCATACCTAGGCAATTCACCAGACCAGGAGACTTCATCTGGAGCTTGCTGGGATGCAATCGAAGGTGACACAACCCTCAGATTGAAGCCACACTTCTCTGAGCAAAGGTATGATCTAACTCTTTATCCCGAGCTTCTGGAGATTCTCCATTTCAAATGCCTTAATTTCAATGCATGATCACCGTATAGATGTATTCGTCTCTTCAAGACGAATCCATAGAGTACAAGAACACGAAAATCCGTTGAGAAATGAGTGAGTTCTTAGTGGTTTTAGTGTGGACGACTCTCGGCGAGAACGGCCGGGACGATGAACGGATGTCGTTCATTCCATACACGCGCAGACGGACGGCTCAGATTGGGTCGGATCGACAGATGATACGCGGAAGGCGGGACCCGGGCTGCTGACTCAAGTGGCGGCGTCTAATGGCAGCGCGACACGCGGTGTTTCGGAGATGTCTAGGATGAGTCAGCGCCGCCGTTTTAAATAGAAAATTAGGGTATTTTTGATTTATTTAATTCCCTAAACTTCAAAAATGCATAACTTTGTGTAGGAAAATCAGAAAAATAAAATAAAAATACCCTCTTTCTCAGTGAAGAGAGGAGAATAATGTGGAAAAGAAATCATTTAATTTCAACAAGTATTTTATTTTTAATGATTTATTTACCCTCTGCATTGTTTTAATTCTCCATGCATATAGAAAATTCACCATGGCATGAGACCATAGGGCTTTTGAAGCCTCTGAACTTGGGAATATTCCCTGAATTTTCCAAGGTCAGAGGCCATTCCTATGAGAAGTTATTGATTTTTCAAATTCTTGTTGCTGTTTTGAGTATTTTAAATCCAATAATTAGTATGTTGTGAAATAAATTCTAGGAAAATTTGGTGATGTTTCTTATGACCAGAGGACTCTAGGAAAAATAGGATTTGAATTAATCCACTTGGAATAATCCTAATTGGCTTAAACACCCAAAATAGGTCCTTAATTAATTAGAGCTAATCATACATCAAATTGGCTTGAAATTAATTCTCCACTAACCTTTAGGATTAGAGGAACCCACCATAAAAACTTGAAGTCAATTGGACTTGGTTAGCCCTACTAAATGGGTTGATTAAGTCATTTAGCCAATTTAAACTTTAAAAATTCATAACTTTCAAAATACTTTTTAAAAATTCACCAAATTGGTTTTGGAGCCTCTCGATATTAGGGGAATTTAAGAAAATTAAAATTTCAATTTTCTAAAAAGTTGATTTTTTGTATTATTTTAATATTTTAATAATTAAAAAATAATAAAAATCACAAAAATAATAAAATTCACAAAAATGTCACATTTTGAATTTTAATCACTTAGGAACAAACTCCATATTTTTCTTAGGTCTATTTGATGAGATATTAAATTTTAAAGCCTAAGGTAATTTTAAAATTAAAAAATGTATTTTTTAGCATTTCCACTAAAATAATTCTAATAAATCAAAGAAAAATCAGAAAATTGTAAAAATTGATTATCCGATTTCCTTGATATCAGAGAGATTTTTGAAAAATATAAAATTCATTTTTCAATCTTTATTTTTTTTAAATTAATTAATACTCCAAAACTCAAAATAATTATAATAAAAAGAATATAATTCAAAAAATCACCAAAATTGGTCCAAGTGGTCCTCCGGTCATTAGGAATGTCCCATAATTTTCTTAAGGACGTAAACTTTCCCTTGGTCATATTATTAAATTTTCCTTGGAAATCTCTATTTTCCACCAAAAATAATTACATAAATAAATTAAATACAGAAAAATCACATTTTCTCCTCTCATGTCTTTATTGACATATGAGTGAAGTCACATAGAAATTTCAAGTTCATTTAAGCTCAATTTAGTGAGTTATGAAATTATTAAGCTTGAAGGGGCAAAATGGTAATTAAAATTTTAACCTTTAATTAAAACTTTAGGCTTAATAAAATTAAAGAGTAAAATATTTGATCTTAATCTGATTTGGATGATTGAAATCTAAATAATTAAAGGGTAGAAACCTATTAAACAATTTAAAAATAATTGAAATAAACCTTAATTAAATAATTGATTAAATTTGGAAGAATAATAAGATTGGAATTATTAAAATAGGGATATTATTAGGAAGAGATTTGTTCTTTAATTTAAGAATCCCTAAATTAATCATCTCAATAATATTTAATTCTTAATTAAAATGATAATTCAAATTTAAGATTTAAAATGCTAAAAGACTTAATCATTAAATTAAATTAAAGTTAAATTATTTAAATAAAATCCTTTTAAAATTTCAATTAAATTAATACTTTAACAATTACAATTTAATCATCTTTAAAATATAAAAAATAAAATATTAAATTAAAAATAAAAATAAAATAAAATAAAATTTAAATTTAAATTAAATTAAATTAAAACATATTAAATTAAATCAAATTAAATCAAATCAAATTAAATCAAATCCAATTAAATTAAATTAAATTAAATTAAATTAAATTAATGTAAATTAAATCAAATAAAATTAAATCAAATGAAATTAAATTAAACTAAAGCATATCAAATCAAACTAAATTGAATTAAATTAAATTAAAAGATAGAATCAAGTTAAAATTAAAATCAAATTAAATTAAATTAAAATTGAAACTAAACTAAATTAAATTAAATTAAAGTTAAATTAAATTGAATTAAAAATAACATCACCTAAGACATAAAGAAATTTAAAAATAAATATAAAGCAACTTGAACACTATTCCAAATTTAAACCTGTTAACTGAAATTAAATTAAATCACAAACCATTTGAACATCAATTTGCCCTCGAAAGCTTTTGTTGTCATAACCCCTAAACAGAGCGTTAAATGAAGTGTTACTTCACTTATAAGATATTCAAATGTCCTAGTTCACTGAGCAAAATAACAAAACTTGAATTCTCGGACGGTTAATTCATTTGTACAATTAAATTCATTTGGACTTAAAACAATTCTAGCAATATTGAAAAGATGTTTAAGATCCTTCTTAAGCACTTCCTCAATATGATAGGATGTTTATAAGAACAATTGAACTTAATTGTTCTTTGATGAAGAAAATCGTCCTCAAACCAAAACACAAGAACCTAGACGTCATAGGAAATGACTAGTTATAGGATTAGGAATTTGGTAGAAAACCATAACCCTTCCCTTAGCTTTACCTAGGAACTTGCTTAAATATTCTACATTGTGTTTATGTGCAGCTTGGGATGACGGGAAGACCCTCCAAGTACGCTTTTATTTTGTTAAAATTTACCTTATTGCAATTTATTTAATCGCATCGCACTTACTTTTCTTGCATGATAAACAACTATTGCATGAAAACCCACACCTTTAGGATAGTCCCTAAAACTGAAACTAAAACTAAATTAAAAGTCATTGCAACATAAAATTCACCGCCACAACATTCCAAAATATAAGACAACTCAAAATTTAATCACAAACATAACACAAAACTACAATTACAACTAAATTAAAACGTCTTGTTGGATGATCGGGAATACCTCGGATGATGTAACCTACGTGTTGCTAACGGGATTTCCCACAGTCTAAATGAAAGTGTGGAACTCATTTAGTTGAGTTTAGCAAATTCATCTGGACTAAGTGAATCTGATAAAAATAACGATGCCGGAAAGATGGAACCGGGGATCTTAACCGGTGTTGTTATAATCAACTTTAAGATTTGTTTAATTAAAATATTAAAAAACACCTGGATTTTAAGATTTTCTCTAAACCAAAACACTTTTCTCATCTCCCGATTTATGACTTCTAAAACTAAACCTCTCGCAACAACAAGGAGCTCGGAGCATGGTGGGCAAGCACGACGATCGTCATCGCAAAACTCGAATCTACATCGAGCAAAACCATTCTTAGAATTAAATAACCAATCCATAGGATTTCGAGGTAGTTTACCTAGTGCAACATAAATCCTCAACTCTTCGTTAGGCATTTGCATGATCATGTCATGTAAATTAAGCCCTAACCGGTTTTAGGACTCTGAGGTAGTCGTTTAGTACGACATAAACCCTCATATCTTCGAGGCTATTTGTATGATTTTATCATACAAATATAAGTCCAAATTAATTAAAATTGGCAAAATCAAAACATTAAATAAACATTAGGACTTTCCTAAATCTAAGCCAAACAATAGGATAGTCGGGAAATTACCGAAGTTCGCTTCGAATCTGCGATTTCTCCTACCTTTCTTCCTTTGAATTCCCAAAACAAAATGTTCCAAATTTGATCCATTCCCTATTGAAATTCCAAAATTCAATCCTTTGAAAACTTAAAATTTGAAATTCTTGAGAGCAGAACTACTGATTATTATCGAGAGTTTTCTTAGGTGATTCCCGTCACTTAAGATGTAATTAACTATAGGGGCTTGCCCTTATAGGGAATTTTAAGAACCCAGGTAATATAAACCCTGTTTAATGTATTCATATTAAGCAGGGGAATTTGTCGGCTTATAAAATTGGTTCGCAGGCCAAACGGATGTCACAAACATTTCTAGTTTATTTAATCGAGTCCCATTACCAAGCAGTGTCTCTATTCTTCGGGGTAGATACACGGCTTGTGGTGCGGTGCTCGTTTATGTAAACTATTCGGGATGTCAGATCAGTTTGATTTCATATCTTAAGATTTTCAAACTTAAAATTATTTTCAAAATCAAATGCTACTTTCTAAATTATATATATATATATATATTTAAATTAAATTTAAAATTAAAAATTCGCCGACAATTTCTGTTAGGCGACCCCCTTTTCAAAATAAAACACTTAACCTAAAAAAATAAGCCGTACAATTTCTGGCGACTCCGCTGGGGAAAATTCCTCTCTCCATTTTAATCAGACAATTTTGCTTTCAAAAATCGGTAGTGTATCCATGTTCCTAGTGGATCAAACTACCCTTCTTTCCGTTGGAATACTATGTTCATTTCTACCTTGAACAAGTATAGCCAACATTCTCTCGGATTTAGGAGCCACTGTTTAGACACCCCTAAACGAGAGAGGTTCCGAGATCCTTTTACCTCATTTCGAGGAGGGGTGGACCCCGGTAAGTATTAGTTTAGGAGCGATCTTGCGGGTCGAGAAGTTTCTACAAGACTTTCTCTTCCTTTTCCAGTTCCTAATCAATTCCTTTTATCCTTCCTACAACTCTTCTTCTTTTAATAACTCTTCTTCCTAACGAACAAATCTTTTCGAAAAAAAAACAATTTTCTTTTAATACCACAAATACACTAAGGTAAACAGAAATGTGTTCGGACTCTTTCTTTTTTGTCATAAGTTTTACGACAAGAAGAAGCACGATTCAGGGACTAACACTTGGAATCGCGCCCGCGAAATGGAAGCCCCAAAGCCGATCTTCTCCTTCGTCAACGGACTTGACCTGGCCGTGTTCAAGGACAAACTGCCTGATAATGGAATCATTCGATTCGGACAGGGATTCGGGGACACCAACATCAAAATCCCCGACGTCACTCTCTTTTCACTTACAAGCAAAGTACCGGAAACTGAGAAGCTGTTGATTGAGTTTAACGTCAAGTCAACTCATGAATTCCCTCCTCTGCAGAAGATTCCAACTGAGAGGAGTACTATTGTCCATAGAAGGACTGTTGTTGCTACCCCCACTGGTCTAGTTGTCTCCGTACCTACCCCGGCTTCTGCCAAACTAAAGGGGAAGGATGTTCAGAACTATGATGAACCTGTTACCGTGGAGGGTACAGACCTTCCTGTGAAACCTTCTGTTTTTGAAATTGGGTCCAGCTCGAGAATTCCATCGCTGACACGGACTCAGAGAAGGAACATAAGTAGGAGGATTGCTAGAGAAGCCAGAGCTGCTGAAGTTGCTTTCCTTGAAGAAATCCCAGAACTGCCCGAGTATACACCGCTGCCTGAATAAATACCATTTTTGGGAGGAAGCAGGCTCTATCCCCTCTCCGCTGCAGAGGATGAGGAAAATGTTCGCAAGATTGCTGCTGCATTGCCTCAGCCCGTATATTACAACGATAGCCGTAAGAAAAGGGCTAGAGTTACGCCATTTGCTTAACTGCAAACCCTGATAGAAAAGTTAGCGAAGAAAGAAAAATGCCCTGTGTCGGAAATTTTAAGAAGGATAGGGCGGGTGCCAGCCAAGTCCCATCTTGGGCCGCGAGTAGAACCTGCTATCGCTGCGGAAAAGCCGAATAAGAGAATGAAAGCTAGTCCGCCTATCATTGTTTCAGGACTACAAATTAGGGAAGATACCACCTTCCAGCATTTGGCTGATAGACCATCCGGTCCTAGACCTTCTGCTTCTAGGAGGATGGTATGGCATCCCACTACCGGGCAATTAAGATTAAAACAACAACCTGAGAAAGAAAGTCTCGTCAGGAGACTTGAGTCCGAAGAAAGCGCTACCGCAGTAAAGGGGACTCATGAGATAGAAACCCGACAGTTGTCACATGACAACTGCAAGGATGTACAGAAAAGACCACTAGAAGATGCTATGGAAAAGCTAAGAACCGATATTCGGCGATTAGCAAGGGAAAGAGAAGAGAAATTCGGAGATGAAGTTGACTCGTCAGAGTTCATGGATGATGAATATGCAGAAATTAACATGGTTGAAACACGAGCTTCGTCGGCTTCACAAGGTGCTCCTGCAGCCGCAGAAAGAGAGGAGCCGGAAGTAATGAGGAGGCAGCTTCAAGAGAAAGATGATACAATTGCCCAAATGGCAAAAAGGATGGAAGAGATGGCTGTAGCCCTAGCCACTCTCTAGAGTCAGGTTCAACCCCAAAGAGAGACACCCCCAGAAGTCATTCACATCGTAGACGTAGGAAAGGAGATTACATCCGTCAACGGGGATGATCAATTAAAAAAGGATGCAACACAAAGCATGATTCCGGAAAAGGATATTAAGAGCATGGTGGAACAGCAGGTGCAAGAAGCCTTGGCACAATCAAAGAGCAGGACATCCATTCGGACGGGTAGACCTTACCCTGAAGAATTCGACGCTGTCCAATATCCGAAAGGCTTTGTAGCACCTCTGTTCAAGACCTTTGATGGAACCGGAAACCCTCGGCAGCATGTTGCACATTTTCGTGCCAGTTGTTGCAATGCCGGCGGAAGTGATGCCTTACTCTTCAAACAATTTGTCAGCAGCCTATCAGGGATCGCCTTTGATTGGTATGCAGAATTACCGAACAGTTCAGTGAAGACATTTTCAGAACTAGAGAACCTCTTCATCAAGCGATTTGCCGGAGCTCACCACCACATCACTATAGGTGATTTAGTGGTAGAGAAGCGTAAACCCAACGAAACCTTGGTGGACTACATACTTCGATGGATGAACCTAAGTATGAAGTGTGAGCCACGACTACTGCAACGAAGCATGCGATCGGCATTTTACTGAAGAGCATTCATGGCCCGATAGCACTTCTACTCAAAGGATTTACTATTAAGACTTTTGAGAAGTTGTTAAGCAAGGCCGGAAGCTTGCAAGAGGAGGCGAAGCAATTAAGTTTCACTGACAAAACAGATAAACAGAAGCCCGTGAAAACTTTTGAAAAGAAGTCCGGATCATTGCAAGCAATCGACAAAGGCAAGCAACCGATACAAATATCGTCGAACGGCCGCAGCAACCTCAACGAATTACCAACGAACCCCGACCCAACTATCGCTCATCTCAACAAGTATGAACAACCGCCTCGTCCACAACGTACGTTAAGGGAGCTTCTGAGCAGGGAGTATCCGTTCAAGAATGAGACAGTGCCGAAAATGTTCCGCAGTCTGATGACGACTCCAGATTTCCAACTACCAGAACCTAAAAGACCAGAAGAAGTCGACAAGAAAGGTGATCCCAACTTTTACCCTTACCACCGGATGCTTGGGCATATGATAGAAGATTGTATTACCTTCAAAAGCTGGCTCAACGACAATCTTCGGAAAGGGAATATAACGATCCCAAAGGAGTACATGAAGGAACCCCAGAAAGGAGGTTCCGTCAATGTTATCTCGACGGATCTCATTGTGCCGATAGACCCCTATGCGACTGATGATGGATGGGCTACCGCTTGGACAAGGTCTTCGAAAAAGATTTTGGATCACATCCAAACCGCTTCGGTGCGAGCCTCAATTCAGAGTTCGAAACCTATTAAATCGACACTATCACTTGCGATATAAGAACCACCTCAACAAGAGACAATTGAAGAGAAGAAGAAAATCGACGAAGAAGAGAAGACCGAGGCTCCTAAGGCTGGACTAGGGCCGCTTATCCTAGGATAGTTGTTTCGATTCGGGGAGAAATCCCTCGAACCTCCGACTCGTATGATTATTTGCTCACTCCGGTGGGATCTTATAATGATAAGGGTTATGGCGTTGGCTACGTTTTGACTATTTCTAACGATTACGTAACTAGCGACAATCCGGACATCGATTTCGATACAAATGACAATTCTCAAATCATACACAATCTCGACGATCATAATGACGAAGAAGACATCCATCAAGGAGGCTACGAGAGTTCAACAAGCAACGAATCTATTTGCGAGTTTCGAGGAGCTCCAGTCACGATAGAGTTAGAGCCTTCAGACTCTGAAGCTAATCTAGAAGAACCTGTCATTCCAATTCAAGGGGAGACACCAGCAAACTCAATACTAGGTTCAGAAGAAATTACAGAAGTCAACTTAAGAAGTGGAAGAGTTCTACCTCCGAGAATGGGTCCAAAGGACAAAGGAAAGCAGGTGGTTGTTCAGGAAGAACCAACCCAGGCAGAAGAAATACCCATTCGGGAAGAAGCAGAGACACATGTAAATAAAGTGGACTACAACGTGTTAGCCCATCTTAGGAAACTACCGGCCAAACTGAGCATCTACGACGCTCTCATCTTATCAAAGGAGATGGAGAAGCTCTGATCAAGGCCTTACTTGATCTGAAAATTTGCTTAGCTCAAAAGGCCGGAGATTCCTTAGATGAGGTTTGTTCGTTAAAGGAACAGCGAGGTGTCTCCTTCACGGACAATGATCTACTACTTGGGACAGCAGACCACAACCGACCGTTATACATTTCAGTTACAATTGGAAAGTTTACACTCTCCGCAGTATTGGTGGATCCAGGAGCATCAATCAATATAATGAATCTTCGAACGCTAGCATACTTGGAAATTGATGCTCGCGAGCTTGAAGCGTACAAAATGTTATTAAGAGGATTCAACCGTAAAGGAGAAAGAGCCCTCGGATCAAAAACACTACTAATGAAGACCGGTGACATAGCAAAGACAACCGCAAAATTTCACATAATTGATTCGAAACATCGTTCAACGCTCTACTCGGGCCGACCATGGATACATGAAAACCGGATGGTACCATCATCTCTACATCAGTGCATCAAATACTACGATGGAGGGGAACAGTGCATCAAAGGTGACTTACAACCATTCTCCGTACATGAAATTGGAATCCATGAAGATGCAGCTTATTATGAACCTCCGAAGAAAACAATTTTCTCCAGAGATACCATAACGAATGGAGTAATGGAAGTTCGGGACAACGAAGAACCTGAAGTTCTAGTCCAACAGTCACTCACCACTCCCTTACGGCGAGATGGTGAAGGTTTCTCCACAACTCGCATCCGAGGTCGTGGCAGAGACGTTAGGACAGTTGGACAGAGGAAACCAGCCATCAATGTCGATTGGGAAGACAGTTCTGAAGAAGAAAAAAAAATCAAACAAGAAGCAGCGACAATAAGTCGGAAGAAGCCGCAATTCAGGATCCCGCTCGAAAATGAAAAGAATGAAGAATATAAATCGATGTACGAGAAGATTAACCACTATGTACATACTATGACCCTGACCCGGATCCATTCTAATAAGATCGAGGGTATGGTGGTCAAAGAGGTACGTAGCGGCGGTGCAAAGCCAATCATATTCTACCGTGGTGCTCCTTCCTCCAAAACTGAAAATAATGTACAATTTGAAGATGTCACTTCATCAGAATTAATGGAATTACCTTTTGAGTGGTACTCTCCCTGTGTTCAAAATTTAATTCAGCGTGGTTTCTTACCTCTACAATGGACAAAAGGTCAATCACAACATTTTAAAAAATTATGGAATAACTCCAGTCGCTCACCCAATTCAAAGCACGGTCTCGGATTCGGCACAGTAGGATCAGTTGACGATACTGAATTTTTCTTGGTTGTCACTTGCAAGTCCAATGAAGACTGCATGAAAGCTACAGAAGAACTCGAAGATTTACAAATTGGAGACAGTCCACCGTAATTTGAAGAAGAGATTAAATCTACGATAGATGAGTTAACGAAAGTTAACTTAGGTACTAGCAAAGAGCCTAGACCTACCTTTGTTAGCTCCTTACTCAATAAAGAAGACTCCGAAGAAATAATCAAGTTATTAATGGAATTTAAAGACTGTTTTGCTTGGAGCTATGATGAGATGCCAGGTTTAGCTCAAGAGGTCGCAGTCCATAAGCTAGGAGTGGATCCTACTTATGTTCCAGTCAGACAAGGTCCCAGAAGAATGCGGCTAGAAATCGAACAACAAGTCATAGCTGAAGTTAAAAAGCTAATAGACGCTAAATTTGTCTGCGAAGAACAATACCCAACTTGGTTAGCCAATGTGGTACCAGTTAGGAAGAAAAATGGTCAGATCAGAATTTGTGTGGATTTCAGAGATTTAAACAAGGCATGTCCAAAGGATGAATTCCCTCTACCGATCCCAGAATAAATGATCGACATTGCTTCGACACATGAAATATTCTCATTCATGGATGGATCTTCGGGATACAACCGGATAAAAATGGCTCCGAGAAGATGAAAAACTTACAGACGATTCGGAACGCCGATCGGAGTATATTGCTACACAGTGATGCCATTCGGACTGAAGAACACAGGAGCAACCTACCAGAGAGCGATGGCAAGAATTTTTGATGATCTCATCCACAATCAAGTCGAATGCTACGTGGACGATGTAGTCATCAAAAGCAAAGTAAAGGACAACCACCTATATGATTTGAGAATTGTTTTCGAATGATTAAGACAATTTAACCTTAAGATGAATCCCTTGAAATGCGCCTTCGGCGTCACCTCTGGGAAATTCTTAGGATTCATTGTCCGACATCGTGGAATTGAAATCAATCCGGAAAAGATTAAAGCTATCTTAGAAATGTCGCCTCCCAAAACCTTAAAACAACTACGATCTTTTCAAGGGAAGCTGGCATATCTTCGACGCTTTATCTCGAACTTGTCATGTAGGTGTCAGCCTTTCTCGGCATTAGTTAAAAAGGACACCAAATTTATTAGGGAAGAGAAATGCCAGAGGGCCTTCGAGGACATTAAGCAATATTTAATGACACCTCCTATCTTAGCAGCCCCAGGTCTCGGGTAGACCGTTGATACTTTATACCACGGCTTTAGACGACTCTCTCGGAGCCTCGTTAGCCCAGGTCAATGATGAGGGTAAAGAAAATGCTCTTTACTACCTAAGCCGTCGTTTACTTCCGACGAAAATAAGGTATCCCGCAATTGAAAAGCACTGTTTGGCCTTGATCTTTGCCGCTCAAAAGCTCAGGCACTACATGCTTTCTCATAAGGTCAACCTGATCTCGAAATTTAATCCATTGCAATACTTGATGACTCGTCCAATGCTTTCCGGCAAACTTTCCAGATGGTCAATGATATTATTGCAATTCGACATAACTTTCGTGCCTCTTCGTGCCGTAAAGGGACAAGTCTTACCGGACTTCCTCGCAACGACACCCTTTGCGGCAGAATCTCCTCTCAATGACGATTTGCCGGATGAACAAATAATGAGCCTAGAAGACCACGATGATCGACGTTGGGAATTATATTTCGACGGAGCATCTTCAACACACAAAGACGAAGAATCGCAAGTGATAGTGCCCGGTAAGGCGGGGATCGGATTAATCTTTATAACACCCGAGCGGGGATGTTAAGATACTCCTACCACTTGACGAGCCGTGTACAAACAATGAAGCAGAATACGAGGCCCTCATAACAGGACTGGAATTAGCTATTCAAATGGGGATAACAGAAATCAACATCTACGGGGATTCGCAGTTAATCATTCAACAGATCGCCGGATAGTACAGTATTTTAAAACCAAGACTCGAGCAATACTTCCAGTATGCCATACAGCTGTTGGAACATATTCCGAATGTGACAATCTACAAAATTCCTAGAAAAAAATGCTTTAGCAGATGCGTTAGCTCGCCTCGCAAAAGAATTTGCATGCTTGCAAGATGAATCAGTGGAAGTGTCAGTTCACGGACGTCAGGTCCTATCACAGCTCGACATAGACACAATACACAAATCGAAAAAGAAGAAGAATCGGTTGCAACGAGTGACGTGAAAACACAAAAGATTGGCGACGACCATTAATGACTACCCGCAAATAGGAAGACTACCGGACGATAGGTCGCTAGCCCATCAGATCAAGAAAAGAACTCTGTCCTACGCATTAATAAACAACACATTATACAGAAGGTCTTTCGATCAAATGTGGCTAAGGTGCCTAAGCGGGTCCGAGGCCCGTGAAATTGTTAAAGAGGTCCATTCAGGACTCTGTGGCGCTCACTAGTCGGGTCCGAAGATGAAAATGAATATTAAAAGACTAGGGTACTACTGGCCCTCGATGATGACCGACTGCATGAAAATTGCCAAGAGCTGGCACTAATGCCAAGTGCACGGAGTGGTTCTACACCGACCTCCAAATGTGTTACATCCGACAATTGCGTCGTGACCATTTGAATGTTGGGGCACAGATATAGTGGGTCCAATAGAACCACCATCTTCAAAAGGACATCGCTTCATTCTTGCGGCTACAGATTACTTTTCCAAGTGGGCAAAGGCAGTTCCACTTAGAGAAGTGAAAGCACACCACGTGCTACAGTTTTTCAAGAACCAAGTTGTCTACCGTTTCGGAGTGCCGCTCAGGATCATTTCAGATAATAGGTCAGCATTCAGAAGTACACAAATCAACAATTTTGTCAGGAGACACGAAATCGACTGGCGATATTCAACAATTTACTACCCAAGAGCAAACGGCCTGGCTGAGGCTTTTAATAAAACTCTAGTTCAAATTTTAAAGAAAACTTTGGACGATAATAAGAGAAATTTGCACGAGAAGTTATTAGAAGCCTTATGGGCCTACCAGACAATCTTCAGAACTCCTACTCAAGCTACACCTTACGCTCTGGTGTATGGGTCCGAGGCAGTGTTACCCTTAGAGGTTCGGCTTCCTTCACTCGAATTGCGATTGCAAACAAAATCACGACAAAAGAGAATGCCAAATTACGACTCAGAGGAATTAGAAAGCCCGGAAGGGAAAAGACTTGCAGCGCGAAAAATTTAGAACTATACCAAGCTAAGATGGTTCAAGCCCATGACAAACTGGTCCGCCCAAGAACCTTCAAAGTTGGTGACTTAGTTCTCGTTCTCAAGAGACCTATCCTTGCACACCGCAAGATAGGAGGAAAATTCGAACCCACTTGGGAAGGACCGCTTGTGGTTGAAGCAGTATACTCAGGAGGCTCCTACCAGCTAGTGAACTGCCAAGGAGAACGACATATGCTTCCGATCAATGGACGATACTTGAAAAAGTATTACGCTACCTGATGTTTCGAAGGAATGGATTTTTCATCCCTAGAAGCACGGGTGAAGTAGTTACTTATGACTGGGTCCGAACCCAAAAATAATATAAAAAATGTGCTAAAAAAATATAATAATAAAATCATGATAATAAAGTTTTCCTTGTTTTCTCTTCCATATCAAAATCTTTTCCCCGATCTTTTCCCACTTCATTCCTGTTGAATTTTAAAAAAAATAATACAAAAGAAAACTCTGTCTTTAATAAACATTTTCTTAATGTTCTTATTCTTAGTACAGCCACTGATACTTTTCCTTGTCTTTTCACATGGAAATGTCGAACGGGTGGTTGGTCCTGAACTTTAGAAATGGCGTAAGCCTTGCACTCGACGAAAAGAGGGTGAAAGATGGAGCGATAATAGAGATTGACTCGGACTTCGCACCGGCGGGCTCGCAATACGTGGAAAGTGACTCGGGTCCCGATTGACCGAGAGGAACCGCCCGGTCGGACGAGTAATGAAAGTGGGTGGCCCAAGTCACCACTCCGACGAAGAAGAAAAGGAAAACAAGCACCGAAGAAGACAAGAAAATCAAGTCCGTAGTCGCTACGGCGGAGGGCGAGCTTGTCAGCGCCGCGCCCACAGAAACTCAGGAAGTACGAAGAGCTGCTCTCACAGCAACTCAGCGAAGAAATAAAAATCGTTGTATCCGCAAGATGTTAACAAAACTAGCAGCGGACCAGCGCGATGAGGCAGTTGCTACTGCCAGTGCATATACTTCAAGGACGCCAGTTCACCAGGTACCTGAAGGAAGGAGGCCAGCTCCCAGGATGACAGAAGAAACCAGGGAAATCTCGAGGAGATTAGAAGAAGGAAGGCTACCACGCCACCAGATAAAGCCACCAGTAATGCATAACCTTGTTGCAGAAGCAACCCCGGAGGATGTCCCGACGGAGACCATCCCCGAGGAGCCGAGGTATGCAGGAGAACGTGAAGGGATTGAGCCGTATATCCCACAATACGTCACCAGGCATCGCCATTTGCAAATTATTCCAGAATACGAGCTAGAAAGAATGTAGAATGTCGAGAAGAAAACTTTTGAATACTTCGAGAGAATCAGAGGCAGGAGGATCAATATATTAGAAGGCCTCGAGCTACATACAGACGTGTTCTCAGAATACGAACAACAACAAATCGTGGACTGCATCCAAGATTTGAAAAGAATGGGCCGAGCGGGCCACCAAAGAGAAAACACTTACTCGGAACCCCGGAGATGGATGCCAAGGAAAGGTAGAATTACCATACAATGTGGATGCTGCTACAACTTCGCAGAAGACAGGAAGGGAAACCCACCGGGAATACTCCGTCATGGATAGGTGGATCCAATGCCATTAGTCATCAAAAGGATGGTAAAAAGAATGATAACATGGAGGGTACTGCAAGCAGATTGCATACCCAACAGTTGCATCATTAATATTTACAAGAAGGGTGATCGCATACCCCCGCACATAGATCACCACGATTTTGTCGGACCTTTTTGCACGCTTTCTTTTCGAATGAGTGTAATATCATGTTCGGATCCGACCTCCGGATAGCGAGCCCGAGTGAGTTCCGAGGCCCGGTTAAGATACCATTACCGGTAGGTTCCGTCATGATACCGAAGGGCAATGGAGCGGATGTCGCTAAACATTGCATACCGGGAGTACCAATGAAGCGGATCTCGGTTACTTTCGAAGGATGGATGACAGGAAAGCACCTTACCACTTCCAGCCGGACCCGGAGCTAGAGAGCCTCCGGCCTTACGAGTTGTGAGTTACATGGAAAATATCACACCTCCAACGTACATCCATACGGCATCCTTGCCAAGGATGGCTTGGAAGGTGATGTTATTGACCATGTACCTCACTATTCAGATATGGATTTCTGACAGATACCTTTTTTGGATGGATCGACAAAGATCATACATAGTCCGTTTTGAGTCTACATGGATCCTATGAGATGTATTCCAGATCGAGTTGTATGATGTATCTTCAACATGATTGGAATGAAAGTGACCATGTCACATTTTTGGCCTTCACCTCTTCTGTGCAAGTTGACTGAGAAATGTCATTAAAGTTAAATGAACTTCGAACAAAGAACAGAAAAGAAACAAAAAAGAATAAAAGGAAACTTTCCTTAAAATCCTAAATAAAAAATGATGAACTCCAAGTTCACGATAAAATAAAATTTGAATCGTTAAAGGACAAACAAAATGAGCACAAATTTTAAATCAAATTTCAAATTCAATCTTTCCAGATTCCAAATCAAATCTCAATCAAATTTCAAATTCAATCTTTCCAGATTTCAAATAAAATCTCAATCAAATTTCAAATTCAATCTTTCCAGATTCCAAATCAAATCTCAATCAAATTTCAAATTCAATCCTTCCAGATCTCAAATCAAATCTCAATCAAATTCAAATTCAATCTTCCAGATCTCTAATCAAACCTCAATCAAATTCAAACTCAACATTCCAAATCTAAAATCCAATCCGTTCTACTCTCTCCCTTGTCTGGGATGGAAGCAGTTGATTCCATTGACATGGATCGAATCTGATGGCGAGGAATTGTATCTAATCCAAACCAGCAACTTCCGATCAACTCTTTTTGAGTGGGATATGTAGCATCTACATATTCCCTCCTAGTTTGTTTATTTCCACAAAATCTCTTACAACTTTCATGAAATTCTCGAAACACCAAAATTTCACACTTCTCAAATCAACACTACAAATCTTTGTAAAATCCAATACATCAAATTCAAACTTTTGGGGTTGAGGATTTTACATCCGAGACTACATTGCTTTAGAATTCTTTCCCTATCGCAATGAAATACATCAAAGTCAAACTTTTGGGGTTGAGGATTTTACATCCGAGACTGCATTGCTTTAGGATTCTTTCCCTATCACAATGAAATACATCAAATTCAAACTTTTGGGGTTGAGGATTTTACATCCGAGACTGCATTGCTTTAGGATTCTTTCCCTATCGCAATGAAATACATCAAAATCAAACATTTGGGGTTGAAGATTTTACATCCGAGACTGCATTGCTTTAGGATTCTTTCCCTATCGCAATGAAATACATCAAATTCAAACTTTTGGGGTTGAGGATTTTTCATCCGAGATCGCATTGCTTTAGGATTCTTTCCCTATCGCAATGAAATACATCAAATTCAAACTTTTGGGTTGAGGATTTTACATCCGAGACCGCATTGCTTTAGGATTCTTTCCTATCGCAATGAAATACATCAAATTCAAACTTTTGGGGCTGAGGATTTTACATCCGAGACTGCATTGCTTTAGGATTCTTTCCCTATCGCAATGAAATACATCAAAATCAAACTTTTGGGGTTGAGGGTTTTACATCTGAGACTGCATTGCTTTAGGATTCTTTCCCTATCGCAATGAAATACACCAAAATCAAACCTTTGGGGTTGAGGATTTTACATCCGAGACTGCATTGCTTTAGGATTCTTTCCCTATTGCAATGAAATACATCAAAATCAAACTCTTGAGGTTAAGGATTTTACATCCAATACCACATTGCTCTGAGATCTCTCCTCATTGAAATGATTCAATCTAATCAATTCAATTTTCTTTCGAGGTTGAAGATGTTACATCTAAAACCACGAAATTTCAATTCTCATTTCAAATCAAATCCCTTCAAATTAATCTTAACAAAACTTCAATCTAAATTGAAACTCAAGCTAAAATCTAAGCTCACACATCAAAACTTAAACTAAAACAAAATAAAATCTAAATTGAAATTCCCCCAGATCATGCGATTTGGGATTCACCTCCTTTTCCTTTCCCCAGCGAGAGTTCAGGAATCTCCAGTCTCAGAGATATACTTGACACTCCCCAGCGGAAACTCTTCTACTTTGTCCTAAGTTTGTCACTTGGACGTTTGTGTTAGTTTTGTTGATCACTTCGGTCAACACCAATAAGCACGGTGTGCTCCGTCAGCTCACCACACCTATTAGGGGTCCATTTGTTGACCTCATTTTTGATGAGGTCATCTCTTCTTCTTTTTAGTACTTAGGATCTAGCCTTAGGCTTTTCCTTTGACTATCTTAGAGGATTAGAATTGGGACCCACCACTTAGAAATTCAAACCACATCTTAACTCCCTGCAAACTCCACAAACTTGACTATAGACCCCTAATCACCTAGAGGGTTGAAATCAAATATGGAAGTTTAAAGGATGAGTTCCTATAGGACTCTTTAGCCTTAGGACTACCCTGGGTGGCCTGGTCTGGTGAAGGGATGACTTACACACACACTACACCTATAGACTACACTTTCACACACATCCTAGAAACACACCCATACCTAACTTGACCTCCTGACTCATAAAGGTGATCCACATGGATGGTCCTTAACCCCTAAGCCCTTGGCTAAGAGGGTTAGGAACAACATAGTGGATGCCTCAAATGAGTCCCTTCATGGCTCATGTGGGCTTGATATGGCTTCATGGCTCAACCAAAATGATTTTATTCCACTTACATTTACCCAATCTTCAATTTTCCAAATTTTCAATTTTTGACCCCCGGGACCCTACACCCGCCTAACCTACCCAAAGCCCTTGAAATTACCCAAAATTTTCAAATCAAATAAAATTCCTCAAAACCAATCCCAAAAATTTCCACATTACTCAAATTGATCATTCATAGCCAAAAAAATCAAAAATTCCAAAAATACCTCCCAATACCCTCCAAATACCCAAAATACCCCTCTTGACCCAAAAATCCAAAAATTCAGAAAATTCCCAGAAAATTCCAGAAAATCCCAAATATTCCCAATTTCATTTCGTTCAACTACACCATGGGCCAATTTTGTCAATTTACCCAACTTTTGTCAAAACCCCCAATTCGACCCATTTTATCCCAAAGTGAACCCAATGTCAAGCCAAACCTACCCAATTGACCCAAATTCTGGTCCAATTCAATTCTAAACTTCAATTAAACATTCCCAACACCAATCTAGACCAAATTTAAGTCCAATTTGATTGAAATTTGAATCCAATTTCACTTTTGGCCTTAAAGACCAATTTGGACCCATGACCCAAACCTAATCCAAACTAACACAATTCAACTTCAATTAACCCCAAACCTTTTCTAAACCTTCCTTAGCATCCCCAAAAACAAAAAACTAACATGATTTGCCCAAAATTTGGACCCAAACCCCACTCAAATTCAACCCAAAACTAAAAGGCCCAATTTTGACCTAAACCCAAACCTAACCCAAATAAGCCCAAACCCCAAAATCAAGACCCAACCAAAGCCAAAACCTCTTTGAAACACTCCCATAAACATTTCCCAACATTTATTTTACATCAATTTCAACCCTAGCCCAACATTGGCCTAAGTTAGCCCAATTTGACCTCCATTGGCCCATTCACCAAAGAGGTCCAAATCCAACCCAAACCTAGCCCAAACACTTCAAATTTATTCCAAATCATTCATGAAACATTCCTAAACTAAATTCAACACTTATTGGATCCAATACTTTGTAAAATTCTCATCCTAAAATCAAAAAAAAAACCCACTTCCATAAATCACTTTAAAAGCCCACCTTCACTAAATTTCAAAAGGCCCAAAGCCCACATGACAACCCTATATCATCATCCATTGAATGAAACCATCTCCTAAGTTCTAAACCCATGATAAAATAAATCCAAATCAAGCCATATGCCAAATCCCATCAAATCACCCCTAATTTACAAAAATTTCTAAAATCCATTTTCATGAAATTGACCAAGCTTTTCCCCAAGCCAAAGACAAGCCTTGAAGCCACTCTTAAGCCACATGCAAGCCATGTGAGTTGCTCACATGTGACCTTACCCCATTGGGCAAAAGGAGGAGGTCATTTATACATTCCCATAAGGTGATTAACCACTCCAATGATTCCTCTTAACCATGCTTATGCCTAATTGTGCTTGGATGGTGACTTGACCCTACTGATTATGCTGAACCAAATCACTTTCCCTTCAGCCTAAACCAAGCATTGGGTGGTGCACCTAGCCCAAAGGGATGGGTTGACCAATTTGAGCCAAAATGAGCCTCTCCCCATACCATTTTAATCCAAACCCTATACACATGTGCATGGCCAATTGACTGCACAAACCTCCAGCCCTGACCCACCTGGACCTGAAGGTGACCCATGCCTGCCGGCCAGCCGCCTGGGTTGCCAGAAAACACCATGGCCGAGACCATGGGAGGAGCCAAACTTTGGAATTCCACCTTGCTGAGTTGCCCCATGCCCAATGGCCACCATGGCTGTTCTTCCCTTGACCTAAGAAGCTGATCCCATGCCTTAAACCCCCCTGGGAGGCCCTCCACCCTCTCCTATTTAAACCTCACCTCCTCTCGGCCATGAGAGGTGCTGAAACAGACCTTGCTGAAACCCTGCCAAAATTGCTCCAGGCCACTCTCCATACTTAGAGCAGTTGATCCCCAGTGACAATTTGCCCTAATCCCCACCAACAGAGCCCAATTTCTCAGCCAAAATTCCACCCAAAATCGGGACACTTCTCCACGGTGGATCAATCCCCAAATTGATTGGTCCTACACCTTCACCGGACCGAGGAAGAAGTCCACCAGCAAAAGCCCCCTCTCCGGGCCACCCATCCGTTCCAG
This sequence comes from Papilionanthe hookeriana x Papilionanthe teres, assembly GCA_022702705.1. Classification (NCBI taxonomy): domain Eukaryota; kingdom Viridiplantae; phylum Streptophyta; class Magnoliopsida; order Asparagales; family Orchidaceae; genus Papilionanthe; species Papilionanthe hookeriana x Papilionanthe teres. The sequence goes on along the minus strand of CM040432.1, from coordinate 21,802,156 downwards.
ACTCCAAGCTTTCTGATCGGGCTTGGTCGAAATCATACCTAGGCAATTCACCAGACCAGGAGACTTCATCTTGAGCTTGCTGGGACGCAATCGAAGGTGACACAACCCTCAGATTGAAGCCACACTTCTCTGAACAAAGGTATGATCTAACTCTTTATCCCGAGCTTCTGGAGATTCTCCATTTCAAATGCCTTAATTTCAATGCATGATCACCATATAGATGTATTCGTCTCTTCAAGACGAATCCATAGAGCACAAGAACACGAAAATCCGTTGAGAAATGAGTGAGTTCATAGGGTTTTAGTGTGGACGGCTCTCGGGTGAGAACGGCTGGGGACGATGAACGGATGCCGTTCATTCCATACACGCGCGGACGGACGGCTCAGATCGGGTCTGATCGGCAGATGATACGCGTAAGGCGGGACCCGGGCTGCTGACTCAAGTGGCGGCGTTGAATGGCAGCGCGACACGCGGCGTTTCAGAGATGCCTAGGATGAGTCAGCGCCGCTGTTTTAAATAGAAAATTAGGTTATTTTTGATTTATTTAATTCCCTAAACTTCAAAAATGCATAACTTTGTGTAGGAAAATCAGAAAAATAAAATAAAAATATCCTGTTGCTCAGTGAACAGAGGAGAATAATGTGGAAAATAAATCATTTAATTTCATCAAGTATTTTATTTTTAATGATTTATTTACCCTCTACTTTATTTTAATTCTCCATGCATATAGGAAATTCACCATGGCATGAGACCATAGGGCTTTTGAAGCCTCTGAACTTGGGAATATTCCCTGAATTTTCCAAGGTCAGAGGCCATCCCTATGAGAAGTTATTCATTTTTCAAATTCATATTGTTGTTTTGAGTATTTTAAATCCAATAATTAGCATGTTGTGAAATAAATTCTAGGAAAATTTGGTGATGTTTCTTATGACCAGAGGACTCTAGGAAAAATAGGTTTTGAATTAATCTACTTGGAATAATCCTAATTGGCTTAAACACCCAAAATAGGTCCTTAATTAATTAGAGCTAATCATACATCAAATTGGCTTGAAATCAATTCTCCACTGACCTTTAGGATCAGAGGAACCCACCATAAAAATTTGAAGTCAATTGGACTTGGTTAGCCCTACTAAATGGGTTGATTAAGCCATTTAGCCAATTTAAACTTTAAAAATTCATAACTTTCAAAATACTTTTTAAAAATTCACTAAATTGGTTTTGGAGCCTCTCTGATATTAGGGGAATTTAAGAAAATTAAAATTTCAATTTTCTAAAAAAGTTTATTTTTTGTATTATTTTAATATTTTAATAATTAAAAAATAATAAAAATCACAAAAATAATAAAATTCACCAAAATGTCACATTTTGAATTTTAATCACTTAGGAACAAACCCCATTTTTTTCTTAGGTCTATTTGATGAGATATTAAATTTTAAAGCCCTAAGGTAATTTTAAAACTAAAAAATGTATTTTTTAGCATTTTCACTAAAATAATTCTAATAAATCAAAGAAAAATCAGAAAATTGTAAAAATTGATTCTCTGATTTCCTTGATATCAGAGAGATTTTTGAAAAATATAAAATTCATTTTTCAATCTTTATTTTTTTAAAATTAATAAATACTCCAAAACTCAAAATAATTATAATAAAAAGAATATAATTCAAAAAATCACCAAAATTGGTCCAAGTGGTCCTCTGGTCATTAGGAATGTCCCATAATTTTCTTAAGGACAGAAACTTTCCCTTGGTCATATTATTAAATTTTCCTTGGAAATCCCTATTTTCCACAAAAAATAATTTCATAAATAAATTAAATACGAGAAAAATCACATTTTCTCCTCTCATGTCTTTATTGACATATGAGTGAAGTCACATAAAAATTTCAAGTTCATTTAAGCTCAATTTAGTGAGTTATGAAATTATTAAGCTTGAAGGGGAAAAATGGTAATTAAAATTTTAACCTTTAATTAAAACTTTAGGCTTAATAAAATTAAAGAGTAAAATATTTGATCTTAATCTGATTTGGATGATTGAAATTTAAATAATTAAACGGTAGAAACCTATTAAACAATTTAAAAATAATTGAAATAAACCTTAATTAAATAATTGATTAAATTTGGAAGAATAATAAGATTGAAATTATTAAAATAGGGATATTATTAGGAAGAGATTTGTTCTTTAATTTAAGAATCCCTAAATTAATCATCTCAATAATATTTAATTCTTAATTAAAATGATAATTCAAATTTAAGATTTAAAATGCTAAAAGACTTAATCATTAAATTAAATTAAAGTTAAATTATTTAAATTAAATTTTTTTAAAATTTCAATTAAATTAATACTTTAACAATTATAATTAAATTTTAAAATATAAAAAATAAAATATTAAATTTAAATTAAAAATAAAATAAAATAAAATTTAAATTTAAATTAAATTAAATTAATTTAAATCAAATTAAATTAAATTAAATTAAATTAAATTAAATCAAATTAAATTAAATCAAATGAAATTAAATTAAACTAAAGCATATCAAATCAAACTAAATTGAATTAAATTAAATTAAAAGATACAATCATGTTAAAATTAAAATCAAATTAAAATAAATTAAAATTGAAACTAAACTAAATTAAATTAAATTAAAGTTAAATTAAATTGAATTAAAAATAACATCACCTAAGACATAAACAAATTCAAAAATAAATATAAAGCAACTTGAACACTATTCCAAATTTAAACCCGTTAACTGAAATTAAATTAAATCACAAACCATTTGAACATCAATTTGCCCTCGAAAGCTTTTGTTGTCATAACCCCTAAACAGAGCGTTAAATGAAGTGTTACTTCACTTATAGGATATTCAAATGTCCTAGTTCACTGAGCAAGATAACAAAACTTGAATTCTCGGACGGTTAATTCATTTGTATAATTAAATTCATTTAGACTTAAAACAATTCTAGCAATATTGAAAAGATGTTTAAGATCCTTCTTAAGCACTTCCTCAATATGATAGGATGTTTATAAGAACAATTGAACTTAATTGTTCTTTGATGAAGAAAATCGTCCTCAAACCAAAACACAAGAACCTAGACGTCATAGGAAATGACTAGTTATAAGATTAGGAATTTGGTAGAAAACCATAACCCTTCCCTTAGCTTTACCTAGGAACTTGCTTAAATATTCTAAATTGTGTTTAAGTGCAGCTTGGAATGACAGGAAGACTCTCCAGGTGAGCTTTTATTTTGTTGCAATTTACCTTATTGCAATTTATATAATCGCATCGCACTTACTTTTCTTGCATGATAGACAACTGTTGCATGAAAACCCACACCTTTAGGATAATCCCTAAAACTGAAACCAAAACTAAATTAAAAGTCATTGCAAGATAAAATTCACCGCCACAACATTCCAAAATATAAGACAACTCAAAATTTAATCACAAACAGAACACAAAACTACAATTACAACTAAATTAAAACGTCTTGTTGGATGATCGGGAATACCTCGGATGATGTAACCTACGTGTTGCTAACGGGATTTCTCACGGTCTAAATGAAAGTGTGGAACTCATTTAGTTGAGTTTAGCAAATTTATCTGGACTAAGTGAATCCGATAAAAATAACGATGCCGGAAGGATGGAACCGTGGGATCTTAACCGGTGTTGTTATAATCAACTTTAAGATTTGTTAAATTAAAATATTTAAAACACCTGGATTTTAAGATTTTCTCTAAACCAAAACACTTTTCTCATCTCCTGATTTATGACTTCTAAAACTAAACCTCTGCAACAACAAGGAGCTCGGAGCATGGTGGGCAGCACGGCCATCGTCGTCAGCAAAACTTGAATCTACATCAGCAAAACCATTCTTAGAATTAAATAACCAATCCATAGGATTTCGAGGTAGTTTGCCTAGTGCAACATAAATCCTCAACTCTTCGTTAGGCATTTGCATGATCATGTCATGTAAATTAAGCCCTAACCGGTCTTAGGACTCTGAGGTAATCGTTTAGTACGACATAAACCCTCATATCTTCGAGGCTATTTGTATGATTTTATCATAAAAATATAAGTCCACATTAATTAAAATTGGAAAAATCAAAATATTAAATAAACATTAGGACTTTCCTAAATCTAAGCCAAACAATAGGATAGTCGGGAAATTACCAAAGTTCGCTTCGAATCTGTGATTTCTCATACCTTTCTTCCTTTGAATTCTCAAAACAAAATGTTCCAAATTTGATCCATTCCCTATTGAAATTCCAAAATTCAATCCTTTGAAAATTAAACTTTGAAATTCTTGAGTGCAGAACTACTGATTATTATCAAGAGTTTTCTTAGGTGATTCTCGTCACTTAAGATGTAATTAACTATAGGGGCTTGCCCTTATATGGAATTTTAAGAACCCAGGTAATATAAACCCTGTTTAATGCATTCATATTAAGCAGGGGAATTTGTCGGCTTATAAAATTGGTTCGCAGGCCAAACGGATGTCACAAACCTTTCTAGTTTATTTAATCGAGCCCCATTACCAAGCAGTGTGTCTACTCTTCGGGGTAGATACACGGCTTGTGGTGCGGTGCTCGTTTATGTAAACTATTCGGGATGTGAGATCAGTTTGATTTCATATCTTAAGATTTTCAAACTTAAAATTATTTTCAAAATCAAATGCTACTTTCTAAATTATATTTATATATATTTAAATTAAATTTAAAATTAAAATTCGTCGACAATTTCTGTTAGGCGACCCCCTTTTCAAAATAAAACAATTAACCTAAAAAAATAAGCCGTACAGTATGATGTCTATCTTTAGTAGTATGATTGATAATGGAATAGAAGTTTTTATGGATGATTTCTTTGTAATCGGGACTTCATTTGAAAATTGTTTGGAAAACTTAGCAAAAATTTTGGAGCTTTGTGAGAAAACAAATCTAGTTCTGAATTGGGAGAAATGTCAATTTATGGTTGCAGGAGGAATTGTGCTTGGGCATAAAATTTCTGAACATGGTATGGAGGTCGATCCTGCTAAAATTAGAGTGATTGAGAGATTGCCGCCACCCACTACTGTGAGAGAGGTCAGGAGTTTCTTAAGACACGCTGGATTTTACATGTGATATATTAAAGATTTTCTAAAATTACTAAACCTTTGTGCCAACTTTTAGAAAATTATAGAAAGTTTGATTTTAATGATGAATGTTTAAGAGCTTCTGAATTATTAAAAGAAAAGTTAATCACTACACCTATAATTGTTTCACTCGATTGGGAGAAAACATTTGAACTGATGTGTGATGCTAGTGATTATGCAATCAGAGTAGCATTGGGGCAATGGTATGATAAATTTTTTAAAGTTATTTACTATGCTAGTAAAACTCTTAATGAGAGTCAAATAAATTATACCACAACAGAATGAGAATTATTAGCTATAGTATTTACTTTTGAAAAATTTAGACCTTATTTAATAGGAACTAAAAGTATTGTGCATACAGACCATTCGGCTAGCAAATATTTAATGCAAAAGAAGGATGCAAAACCTAGACTCATTAGATGGATACTTCTTCTGCAAGAATTTGATTTTATGATAGCTGATAGGAAAGGAACTGATAACCAAATAGCTGATCATTTGTCCAGAATAGAAAATGATAAATTATCTGAATTTGAAAAAGAAGTTATAGAAACTTTCCATGATGAGTAACTTTATACTATTATGGAAAGAAATTTGCCTTGGTATGCTGATATTGTGAATTATATTGTAAGTGATATTGTTCCGCCAGATTTAATAAGGAAACAACAAAAGAAGTTTAAATATGATGCAAAATTCTATTTTTGGGATGAGCCCTACTATATAAACAGTGTAAGGATCTGATTATAAGAAAATGTGTGCCACAAGAAGAAACAAATTTGATTATTCAACAATGTCATGATTCTGAATTTGGAGGTCATTTTGGTGTTGATAAAACAGCTTTTAAGATTTTACAATCTGGATTTTATTGGCCTACTTTATTTAGAGATGTTTATAGATATATTAAATCATGTGATCGATGTCAGAGAGTACGTAATATATCTAGAAGAAATGAAATGCCTCTAAATTATAATTTGGAAGTTGAAATTTTTGATGTATGGGGATTAGATTTCATGGGACCATTTACTCCTTCATTTTGGAAATCTATATATATTGGTTGTTGTAGATTATGTCTCGAAATGGATTGAAGCTGTTGCTTTACCAAGATGTGATGCTCTGAGTGTTTCAAAATTTTTAAAGAAAAATGTAATTACAAGATATGGAATGCCGAGAGTGATCATAACTGATGGTGGATCCCATTTCAGGAATAATCAAATTAAGAGATTAAGTGAGAAGTATAATATTATTCATAGAATATCTACTTCTTATCATCCCAGACTAGTGGTTTAGCAGAAGTATTTGATCATGAAATTAAAAGAATTTTGGAGAAAACTGTGAATTAGATTGGTCTGCTCGATTAGATACTGCTTTATGGGCTTATAGAACTGCTTTTAAAACCCCTATTGGAATGTCTCCTTATGGAATAGTGTTTGGTAAGACTTGTCATTTTGCCAGTTGAATTGGAGTATAAAACATATTGGGCAATAAAAGAGTTAAATTTTAATTTGAAAAAGGCCGGAGAGAAAAGATTTATGCAATTAAATGAATTGGAAGAGATCAGAAATGCATCTTATCACAATGATAAGATTTATAAGAGAAAATGAAATTTTGGCATGATCGGAAAATATTGAAAAAGAACTTGGAATTTGGACCAAAAGTTCTAATTTACAACACAAGATTGAAGTTATTTCCTGGAAAGCTCAAGTCTAAATGATTAGGACCTTTTAGAGTTGTAAAAGTTCACTCTTTTGGAGTTGTTGATATTAAAGATCCTAATATTGTAAAAATTTTCAAGGTTTATGGGCATCGATTAAAGCCTTCCTTTGACGGGTTCTAACATGATTTCAATGAGGTTTTAATGCTGAGTCATCTTGATCCATGAAGAAAAATACATATTTTTATGCCTTGATTTTTATCAATTTCTAAGGATATTATGCTTTAATGAAAGGTATTTTTGTGTTTTTGGATGTAGGTGATGTAAAAAGGTCTAGAAAAGGAAAATGAGCAAAAGGGAGCAAAAATGGAGCAAAATACAAAAAAAAGAAAAAAAAATATGGCCTGGCGCCTAAGCGCCAGACTCGATACAGAAACTGTCAAATTTTTGACGACTTTTGGACTGTTATTTTGACGGAGTGAGCAGTTATTGGACATTCTAGAAGACTGACAGTTGTTCCTTGATAATAGGACATGTGATACATTGCATTTGGATGCTCCAAAACAGTTTTAAAAGCGAAGAGGTGCTAGCCAAAGAGAAGAGGTGCGAAGAACTGGACGCCAGATTCCGGCGCCTATGCGCCAGACCGACCTTCTAGAAGATTCATTAAATTTGGACATGTTTTGAAGAGGTGCCTCAAGGCAACCCTTGGAGCCTATAAATAGGAGTCCACTCCTTCAGAGAAAATGGCCCCCCATTCGCCCCACCCCCTCTAGCCTCCTTAGAGAGAGAAATCTCATTAGAGAGAGAGTCTAGAGAATTAGAGAGAGAAATTTAGGGCCACATTTGTTTAGTTTAGTGAGTTTACCTTCAAGTTGTAGCATCTGGAGTTCATTACACTGTGGAGTCAGGAGTCAGAAGATTTGTAGAAGGAATATTTGAGATAAGTATTTTTAGATTTGATTCAAAGTTTATTTATTATGTTTTGCAGTTTATTTTTCAATGTGTTGTGAGTAGTTAGTTTACTTTCTTCCTTCAATCATGAAGAGATAGATAAGATAATATAAAGATTCGATGGAGAATTAATATTCAAAAAAATTTTAAAAACATTGTGATGACATTAATACCTGATCTTACTTTACTTTTTAAAATGGCCATTTAAATTGTTAAAACCTGTTGAAGAGTTTTGAAACCTTGAAAGAGAAGAACTCTTAACTTGCAAATGTCACATGAATCTTTGGGTAGTCAAAGGCCATGTGCGGGCTATTCAAGGTGAAGTGCAAATAAATAGGAAGATAAGATTTAAAGGGCGTAGAATTGATAAGTTTTTAGAGTGACAGGATAAATTCTTATAATTTGATTTATAGATAGGGAATGGGTCACTAGTAGGGCCAACCATAGCCACCCTTTGACATTTAGTAGTGAGAGTCTAGATTAACCCATTACTACTAACAATACATCCGGACTCGATCCGTAAGTTAGCCTAATGTTCTTTGCGCTCGGATCAAAGGGTAAAGAATAAGAATGCTTCTATTTGGCACAATACCATAACTCAAATTCTCCAACGAATATTAAATTATCTTAAAAATATTGGATTAATTGAAGGAAAGAAAGTTTTTATTTTATATAGTTTTCATAAATCATTCTCTTAGTATTGTTTTCTTTAATTGCATCTAGTAAATTAATAGTAATTTATAGTTAATTTAAAGGATAAAAAGATATTTTTAAAATATAATATTTAGAAAATTTATTTCTATAATTTTTCCCCGTAGGATCGATACTTAGGTTATAATAGAAAACCCTATATTACTTGAAACGATACGTATACTTGCGTATTACCCCTAGTAAGTAAAGAAATTTCTAAAATTTACAATATTTTGATTTATACACTAGCTGCTTATTATAAATTGGGTCAAGCATTGGCCATCTTTTGGAAGCATATATTACTGCGTTACTTGCGGTCGGGTCAAGTTTTTGGCGCCGTTGCCGGGGAAAGAAATAAAATAGTTATAAATTTCTGTAAAAAATATTATATTTCTTAAAAAATAAAAATATAAAAAAAATTAAAACTATAAAATATAAAAAATTGTATATTATTCCTTGTTTTTTGCAAAGATTTGGTTCTAAAGGATTAATACCTTTAGATTCTGATTTAGAAAGGACAATTAGAAAAATTAAAAAGGGAAAAAATTAAAAAATTTCAAGAAATGGCTACTTTACAAAATCCAATTGAACTTAATGATCAAAATGTTTATAAACCATTAAGGGATTATGCTAACCCTACAGTTGATGAACTTCATAGTAGTATTTAAATACCAATTGTAGATGCTAATTCTTTTGAACTTTAACGGTCTATTATTCAAATGGTGCAAAACAATCAATTTGGTGGAACACCAAATGAGGATCCAAATTTACTTCTTGTTAGTTTTTTAGAACTATGTGCAACCTTTAAATATAACAATGTTTCTGATGATGCTATTAGACTTAGACTCTTTCCTTTTTCTTTAAGAGATAAAGCAAAGATGTGGTTAAACTCATTAGTGACTGGTTCTATTAAAACATGGGCTGAAATAGCACAAAAATTCCTTGCTAAATATTTTCCTCCTTCTAAAACTGCTAAATTAAGAAACAATATTACTTCGTTTAGTCAATTTGACGGGGAGACAATATATAAAACTTGGGAAAGATTTAAAGAACTATTAAGAAAATGTCCTCATCATGCTTTACCTGATTGGTTGATTATTCAAACATTTTATAATGGATTAATTGGATTTTTAAAATCAATTATTGATGCTGCTGCTGGAGGTTCTTTAATGTCTAAATCATTTGAAGAAGCTTACACTTTAATTGAAGAAATGGCTAATAACAATTTTCAATGGCCTTCCGAAAGGATTAATCCTAAAAAGATGGCAAGTATTCACGATAATGAAGCCTTTTCTATTTTAGCTTCACAAGTAGCAGCAATGTCTAAGAAATTAGATAGTTTTGCAATTAATATTTCACAATATAACTCTGCTAATATTGAAGATTCTCAAACTATTGAAACTTTACAAGCTATTGCAAGTAAAAATAATCCTTATTCAAATTATTATAATCCTGGGTGGAAAAATCATCCTAATTTTAACTGGAATAATTCACAACAACAATGGGGTAATAATCAATCTCATCCCACTGGAAATTGGAATAATCAAGTTAATACAAATTTTAAACCTCCTGGATTTAATAATCAACCGAAAAAGTTATCAGTAGAAGAATTAATATTACAAATGAATAATCAATTACAAAATCAAAATACTGCTATTCGTAATATTGAAAATCAAATGGGGAAAATTTCTACTTTAATTAATAACAGAAATATAGGAACACTTCCTAGTAATGTTGAAATTAATCCAAAGGAAACTGGAAAAGAACATGAACAAGCTAAAGCTGTGCAACTTAGAAGTGGAAAGGAATTAAAAGAAAGAATGCAGAATGAAATTGTAAAAGAGATTGAGGTTGAAGAGATTGAAAAACCTAAAGAAACTCTCTCTCCTAGTCAAGATCAGACTATTATACCTGTTAATGTGGAAGTTGAAAAACCACCACCAACTTTTCCTCAAAGACTTAAACAACAGAAACTTGATCATCAATTTTCTAAGTTCTTTGAAATTTTTAAGAAACTTACTATTAATATACCTTTTGCTGAAGCTTTGGAACAAATGCCAACTTATACAAAATTTATGAAGGATATTTTAAGCAAGAAACGAAAATTTGAAGCTTTTGAAACTGTTGCACTAAGTGAAGAATGCAGTGTAATAATTCAAAAGAAATTACCTGAAAAGCTTAAGGATCCTGGAAGTTTCACTATACCCTGGGCTATTGGAGAAAAATTTTGTGGAAAAGCTTTATGTGATTTAGGAGCAAGTATTAATCTCATGCCATTTTCTATCTTTCGAAGATTAGATTTAGGAGATATTACTCCCACCACTGTAACCCTTGATTTAGCTGATAGATCTATCACTTATCCTAAAGGAGTTATAGAGGATGTCCTTGTTAAAATGGATAAATTTATCTTCCCTGTAGATTTCATAGTACTTGATATGGAAGAAGATAAAGAGATACCTATTATTTTAGGGAGACCTTTTCTAGCTACCAGACGAGCTATGATTGATGTGCAAAAAGGAGAACTAACCATGAGAGTTAATGATCAAGAAATTAAATTCAATGTTCTTAAATCAATGAAGCACCCCGATAAAGAGAAATGTTATCGAATGGATATAATTGATTATTTAACTGAAAAACATTATCAAGAAAAATGTAAAGTCATTTCTGAAGAAAAATTTGAATTTTTAACTGATGAAGATGAAGTTGTAGAGGAGGAAGAGACTTATTTTATAAAAGATAATTGGTAAACTTTAGACGTAACTCAAAATGATATACTTTTACCATCAATTGAAAAAGCCCCTGAACTGGAATTAAAAATGTTACCTTCCCATTTAAAATATGCGTTTCATGGAAATTCGTTAACTTTACATGTTATTATTTCTTCTGAACTTAGTACAAATCAAGAAGAAAAACTAATAGGTGTGTTAAAGAATTATAAGAAAGCTTTTGGTTGGACTATTGCTGATATAAGCGGAATAAGCCCTTCCATTTGCATGCATAGAATTTTAATGGAAGAAAATTTTAAACCAACTATAGAATCACAAAGATGATTAAATCCTATCATGAAAGAGGTTGTTAAAAAAGAAATTATTAAATGGTTAGATGCTGGTAATATTTATCCTATTTTGAACAGTCAATGGGTAAGTCCTATTCATTGTGTTCCGAAGAAAGGAGGAGTAACTGTCATTGTTAATGATAAAAATGAACTTATCCCTACAAGACAAGTTACTGGATGGCGAATCTGTATCGACTATAGGAAATTAAATAAAGCCACTAGAAAGGATCATTTTCCTTTACCTTTCTTGGATCAAATGCTTGATAAACTAGCTGGACACTCATATTTCGTTTCTGGATGGATATTCTGGTTATCATCAATTACTTATTGCTCCTGAGGACCAAGAAAAGACAACATTTACAAGTCCTTATGGAACATTTACTTTTAGAAGAATGCCTTTTGGTTTATGTAATGCACCTGCAACTTTTCAAAGATGTATGATGTCAATATTTTCTGATTTGATTGACAAAGTAATTGAAATATTCATGGATGATTTTTCAGTCTCTGGAACATCTTTTGAATCTTGTTTGGAAAACATTTCCAAAGTTCTGAAAAGATGTGTAGAAACAAATTTAGTTCTTAACTGGGAAAAATTTCAATTCATGGTCACAGAAGGCATTGTACTTGGTCACAAAGTATCACAAAAAGGGATGGAAGTTGATCGAGCAAAAGTAAAAATTATTGCTGAATTGCAACCACCTACTATCATTATCGATGTGAGAAGTTTTCTAGGTCATGCTGGATTTTATAGAAGATACATAAAGGATTTTTCTAAAATTGCTAAACCTCTTTGTCATTTATTTGAAAAAGATACAAAATTTGAATTTAATAAAGAATGTATTAATGCTTTTAATATTCTTAAAGAAAAATTAATATCTGCACCTATCATTGTTGCACCTAATTGGGAGAAATCTTTTGAATTAATGTGTGACGCAAGTGATTTTGCAATTGGAGCTATATTAGGACAAAAATATGAGAAAATTTTCAAAGTTGTTTATTATGCTAGTAAAACTCTCACTGAAACACAAAGAAATTACACTACCACTGAGAAAGAGCTTCTAGCTATAGTATATGCCTTTGATAAATTTAGACCTTATATTCTTGGTACTAAATGCATAGTTCATACTGATCATTCTGCTATTAAATATCTATTATCTAAGAAGGATTCTAAACCTAGACTAATAAGATGGGTTTTACTTCTACAAGAATTTGATTTTCAAATAATAGATAGAAAAGTGACTGAAAACCAAATTGCTGATCATTTGTCTAGAATTAAAAATGATATTATTTCAGAAGAAAATATAAATGAGAAATTTCCTGATGAATCTTTATATGCTATTCAAGAATATAAAACACTTTGGTATGCTGATATTGTTAATTATTTAGTTAGCAATATTTTGCCTTATGAATTGGATAACAAATTTATTAAGAAATTTAAATATGATGCTAAATCTTATATCTGGGAAGAACCTCATTTATTTAAAATTGGAAAAGATTCTATGATTCAAAGATGTGTGCCTTATGAAGAAACTTTTGCTATTATTTAAAAATGTCATGATTCTGATTTTGTAGGACACTTTGGCATAAATAAAACTGCATTTAAAATTTTAAATTCTAGATTTTATTGGCCTACCTTATTTAATGATGTGAGACATTATGTGAAAACATGTGATCGATGTCAAAGTATGGGAAATATATATAGGAAGAATGAAATGCCTTTAAACTATATATTGGAAGTTCAAAATTTTGATATATGGGGTTTAGACTTTATGAGACCATTTGTTCCATCATTTGGAAAAATTTATATTTTATTAGCAGTTGATTATGTTTCAAAGTGGATTGAAGCTATTGCTTTACCAAATTGTGATTCCAAAAGTGTTTCTAAATTTTTAAAGAAAATGATATTTTCAAGATTTGGAATGCCTAAGATAATTATCACGGATGGTGGAAGTCATTTTAGGAATATAAGAATTCAATCATTACTACAAAAATTTGGAATCAAGCATAGATTAGCAACTGCTTATCACCCACAAACAAGTGGAATGGCTGAAGTATCAAACAGAGAAATTAAAAGAATTCTAGAGAAGACTGTTAATCCTAAAAGAACTGATTGGTTTGATAGACTTGATTCTGCATTATGGGCTTATAGAACAGCTTATAAGACACATATCGGGATGTCACCTTACCGGTTAATTTATGGTAAACATTGTCACTTACCTGTAGAACTTGAGCATAAATCTTATTGGGCGATAAAGGAGTTTAATTTTAATTTGAATAAAGCAGGAGAAAAGAGATTGTTGTAATTAAATGAGATGGAAGAAATAAGAAATGCATATGAAAATGCAAGGATCTATAAAGAGAAAATGAAGATTTTAATGACAAGAAAATTTCAGGAAAAGTTTTTGATCCTGAACAAGAAGTATTACTGTTTAATTCTCATTTAAAACATTTTCCTGGAAAATTAAGATCTAAATGGATTGGGCCCTATATAGTTGAGAAAGTACACCATTATGGAGCTGTGGATATTAAAGATCCCAAAACAGGAAAAATTTTTAAAGTAAATGGATTAAGATTGAAGCCTTATTTGGGAGACATTAAAAAGATTTATAAAGAGGCTTATAAATTGAGTCAACCTGATTAAAGATTTACTTAAGTAGGGCTGACGACGTTAAACCAAGAGCTTTGAGGGAGGCAACCCATATTTTTCTTTAGTTTTGAGTGTTTTTATGTTTTAATGTAAGAGTATGCCTCGATCTTGATTAATTTTATATGACTTTAGAAAAATTTGATGCTTATAAGTCTTTATTGACTTAGGCTGAAAATTATTTTAAAGTATGTAAATTTAAAAATTGGATCACTCTATTTTGAATATGAGTAAAAAGGAGATTAAGTTAACCATCATTATAATTGCTTATGATGTGAGTTGTTGAGTCTAAATTACTCTTACCAGTATAGAATACCTATCTTGGAGAACGAAATTTTGAAATTTGACAATTAGGCGAAACGGAGTTGGAATATAGTTCTGGCGCCTAGGCGCCAGAATTCGGCGCCTAAGCGCCAGAATCAGCTATGTATCAATAGGTCCGGCGCCTAGGCACCAGATTCGGCGCCTAAGCGCCACGGTTACTGGGACGTGTAAAAACTGAAATTTTCAGTTTTTCACATGATTTTCCCTTATAAATCAACCTATTCTCTACCCTAACCATCAATGCAATCAGAATTAAGTCCCTTGCATTTCTTGAGAGATTTGAGAGAATTTTGAAGAAATGGAAGGAAGAAGTCATGGAGAAGAAGTTAGAGACAAGGTTTCTAAGGATCCTCAACCCTACTTCAATGGTTTCATCGCTGTAAGTTTAGATGAAATCTCTAGTCGTTTGGATAAGTTTGAAGTGGATTTTAAAAGAATTGGAGATCGCCTTCATGAGATGTTTCATCAGATTGAACATCTAGAATGGCATATGAAACTTCAATTTGATCATTTTGCGGCTTATCAAGATGCTCAAGTTGAAATGTATGCGAAGAATAAGTGGATTGAAGAAAAGACGACTACGAATTTCCCGAGAGCGTTAGTGTTTTTTCCAAGTAGAATTCACAATTTCCCTTGTTAAGATAGAATATTCTGGTAATGGGTTAGTTATTATATGGTTTGTTGAGTCGTTGTATCGATTTAGAGAATCGATTGTGTTTGTTTGTGTATTTGCTTTCATGTTCAATGTGTGTTGTTTTTACTTAGAAATTGTTATTTTTGAGTGTGTATTAGGAACTTAAATCAAGTATAATACTTATCTGGAATGTATTGAGTCAACATTGAAGATTATGAATGGAATTTAGTGAGTTTGATGTAAATTTAGTGTTTGATTGGTGAATTTAATATTTAATTTTTAAAATTTTGGAAAATATTTTGGAAGTTAGAAACTGAAACCCTACTCTAATATGAGTAATTGGAAGTTGAACTTATAAATTTTGGTGGAAAATTAAATTTAAAAATAATTTTTTGTGAAAGGTGAGTCTGGCGCCTAGGCGCCAGAATTCGGTGCCTAAGCGCCAGTTCGACCTGCTACCCGAAAATTACCATTTAAACCCCCAAAAGCCATTTTTGACTCCTAAGCTTCATCTTCTTCCTCGTTTTCGTGAAAATACACGCTTTGGATCCATTTTGAGGTCAATACATTAAGGATTTGAGCGCGTAACCACTCGATTTCATCGTCTCAAGGTCAGATCTACACTTTAAACCATTTCTTTTCGATTTTCACCATAGATTTTCCTAGTTTTTGCTAAGAACCAAAATTTTAAAAAAAAATTTGATTTTTAGTGATTTCTTTGGATTTTAAACTTATTTTTAGTTTTATAAACTTAAAAAGAGTTTAAATCTTTCATTCCTAAATTTGTTCTTGTTTTCTTTCACGTTTAGATGGCACCAAAATCTAAGCATGGGAAGGGACAAGAAAATTTTGATAGCAACAAATTTCCAACTGCGACTGTGCATTTTCGCTTCCACGAACTTGCGTCGTCGAGAAAGTTCATCTCGGAACGAAGTTTCTATCATCCTGGGGAGATGATCGAAAACACTATCGTTGCGCACAACTGGCAACAATTTTGTTACTTCACTGCTATTGCTGTTATCCTGGTTGTTCGAGAATTTTATGCAAATTTTCTAGATACTGAAGATTCGGAAGTCTTTGTTAGAGGAATCGGAGTAGTATTTACTCCAGAAAGAATCAACATATTATATGGCCTGCCACCGACGATTGAGTGCTATTATTTTGGATTATCACCATCTGAGGGTGATTTGGATATGATTATTGCATATTTGACTGAAGGTACTAGATCTTGGAAGATCAGGAATGGCAAAAGGGTAAATTTCAAATCTTCCAAGCTGAATGGTATTTCAAAAGCATGGCACTATTTCATTTCTACTAGATTGTTACCTTCCAATCATCTGAGTGAAGTAACTAAAGATCGAGTGATCTTGAATTACTGCATTCAGGAGAGGAAGCCTATAGACGTTGGCAGTATTATTTATGAATCTGTGGATTCTATTGTGAGATCCAGCACTTCTATTGGATTGGGATTTCCTTCTTTGATTTATTAGTTATGTGTTAATGATGGAGTCAGTGCTGATATTTCTGAAGAGAAGTTAAAGACTACCAAGCCAATTGGGCAGGAGAGTGTTAGTATCTATGATCGTCTTCGAGGGAAGAGATCGACCACACCTACTTCTGCATATACTCCAGGTAGACCTTCTACTTCTCGTAACTCTACTTGAGCTGAGCCACCATCTAGTTTCTGGGAGTCCATGCATGATCAGTTTTTAGAACAGTAGCAGGAGTTGTTTCAAACTCACTGCAGGATAGATACTATTGACAAGAAACTGGATCATCTTTCTGACTATACCCAGAGGAAGAGTAGTTACGATGCAGAGTACGATGAAGCCCTAGTCAGATTTATGAAGGGTGAACATGATGTGAGTGTCCCTACTTTTCCTAGCTTTACAGCATTTATTGATCCTAAGGACGTTGAGTTTTCCTTTGGTGATGATGATGACGATGAGGCGACAGCTAGTGATTAGTAGTAGAGAGATCTTTATGTAGTGCTACTCTGTTGTTAATTTGTTTTGTTTGGATTGTTTGTTAGTTTTATGTTTGATGTGTATTGTTTAGTTTATGTAATTGTGTGGATGGATTCTGTGGTTAAAACATTTTTAGTATATTGTGTTGAGACTGATGTTAGAGTTAATTTATATGTTTGTTTTAGTCAACTGTTTAGAACTTAGTAATTTTTCTCTGCTTTAATTTTTTGTTTCAAATTTAGTATAATAAAAAATTAGCCTGCTTACGTTTTTATACATGCTTCAATTTTATCTTAATTATTCATAAAAGCATGTTTAGAAAGTTAATTTTTCTTTTTAAGATTGTTTTTACATACTTATAAAAATTCTTATGATTTTCTTTCTCTCATATATTCAAAATTTTCATAGTGTACCAAAACTTATGTTTGGGGGAAGGGAAATACATTCAAATTTAAATTTTATTTGTCCTTAAAGAGCTATTATTTTCTTAAAAATAAAAATTTTTAACATAACCTAAGGAATTAAGAACTTATTTGAGACCACTTTTATTTTTGAAATTATAAACAATTTAGTGAAATTAACAAAAGTTTTACTAACTTTGATTGATTTTAAGAATAGAATTATTTAACTTAAGGAAGAATAAAATTAAAGAATTTTTCTATTCATGATAGAAATGATAGAATTTAGAAATATTAAATAATCAAAAATTATCACTTGAAAAAGAAAAGATTGGAAATCTTTTTGAATTCTTATTTATGTTATAATAATTAACTGAAAATGTATAAGTTTTAAAATATAAGTTAAGGATAGTAAAGTTCAAAACCATTAACAGGATATCCAGATATAGTAATCCTCTCTATATATAAGAAAAAAAAATAAAAAAGAAAAAAAAAGAAAAAAAAAGAAAAGAGAGGAGAAGCTTGAGGAAATGCCTAATCAAAAATTGGCTTCACTTGAATTATCTTATAGGAAGAAAACTAGTTACATATCTTACTTAATTTTTATACATGAATATTCATTTAAAAACGATTTTTAAAGAAAATATTTTCTTGTAAATAATCTATGAGATCTTAATATAATAAGCTTCTATTTCTTTTAAATGAATGAAAAGTTTGAAATCTTATGATTTAGTAGTTCAATATTCTTTAAATTCTTAAAATTAAACCTAGTTAGTGAAATTAGGTTAATAATTTACTAAAGACTTTATAAAATAAAAAATTAGAAGGAGTCTTAAATATTTATCTTTTATTCCAAAGGTTATATTTTATATAGTAAAAGGAGTTACTTGAGGACAAGTAACATTTAAGTTTGGGGGATTTTGATCCATGAAGAAAAATACATATTTTTATGCCTTGACTTTTATCAATTTCTAAGGATATTATGCTTTAATGAAAGGTATTTTTGTGTTTTTGGATGTTGGCGATGTAAAAAGGTCTAGACAAGGAAAAGGAGCAAAAGGTAGAAAAGAAGGATCAAAATAAAAAAAGAAGAAAAAAATTATTGCCTGGCGCCTAGGCGCTAGAAAAAAACGACTCGATACAGAAACTGTCAAGTTTTTGACGACTTTTGGACTGTTATTTTGATGGAGTGAGCAGTTATTGGACATTCTAAAAGACTGCAGTTGTTCCTTGATAATAGGACATGTGATACATTGCATTTGGACACTCCAAAACGGTTTTAAATGTGAAGAGGTGCGAGCCAAAGCGAAGAGGTGCGAAGAATTGGACGCGGTGTCCGGCGCCTAGGCGCCCGATTCCGGCGCCTAGGTGCCCGATTCCGGCGCCTAGGTGCCAGACCGACCTTCTAGAAGATTCATTGAATTTGGACATGTTTTGAAGAGGTGCCTCAAGCCAACCCTTGGAGCCTATAAATAGGAGTCCACTCCTTCAGAGAAAATGGCCCCCCATTCGGCCCACCCCTTCTAGCGTCCTTAGAGAGAGAAATCTCATTAGAGAGAGAGAGAGTCTAGAGAATTAGAGAGAGAAATTTAGGGCCACTTTTGTTTAGTTTAGTGAGTTTACTTTCAAGTTGTAGCATCCGGAGTTCATTACACTCGTGGAGTCGGGAGTCGAAGATCCGTAGAAGGAATATTTGAGATAAGTATTTTTATATTTGATTCAAAGTTTATTTATTATGTTTTGCAGTTTATTTTCAATGTGTTCTGAGTAGTTTGTTTAATTTCTTCCTTCAATCATGAAGAGATATATAAGATAATATAAAGATTTGATGGAGAATTAAAATTTAAAATATTTTCAAAAACATTGTGATGATATTAATACGTGATCTTACTTTACTTTTTAAAATAGCCATTTAAATTGTTAAAAACCTGTTGAAGAGTTTTGAAACCTTGAAGGAGAAGAACTCTTAACTTATAAATGTCACATGAATCCTTGGGTAATCGAAGGCCATGTGCAGGCTATTCAAGGTGAAGTGAAAATAAATAGGACGATAAGATTTAAAGGGCGTAGAATTGATAAGTTTTTAGAGTGAGAGGCTAAATTCTTATAATTTGATTTATAGATCAGGAATGGGTCACTAGTAGGGCCGACCATAGCCACCCTTTGACATCTAGTAGTGAGACTCTAGATTAACCCATTACTACTAACAATACATCCGGACCTGATTTGTAAGTTAGCCAATGTTCTTTGCGTCTGGATCAAAGGGTAAAGTATAGGAATGCTTCTTTTTGGCACAATACCATAAATCAAATTCTCCAATGAATATTAAATTATCTTAAAAATCTTGGATTAATTGAAGGAAAGAAAGTTGTTATTTTATATAGTTTGCATAAATCATTCCCTTAGTATTGTTTTCTTTAATTGCATCTAGTAAATTAATAGTAATTTATAGTTAATTTAAAGGATAAAATGATATTTTTAAAATATAATATTTAGAAAATTTATTTCTATAATTTTTCCCTGTGGGATCGATTCTTGGGTTATAATAGAAAACCCTTTATTACTTGAAACGATACGTATACTTGCATAGTACCCCTAGTGTGTAAAGTAATTTCTAAATTTTACAATATATTGATTTATACACTAGCCGCTTATTATAAATTGGGTCAAGCTTTGGCCATCTTTTGGAAGCATATATTACTACGTTACTTACGGTCGGGTCACATCTCGATTAACTGAATGGTTTGTCGAGCTGACGACGTTAAACCAATTGCTTTATGGGAGGCAACCCATATGAATCTTTGTGGAGTGTTTGCTTGTCTGTTGTAGTTATGCTTTTTTTTATAGTTGTTTTTGAATCCTAATAACTCCTAAATATTTAAAAAAATTTGATAAATGATGGATCAAATCAGATATTGGAATATTTTGGATCAAATGAAGTTCGGTGAAAGCTTTTGACCACTGGCGCCGCCGGCGCCCTATCGTTTATACCATACTGAACTTATTTTTTTGAGTGCCGCCGTCGTCCAAATTCTGCGTGACAGTTTTTAAGTCTCAAAACACAAGTTTTGGCCTTCTTTGGCGGGATCTTCGTCCTTATAACTCCCCAAACTCTATTTTTGATCACTTAACTTCAGAAAAGCAAAAACTACCAATACCAATTCAGTTCCTATGAATTCCTATGCCATTGAAACCTCTCGATCTCACATTTGCAATAGAAGGAAGTTCATAAGTTTTGAAGCTCAACGTTTGTTCAATAAAGAGATGATGAAAAGTTGGATTATCAAGTAATGTGGCTTCATAAATCAAGGTATGGATAATCCTACAACTAGAACTGAAGAAATTATTAAGGAGAGACGTTAGGAAGTCCTTTGTTTCACTACCACCACCCTTGTTGTTCCTGTCGTAAAAGAATTCTATGTGAATCTTCATGGAATCAACCAAGGGTTTGTATCTGTGTATGGAAGATTCGTGCAATTCACTCCTACACGAATCATAGATGTCTTTATGATTGAAAACATTCCTAATTGCCACTATTTTAATTTCAATGCCACGAAGGATAATATGAATGATGTGTATCGATATTTAATGGATGAGAATGAGGAATGAAAAATCAAGGAGAATGGATATATTAGTTTCCCATCTGCATCACTCAATCTAGTATCGAAGCGGTGCCATTACTTTATTTTGGCAAAATTTCTTCCGACATTGAAGATAAGCAAGGTGACCAAGGAAAGCGCCATTTTGAATTTCTGCATTCAAACTGGAAGGCCGGTTGACATTGGTAATCTTATTGTGAAATCAGTACTTGGATTAATTGTTCATGGATTTAAATATGGGCTTGGACACCCGTCCACCATATTCCAGTTATGTAGTCAGTCACAGGTTCCATATGAAAGTTGGAAAAAGGTTATTCTTCCATGGAGACCTATTGATCCAACCAATCTCTATGACTATCAGATAGTTGGAGATGAACATGATATGAATCTACTTACTGATCAACTGAGGCAGACTTTGCAGCCGATTCAACCCTACTTTCTTGAAGGTTCTAGAATTATATTGCAGAGGATCAAGTAATTGAAGAAAGAGGTACGAAACATTATGAACGCGATCAATAACATTTCTGATATGTTCTATCATATAGCTTGGAGAATGAAAGAACAATTTGATCACATTGGACGAATTGAGATGGGATTGATCAATCTGATGAAAAAGAACACAATGATTGCTGAAGAATCATCTAACGAATTTGCATTTCATCCATTCTATAACTTTTTTGTGCATCATCAATCAATTGGAGACATTAGATGAGAGGATATTTCTGAAACTGATGTGGAGTAATTTGATGGATTCTACTTATGTATGTTGTGTGTTTAGTTTGCTTTGCTTAAGTTATGTTTGGTTTGTATAGTGTTTGCTTTGCTTTGAACTTGTTTGGATGTGCTTGCTTTCATTGTGTGCTTAGATATTAGTGCTTGCCTATCGTAGAGTACTTACTGCCCTAAATATCTAAAAATAGTTGGTTTGAATGAACTTATTTGGTGTGTTTAATGTAACTTAGATTTTATATATATAAGATTGTTGTGTGTTGTTTGTGTGAAGAAATGTGTTAATTATTGCTTATGAGATGATGTAAACGCTTATTGAAGTGTTAAACATCATTGTGGACATCGAAATGATCTAAATTATGAAAAAAATTTTGTACCCAGAAAATATTTTGAATTGGCGCCGGCGGCACCTGAATCCAGAGAGTTGGCCAATATTTTTAAATAGAGCGCCGCCGGTGCCCTATCGAGCGCCGTCCGCGTTCAAACCCAGAAATTGGTTTTAAACCCTCAATTTTGCAATTTTTGCCCTGGATCCCGCAAATTTTTCCATTTCCTTCATCTTCTTCCTCCATTTTTGCGATATTGAAGATCTAGGGCTTGCTAGATCCCTGATTTAAGGAGTTTTCAAGGCTTTTGGACATTGGATTTGCACTACTTTTGGTAAGAGCTTCACTTGAAGTTATAATTTTTGGATTTTCACTATGGAAACCTCTCACATTCCTTATGTTGGAATTTTTGGAGTTTTACAGAGATTTTGAGATTTCCATGATGAAATTTGCCCTTACTTCTTTAAGATAGTGTTTGGAGTTGATACATTGTGAATTTGGGATTTATTGGAATTATTTTTGTAAATTTTATAAATTCACATGGCTCCAAGGGGAAAGAGGAAATTAGATTTTGATGAGGAGAGATTTGTTAATATCAAAGCCCAATTTCTCTATAACTCTATCCTTCACAACAAGAAGTGTATCCAGGATCGAGCTTTTGATAGTCCTGGCGGATTTATAGAACAATTAATTGTAGAGCAAAACTGGAAAAGATTTTGTTATTTCACTGTGAATGCTGTTTTGGTAGTTGTTCGAGAATTTTATGTGAACGTACTCTACATCAAGACTGAGTTTGTGCTTGTTAGAGGAAAGATGGTTGAGTTTACTCCTCAATGCATCAATGCTTTTTATCAGACTCGGGAAACATTCGTGTGTGAGTACAAAAACTTTGACACTGGAAGGGAGAATATTAGAGAAGTTATTGCTTTTCTGACTGACAGGCGAGGAGAATGGAAAGTAAGTAAAAAATAGTTGATAAATTTCCCCGCCTTCATTTTGAATGTTGCTTCAAAAGTCTGGCATTATTTCATTTTTGCAGGGCTATTACCATCTTATCACCACAGCGAAGTTACTAGAGATAGAGCGATTCTGAACTATTGTATAAAGAAGATGAAAAATATTGATATTGGATCTATTATTTACAATAATATTCAGACGATTGCAAAAGGCCAGTTGATTGGAGGATTAGGACATCCTTCTTTAATCCATGCCTTGTGTGTTCAGTCTGGAGTGGAGTTCAGTAGTTCTGAGGAAGTGGCTATACCATTGAGACCTATTACAAGGAATATTTTTCATACTTATGAGTCTCGTGTAGGAGCCATAATTGAGCGTAGGAGTACTGATATTCCTACTACGAGTTATGATGTTCCATCTACATCTGAGCAGCCTATTTTATCTGATATTATAGAGCAGCTGAGACTACAGAGTACTAGTATGGATAGACTCCATGGTCGGATGGATGTATTTGAGGCGAGGAGTGATCTGAATGAACATTATCTGAAGAGGAGAGTTAAGTTTGATATTGCTTATTATGATGCACATGTCAGATTTATGAGGAAGGAGTCTGATGTGATTTTTCCCACTTGCCCTAGCTATACACCATATAGACCAGATCCTACTGATGTCCCTGCTGATGAACCTGCTGTTGATCCTGGTGATGGAGACTGGTAGATAGTTTATTTGTTTCTTTTTATTTTTTTTGATCTTGTTGTGTTGTGTTGTACTGATGTGATTTAGTAGATATTTACTTTTCATGTGATATGTAACCCTGTGTTGTACTGTGTGATGTAGTGTTATTTACTTTTCATGATGTATTGTTATGTTGTACTGAGATTTTAAAACTGTTAGTTGTATTGTTAGTAGTGTGATAGTTTGTTTCATGTTGTAGTGTTCTATTGGATGTTTGGATGTTTAATTTCTCTTTACCCATGCAAATATTTAAAAATTGTTATATCACTGCTACTAATTGTTTCATGCTTGCTAGTTATAAATTTTGATTAATACCAGATAGCTGTTGAAGATTTTAGAATCCCAACACAAAGAGGTTAGTTTTCTTATACTCTCAACTATTTTAAAATTATTGAAAAACTTAAGTTTTGGGGAGGGTAGAGAAATACTAAACTTTTACTTGTTCTCAACTATTATATATTTTCAAAAGTTATTAGCATAACTTCAGACATTTGATCTTCATTGTAAGTTAACTAAAACTTTTTATTTCAGTTGAATATTATGGAAGGATAAGATGAAAATTTTTGGTAATAAATGTTGATTTTATAGAAGTAAGATATTTGGTATGAAAGGATTTGATTATAGTTAACCATTTAAAGTAAAAAAAAACTGTATTTTTGAAATGTTAAGGGACTTAAAGTATTGTGTATTAAGAAGAGATTGTGACTTTATGAAAAGTAATAAAGCTTGTACCTAACTATAAAGTAAGGTGTTGTTTCAAGTTTAATCTTTAGAAAGTAGAGAGTGAAGTTCAAAATCCTTAAAGGCTATCCAGATATAGTAATCCTCCAGAAAAGAAAAGAAAAGAAAAGAAGGATTGAAAAACAATCCCTAAAAAGAAAAAGAAAAAAAATGTTTATGAGGAGAAGCTTGAGGAGATGCCTAATAAAATAATGGCTTCACTTAAATCATCCTAAAGGGAAAACTTGATTTCATTTCTAAATTTATATTTAAAGTACTGGCCTACATTCTAGTAAAGTTTGCTTGAACTCATTTTTCACATATTCTTTTAAGGCACTCTTATAGGATAAATTATGGTTTATCTTGAAATAAATAGAAGACTAGAACTCTTAGACTTGATTACTGAATATTCTTATACCTGTAATGTTGACTTGAGTTACTAAAATTTTTCTGAAAATCTAACTAATATATTCTTTTGAATGAAAATTTTAGTGTCTTACAGTTGAAAGGTACATTACCTAAAGTTATATTTTATGTAGTAAAAGGATTACTTGAGGACAAGTAATAGTTTAAGTTTTGGGGATTTTGATGCACCAAAAATATATACGGGTTTTGCTCTCTAATTTTACCCATTTTTGGTGATATTGCACTTTAAAAAAAGGTATTTTTCATGATTTGTTCCAGGTATGATGATTTTAGGTGATTGAAACGAAAAGATGCAAAAAGGAACAAATTCGGAGCAAAAAGAAGCAAAAAGAAGCAAAATGGTGAAATATTGTTATGGCACCACCGACGCCCAAATCCAGAGACTCCAGAATTAATGGGCACGATAGAGCGCCGCCGGCGCCCAAAGTCGGTGGAATTCAAAATTTGAGAGTTTTGGAGAAATTTTGAAGGGATGCCTGTGGAATCCCTTGGGATTTCGTCCCTAACTCTTAAATAACTGATTTTGGATGATAGAAGGGGGCTCTCTTGCATTCTATTGCTCTCTCTTAGTGATTTAGTGTGTGTTAAGTGTTAGGGTTTAGTAGAGTAGTGTGTAGAAGAGATGATTAGAGAGGAATTCTTCTCTAAGGAGTGAAGGAGAAGAAGTAAAGTAAGAGATTGCTTCTTCCTTTCCATTCTAAAGAGAGAATAAAGTGTTGTAAAGAAGAGAGAAGAGGATTCAAAGGAACTTTAAAGGGATTTCATTAGGGAAGAGAAATAAATAAGTTGTAATTTCTTTTGTGTTTTTTATTATATCTTCTCCACGAATTCTGAATAGTCTTTTTTCTCTTTCTTCTTGCTTAGAGTTGTGATGATGGTTTGTTGTGGATTTGATGTGCTTTTAATGTATTGAAAAAATTGTGATGGTTTTTCATTTAGAACTTAATTTACTTTCAATTTGGCCAATTGAAATGTCAAAATATGTTGCTGAACATTAAGTTTGAAAGGATTTAATGTCCTACAACAATAATGAAAGATCCATTCAATTTCCATGGATGAATTGCGTAGTTCATGGTAATTGCGTGCAAATAAATAAGGAAATGTGCTTTGAAGGAATTCAATATGGAGATTTCAGGGTGACAGGATGAAATCCTTAAATCGTTTCTAAGACTAGTAATTGATATCAAAGGTTAGCCTTCTGGTGAAGGGTGAGTGGGAGCTCTAAAGTGAGAGTCGGTATCCTCCCAGCCTAGCCTTAGAGTTAATGACTAAACATAGAATATGTCAATGTTCTTTTCATATTTAGAGGAGGGGGTACTCTTCTAAAGGTAAAGAATCATCTATGCTCCTATTTTCCACAATAAATTAGATAACTGATCCATATCAATCCACACATCATATTCTCATTGTAAGAAGAAAGATACTTTTCTCATATATATCAAAAACCTTTTAAATACTTAGTTTAGTGTGTCTGTTAGATAATTTTGTTTTAAAGTAATTAGAAGTAATTGTAGTTTAGATAGTTGTTACTATTTTCTGAATATTAGTAGTAGAAGTGAGAATTGAACTTTAATCATAATTAGAGTGTAAGATTTAGGTGCTTTATTATAACTTGTGAAACTTTTTACTTTACTTCAACTTAAAACCTCCCTGTGGGATCGATAACCAGGAGTCCATTAGAGCCCTGTATTACTTAATACGATACGTATACTTGCGTTGAGTACACGGACTTTACAAAATCATTATAAATATATAAATTTTATTCATAAATTATCACATATATATAAGCACCTCACGATCAAGTTTTTGGTGCCGTTGCTGAAGCTTAAAATCTTCCTACAGTGGTAACAATTTTTTGCATATAAATATATTAAATTAAAGTCCACGTGTGTCAGTAAGCAGGATCGATTTCTAAATTTTTTTTTAATTCCTTTTTCTTTTATAATTTTAAACAAACATAACTAAACTAAATAGGTGTACTGATCACTGTACTATAATAGAAACAAAACATCTCATTACAAAAATAAACTCTAACAATCCAACAATCATCAGTACAACAATAAGTGTCACAGAATCAATACACTCTAAACATTAAAAGTACACTAATATCAACAGTGCGTCAAACATAAAAATAAATCATCACATACATCCAAAACTTGCACACTAACAAAACATAACATAAATAACACAGCTACTTAATCCTAGAAATCTACTCATCACTAGCTGTCTCCTCATCCTCATCATCATCAAATGAAAAATCTACATTCTTATTCTGGCTATCATCATATAGTGAGAATCGAGGACAGGTCGGGAACTGAATTAAATGATCACCCTTAAGGAATCTAACAAGAGTCTCAGAATACTCTGCATCAAAATCACTATTCCTCTGGGTGTACTCAAGAAGATGATCCACTTTCTTATCTATTTTATCCATTCTACAATGGGTTAAAAGTAAGATATTCTGCTGTTCTATAAATTTATCATGCATATTTTCCCAAAAACTAGATGGTGGCTCAGCATCAGAAGTAGAGGGTCGAGAAGTAGAAGGTATACCTTAAGTAGGTAATGAAATAGAGGGTGCGGTAGAACTCTTACCTCTAAGTCGATCATAAAAAATAACATTGTCACGTCCAATGGGCTTGGTAGACTTGAGCTTCTCCTTTGAAAGCTTAGCAACAACTCCAGCACTTTTGCACGGAGAATAAAATAGAGATAGGAATCCCAATCCCACAGAAGTGCTGGAATGAGCAGTGGCCTCCACAGAATCATAAATAATACTCCCGACATCAATTGTCTTCCTCCCCTATATGCAATAGCTGAGGATAGCTCTGTCCTTTGTGACCTCACTCAAATGGTTGGATGGAAGAAGGCAAGCATAAATAAAGTAATGTCAGGCCTTAGAAACACCATTTAACTTAAAAGATGAAAAATTTACCCGTTTCTCGTTCTGAATCTACCAAGCTCTGATACCATCAGTCAAATATGAAATAATCATCTCCAAATCTCCCTCAGATGGAGATAATCCAGAATAGTAGCACTCAATGATCGGTGGCAGGCCGTAGAAAATGTTGATTCTTTCAGGAGTAAATCCTACTCCAACTCCTCTCACGAAGATCTCGTAATCTTCGACATCCATAAAATTAGCATAAAATTTCGTGACGACAGGGATCACAACAAGAACAGTGAAGTAGCAGAATCGTTGCCAGTTCTGTGCAATGATCATATCTTCAATCATTCCACTAGGATTGCAGAAACTCCTGTCCAAGATAAATTTTCTCTTCATAGTAAATTCATTGTATTGAAAATGCACTGCGACAGTAGTGTATTTGCTGCGATCAAAATTTTCTCTTTCTTTCCCTCGCTTAGATTTCAGAGCCATCTAAATGTAAGAGAACGAAAAAGAAAATTAAATTAAAGGATCAAAAGAATAAACTTATTTAAGCCTTAAAAATTTAAATAATGCTTCAAATCCATGGATTAAACTCTGAAAATCAAAATTTTCGGTTTTGCTCAAAAGTTTAAAAATCCATGGTGAAAATAAAAAATAAATGGATTAGAAGGTAGATCTGACCTCAAGATGAAGAAATCGAGTGATTATAAGCTCAAAAACTCAAAAAACCAACCTAAAAATGGATCCCTAGGTATGTATTTCACGAAAAATGGAGGAAGAAGGAGCCTAAGAGTCGTTAATGGCGTCAATGGGTTTAAAAGCGCAAATTTTGGATTCAGGCCGAATCGGCGCTTAGGCACCAAATTTTGGCGCCTAGGCGCTAGACTCGCCTTCCAAAAAATTCAGTTTAAAAATTGTATTTTCCACAAAAACTTAACAAATTTGACTTCTAATTACTCACATGAGAGTATTACTCCAATTTCTAACTTCCAAACATCTCCACAAACAATTTAAATGATAAAATAGATCCAACATTCAAACACAAGATATAATAAAACTCTTCCAATTCCATTTCAAAATTTTTCATTCCAAGCTCAAGTAATTACAAAAAAGTACTATAACAAGGTTGAACTCTTAATAAACAACACAAGCATCACAATTTCAAAGCAAATTCACAATCAAACAACACATTTTGAACATTGAAAGCAAACACACCAACTAAATATTCGAGTCACTAAAACATGACTTGATCACACCTAGAACACACCAACGATCTATTCTTCTCCAAACATTGAATTTTCATCCCTCTCGCAATGAAGATTGCTAAGCCGCATGGGTAGAAACCTAACGCCCTTGGAAATTTCAAAGCCGTCTTGTTATTAATCCATTTGTTTTTCGCAGACATCGTCACCTGAGAATCTTGAAAGGTCACCATATGATCGAATTGAAGCTTAGTTTGCCACTCCAAGTTCTCGATTTGGTGATACATCTCGTGTAGATGATTTCTAACACTTAGCAATTCTGCCTCAATCTTATCTAGATGACTGAATAATTTCTCCAAACTTACTACAATATAACCATTGAAATAAGGTTGAGGATCTTTAGAAGACTTAGTTCTTAACTCATTGCCATGATCTCCTCTCACTATTGCTTCTAAACTTTCTTTTCTCTTCCAAAATGAGTTGTGCTAGATGAAATCAAGGTTGTTTAGGGATTAGGGACGAAGATAGGGTAGTTTATAGGAAGAATTCGTGTGAAAAATTGAAGATTTTTTGTTTTTGCACGAAACTGTAAATGGTGCGCTTAGGCATCGAAATCCGGTATGCTGGCGCTTAGGCGCCAATTTTGGGTCCCTAGGCGTCGGAAACATGTTCGACTTCGTTTCGCCTATCGTCATATTTACAAAGTTTCGGTCTTAAAATAGGTTTATTAAAATGGTGTGATCAACACACACATATCTATTGAGATAAATTCAATTCATAAACAATCACAATGAAAATATATGTGTTTCCTCCCACAAAGCGCTTGGTTTAACGTTGTCAGCCCGACCTAATCAGTTATTTTAATCGGGTAGGCTCAGCTCGTAAGCCTCTTTATAAATCAGTTTCATTTCTCCCATATAAGGCTTTAGTCTTAATCCGTTAACTTTAAATATTTTCCCGTCTTGGGATCTTTAATATCCATAGCTCTATAAGGGTATACTTTCTCAATTATAAATGGTCTCATCCATTTAGATCTTAATTTTCCAGGAAAAAGTCTTAAACGAGTATTAAATAATAATACTTCTTGTCCAGGCTCAAATATTTTTCTTGAAATCCTTTTATCATGTAATTTCTTCATTTTTTTCTTATAAATCTTTGCATTTTCATATGACTCATTTCTTATCTCTTCCATTTCATTCAGTTGTAACAGTCATTTCTCGCTTGCAGCATTCAAATCATAATTGAACTCCTCTATCACCCAGTAAGCTTTATGTTCCAGTTCAACAGGTAAGTAACAATGTTTACCATAAACTAACCGATAAGGTGACATTTTGATGGGTGTCTTATAAGCTGTTCTATAAGTCCATAATGCAGAATGAAGTCTATCAACCCAGTCAGTTCTTTTAGGATTAACAGTCTTCTCTAATATTCTTTTAATTTCTCTGTTTGATACTTCAGCCATTCCACTTGTTTGTGGGTGATAAGCAGTTGCAATTCTATGTTTAATTCTTATTTTTTCCAGTAATGATTGAATTCTTACATTTCTAAAATGACTTCCCCCATCTGTGATAATTACCCTTGGCATTCAAAATCTTGTAAAAATCATTGTCTTTAAAAATTTTGAAACACTTTTGGAATTACAGTTAGGTAAAGCTACAGCTTCAAACCACTTTGAAACATAATCAACTGCTAATAAAATATAAATCTTTCCAGATGATGGTATAAAAGGTTTTATAAAGTATAAACCCCATACATAAAAAATCTCAATTTCTAATATATAGCTTAAAGGCATTTCATCTTTTGTGGATATATTCCTCAATCTTTGACATCGATCACAAGTTTTCACATAATGTCCAACATCTTTGAATAATGTAGGCTAATAAAATCCAGAATTTAAAATTTTAAACAGAGTTTTATCCACTCTAAAGTGTCCTCCAAATTCAGAATCGTGACATTTTCAAATAATTGCAAAAGTTTCTTCATAAGGTACACATCTTCGATTCACAGAATCTCTACTTAGTTTAAATAAATGAGGATCTTCCCAAATATATGATTTAGAATCATTCTTAAATTTCTTAATATATTTGATATTCAATCCATAAAGTAAAATATTGCTAACCAAATAGTTAACTATATCTGCATACTAAGGTGTTTGTAATCCTTGAATAATATGTAACTGTTCATCAGGGAATTTCTCATTTATGTTTTCTTCAGTAATCTTCTCTCTATCATTTTTAATTCTTGATAAATGACCAGCAATTTGGTTGTCAGCTCTTTTTCTGTCCACTATTTGAAAATCAAATTCTTGTAAAAGTAGAACCCATCTTATCAATCTAGGTTTAGTATCCTTTTTAAACATTATATACTAAATAGTGGAATGATCAGTATGTACGATACATTTGGTCCCAAGAAGGTCTAAATTTATCAAAGGCATATACTATTGCTAAGAGCTCTTTCTTAGTAGTAGTGTAATTTATATGAGTTTCATTAAGTGTTCTGCTAGCATAATATATAACTTTGAAAATTTTCTCATATTTTTGTCCCAATACAGCTCCAATTGCATAATCACTTGCATCACACATTAATTCAAAAGGTTTACTCCAAATAGGTGTAGCAATGACAGGTGCAGTGATTAATTTCTCTTTTAGAATATTGAAAGCATTCAGACAATCTTCATTAAATTCAAACTTAGCTTCTTTTTCTAATAAATGACAAAGAGGATTAGCAATCTTAGAAAAATCTTTTATATATCTTCTATAAAATCCAGCATGACCCAGAAAACTTCTCACATTAGAAACAGTAGTGGGTGGCTGAAGTTCAGCAATATATTTCACTTTTGCCTGATCAACTTCCATCCCTTTTTGCGAAATTTTATGTCCAAGTACAATTCCTTCTGTGACCATAAAGCGATATTTTTCCCAGTCTAGAACCAAATTTGCTTCTTCACATCTTTTCAGAACTTTTGCTGTATTTTCCAAGCATGACTCAAAAGTTCTGTTGACCTCACTTTTGGTTGATGTCTAGTTTCTCTATAGATTGCCTAGGGTCTAGCCATAGGACTTCCTAGTGACTTTTCTTAGAGGACTAGCAATGGAACCCTCCCCATAGAAATTCAAACTTTTCGTACTTCACTTGAATTTTCATATGCTTAAGGCTTAACCTCCAGCTTTAGGAGGAAGAGACCAAGCATAAGGAAGTCTAAGTGAAATCCCAATAGGTGACTAAGCCTTAGGATTAGCCCTTGAGAAGCCTGTGTCATACACTGACATTCACAATTACACATTACATTCTACACTCACATCCTAAATCAAATACATTTCACTTCGATCTTCGGATCCTTTAGAAACTCATGTGAGTGGTCCCACTAGCCTTAAGCCTATGGCCAAAAGAGCTAAAATCACCACATAGAGGACCAAAGGGGGCTTCCCTTAGCCTGTAACCCATCTAGAATGATAACGTACTTCATGGACTGACGATACCTCACTTTTCTAAAATTTCAATTTTTACCCCGAAATTACCAAACTGCCCCTGAAAGGGGTCCAAAACCAAAAATTCCACAGAGTCACCCAGGGTTCCCAAAAATTGTTCCAGAGTTTTCCTCTCGTTGAACTGAGAAGTTTGACTATAAACATGCCATACTTTTGAGCTACCAGCGGACCTCTCGCGACTTAAATAGTCGCTACTTGAACGCATTCTGGGCCCCACAAAACCCTCTGCAGTGGTCAGAAATGCTCCCGGACACTGCCGTTCAACTCCAAATTCAATTTTGAACCACTTTGGACCATTAAATCACACTTTTGACCAAATTCCCAAAAAATCCCCAAAATTACCAAAATGCCCCTACATGGCAAAAAATTCGAAAAATTTCAAAAATTCCCAAAATCTCCTAAAAATTCCTAAATTCATTTTCTCCAACTACACTATAGCCCAATTTTATCAATTTAATCTGATTTCATCAAAAGCCCCAATTTTAACTTAAGCTCGACCTAGGCTCTGATTTGACCCAATTTGACCCAATGTTAGTCAATTTCTTCCCGATTTAAATTTTTGATGCTTCAATGCATCCCCCTAAACTAAATGCAACATTCGATTGCCACCAATTTGGCCTTCAATTTTAACCAAATCCAATTTAATCTCAAATCACCAAATTTGACCATTTTTTGCCTGTTTCGACAATGAGGTCAACCAAACGACCTCAGATTCACAAACAGACAGTGTCGTTGTGTCCAGAATGTCAAAATTACTTGGGAATCATATATAAATTGCTACATTTTGGCGCACGACGAAATCAACACTAGTTTTAAATAAAAAATTACATTTTCGCCACCCAAATCTTAACCTAAATCCCCAAATCTCGCTTAAGCCTAGCCGACGCCTCCCCCTTCTCTATTTTGCAAAATCTCCCCGAGCCCTCTCCTTCTTGTCACGATTTTGCCCTGGCTGAACCCCTCTCCATGCATTTTGGCAATTTTTCTCCATGGCTAGGTTATTTCTCCTCTTCTTCTTGTGCTTGGTGAGGTGGCCTCTTCCCCTCCTTGTAAAGTCTGCCATGGGAGCATCTTTTGGCCTTAGGTCACATCCTTGGCAGCCTTCTTTTACTTCCATGGTGCTTGGTCACTTCTCCATGCCTTTTCTTTTCATTCCATCATCTTAAAGATGGGTAAGAGGCTTCACCTTCTTTGGACATTTGGGTATTACTCATGGAAAAGTTTAGGGCTTCTTCTTCCTTCTCCCATGGCTATAAGATGACCTTCTTTCTCAGTTTTTATGGTTGGCCAAAATTTGCATAAGCAAGGAAGGAGAAGTGCTATAATAATTTTGAGTTGCTTGCTTCAATCCATCATTTGGTTTGTTCTACATTTTGATGCAAAGTTATTTCTTTCTTTTTTTGCTTCAAAGATAGGTTGATTTTCATGCTATTTAAAAGTTTATCTATTTCTTTTTTTTTTTTTGACTTGGCTGAAATTTGCATATGGCTTTACGTGCTTGGGGTGTTTTATAAGACTATTTTTGAGTTCCTTTGTTCCACTTTTGGCTAGCCAAAAGGTACATATATGAAAGTTTAGTATTTTCTTTGTTTCACATGAAGTTTGGATACTTTTTCATGCCTCCTTTTGGCTTTGCCAAAATCTCCATGGGGGGGAGGATGGAATTTAGCTTTGCCTTATGTGATGTTTAATTGGCTTTATTTGTGCTTTTTTGGTAGCCAAAGGCATGCCTACCTTTTTTTTTTAAATTTGATGCACTTCTTATGGAAAGTTGGAAGCTTCGCTCTCTTTTCTTCTAAACTTGTTATGTTTCTTGTAGAAGTTTAAAGTGATATACTTTGCTTTGTACTCTTTAAAATTAGCATATTTCATGTGAAGATTTTTAAGTTTGGCATGCTCTACTCCTTTTAAAGTTGGCATATTTCATGAAGGGGCTTTAAATAGCATGCTCATCCTCCTTTAAATTTAATACATTTCATATAAGGCTTTTAAAATGCTTCGCCCCATTCGCTTTTAACTTGGTATGCTTCATATTGAAGTTCAAAATGGCATGTTCACTTTCTGAGCTTGATACATCTCATAAGGAAGCCTTTTATGTTATTTTGCTCTATTCTCCTTTAACTTGATATGATTCATATGAAGCCTTTTCTTTAAAAGTTTGGAATGCTATATTTCTCTTTAAGCATAGTATGTTTCATATAAATGTTTTAAAATTTGGCTTTCTCATTCTTTTGAGCCTTGGTGTAATTCATAAGATGCATATTTAGAGAGGGAAAAGAAAAGAAAAAAAGAAGTGAGAAAGAAATAAAAAAAAGAGGAAGGAAATGGGAAAAAATGAGAGAGTGATGAAAGAAGTATTTGAGAGGGCCAAGTCTCATTTACTTTGCCTCAAAAGAGAATGCTAGTGTTTCACTTTTTTCATGTCATTTGCATACTTGAGGGTTTGGAAGGCATGCTAAGGTTTCTTTAAATTTGAAAAAGAACAATTGATTGTGGCTTGTTCTATCTCATTCTATTGTTCACTATGACACATATGAAAAGCTTGGTGCTTGTGGGAGAAAGATTTGGAGAAAAAAGGAGAAGTGCTTGCCATGGCTTAGTTATACTCATCTATCCACTCTATTCTTTAAACTCATCATCACCCACATGTTTAATGTTGGCCTTGGTAAGGCAAAGTTCATGCTTAACATGTTTCAAATTTGAAGTTGTTCATGAGATATTTAAGTGCTCTTCTTGCATCTTTGGTTGGTTAAGAAAATTAAAGTTTGAAGGTTTGTTGGAAAGTTTGTTTGCTCATTTTGGAGAGCTAAAGCTTATGCATCAAATATCTAAAACATTTCTTATTTCATTTGTAAGTTGGAAATGAAATTGGCTTAGTGACCCATTCTTGTAATTTTCGGATTTGGAAATGTACACACATACAACTTCCAAATTTTGAAGCCATATGGGCTTATTTCTCACTTATTCCAACATGTATTCACACTTACATCACTTAAGCTTCAATTTCATATACTTTTCATCTCATTCCATGCATGAAAATGATTTAATAAAATACTTGTAATTTTCAGATTTGGAAATGTACGCACATACAACTCCCAAATTTGAAGCCATGAAAGCTTCTTGTTCACTTATTTCAACATATATTCACATGTATAACATCACGGCTATGTTTTCTTACATGTTTTACCCAATTCCATGTGTTTGGAGTGCTTTGCATTGGTTGGAATGTACATGAAATAATTTGGTAAAAGTAGTTGCAATTTTCGAATTTGTAAGTGACCTTGCTTGAAACACTCATGAATAAGGTCTGATATGTTGCTTTTTCACATGTTTTACTAGTCTTTCATATACATAACACATAGGTTTTGTTTTTACACATTTTTCACCTCATCCCATGCATACAAAAGTGAGTTTACATCATATGTGCACTTACCAAAGTGCAAAATCTGCACACATCCCTTTCTTCGGAATTGATTCACATCATTCCTGCACATGCCCAATGACAAAATCTGCACTTATACATTAGTGTAGAAGTGCTTTACATCATTCTCATGCTTTTTTGAAATTAAAATCTGCACCTATATGTTATTTTAGAGAGAGTTTTGGACATATGCTTGCTGCCCCCACATGAAAAACTGCATTGGTAGCTATTTTGTGGGTGAATCTAAGACTTTTCTTTGTTGTCCTTGTGTTAAATTTGCATGGCTAAGCATCAAATGAGTTTTTTTAAAGTAAGAAAAGAAGAGAAAGAAAAGTGGCATTGTTATCCCTTTAAAGAGAAGGGTTCTAGCATGCTTGGGAGCTTTAAATTTCATATGATTGGTGAGAAGTTCTTTCTCATTTACATTCTTTTAGCTTGCTTATAATGCTTGGAATGGTGTCACATACATATTCTCCCTTCTTTACATTACCCTACTTGCTTAATATGCTTGGAATGGTGTCATATGCTCTCTTTCTCTCATTATCATGTTATTACGAACATGTTGATGCTTGGGATTTGATGGAAATGTTGAATGTTGTTACATATATACATGCTTGTGTACTGCTTGGATTGTAAATTGCATGTGTGAAAAATCACTTTTATATGTCGTTATGCTGCCCAATTTTTCTTGGTTAAATCCGAGATATGATGATATACACCTTACATGACATACATCCTATATGACACACATCCTACATGATACATTCCCTACATGATACATTCCCTATATGACATGCTCCCTACATGATACACATCCTACATGATACATTCCTACATGATGCATTCCCTACATGATATATTCCCTACGTGATACATTCCCTACGTGATACATTCCTTACATGATACATTCCCTACGTGATACATTCCTTACATGATACATTCCCTACATGATACATTCCCTACATGACATATTCCCTATATGACATTTTCGCTACATGACATACACCTTACATGATACATCCCCTACATGTTACCTTACCTTACATACTATTTCACCTCATTTATAACATCGACTTTATCATCCTACCTTACACATCTGAAAACATTTGAGTCTTTCTATCGTCCTCGATTTTTATCCACCTATGGGCTCACACTTGTTACATTTCATAGTCACCCAGTGCACCACATTGGAGGGGTTTTTATTTACCTATTTTACATGTGTTACAATATCCTCTCCATACATGTCTTTGACGTCTGTCTTGAGGAGTGACCCACCTCCTTTACGACGTTGTGTTAGATTGGTCACTTCATCCTCTTTTTCTTCCTTGACTTTAGTCCTTTGATTTTCACCTTATTTCTTGGCTTAATTCACGTGTTTATGCAGGACACATAAGTGCGCATGTATAGCTTTCCGCTATATGTGGGGCCATCAAACAAGGCTGTAAGTGCGATGGGGACGATGATGGAATTGCAATAGAGAACCAACCCGAGAGAATCGCAGAATAGTATCTCCTGACTCAGAGACCCTGGAGAGGGTAGAGAAAGGAAATTACCGATACTATTCACCCGTCCTTAGGGTTTCTACTACCAACGGTTTAAAATTGTTAGCAGTCCTAGTTTGATTAGGGTAGTAAACATGTGGTTCAAATCACTTACAAAAAATTCACATACATATTTTCAAAAAAAATAATAATACAAAATTACCTCCACCACAAAACAACCTATTTACCTACAGTATTTTGCTTGTATGACATCCAAATTGAAATGAATGAAAAGTTTACAAAGGTCCACGGTTGGCTACTGAGTCGGGTTAGAGCTGCCTTCTGCAAAAAGTTGGTCTAGTAGTCAGTACCTAAGGTAGGACATACAACACAGCTTTGAGTCCTCTGCACCATTGCGATTACAGTCCTCTTGGAATTATAATCCTTTATTTTCTGTGGTTTTTTTTTTCTATGTTGCTTTCTTCAGATTTACTACGGATTTTCTTTATATATTTGTTTTCTTCGAATTTCCTACAGATTTTCTTTACGGATTTGCTTTCCCAGATTTCCTACGAGATGTTACCTCTTGCAAAATTTTTGGTTTTCTTGTGATTCCCTTTTGGTCCATGACCCGACCCGCAATAACACAGTAATTTTTGCTTCCAAAAGATGGCAAAAAACTTGACCTAATTTTTAAATAGTGGCTAGTGTATAAAATCAAAGTTTTGTAAAATTTTAGAAAATATTTTACACACTAGGGGTACTACGCAAGTATACGTATCGTTTCAAGAAATATAGGGTTTTCTTTTATAACCCCAGTATCGATCCCACAGAGAAGATAGGTAAGAAATCCTTTAGGCTAATTCTTGTCTATTTCTATAAGGCTTAAATTTGGAATTTTGATTAAAATGGTTTTTTAAATAACTAATCCTAAATAATGTTCTTAAATAAAAAAGATAACTTATGGATAAATTGGTTTGGAGAATTTTGAGATGTTTAAGACTACCTTTCTCTTGGAATTACATAGATAATGTGTAGGAAAGAAATGCTTAGAATTTTATGTAGTAGTGCCAAATAGAAGCAATCATATTCTTTACCATTTGGTCCAAGTGTAAAGAACATTGGCTAATCCATAGATCGGTTCAGGTTGTTTTATAAGTAGAATGGGTTAATCTTGGCTCACACTATTAGATGTCCAAGGGTAGCTATGGTCGGCCCTACCAGTGACCCGTTCCCTTTCTATGGACCAAATTATTAGAATTTAGTCTGTCAGTCTAAAAACTAATCAATTCTGCGCCCAATAAGAATATTTCTCTATTTATTTGCACTTCACCATGAATAACCCACATATAGCCTTCGATTACTCAAGGATTCATGTGATATTTACTAGTTAAGAACTCATCTCCATATAGTTCTCAAAATTCTTCAATAGATTTTAATAATACAAG
This sequence comes from Papilionanthe hookeriana x Papilionanthe teres, assembly GCA_022702705.1. Classification (NCBI taxonomy): domain Eukaryota; kingdom Viridiplantae; phylum Streptophyta; class Magnoliopsida; order Asparagales; family Orchidaceae; genus Papilionanthe; species Papilionanthe hookeriana x Papilionanthe teres. The sequence continues at coordinate 21,763,303 of CM040432.1, read as the reverse complement.
TGATCGATTTGTAAAGTAAATGAAGATCTGGTATGAATATCATCATCATAATTTAATAAGAGAATATCTAAGCAAATCATAATTCCTAAACATGCATCCATTTCATTACAAAATAAAAGTAAATGAAAATAATTACATAAGAAGTAAAACAATTGATAGAACTATATAATAAATTAAGAGTCAACAAGGAACTTATTTCATTAGTATTCTATTATATTTACGCAACTATCTGTCACTTAAAAGCATTTAATTATTAATTCTATCATAAAAATAATTTCCAACACATGCCACTACTTCATTTAAAAGAACGAGTAAAGAGAATCACTTACGAATCATGGATAAATCACGACCTAAAACTTGGTTTAAAATAAAGAAAACCACTAGAAAGTGTTTACAATAATTACAAGAGAATGAAGAACACAATACTTAGCTTTTTCCCTCTAAAGGAAAGCAGAAGTTCTCTCCACCAAAGTTTCTCACAGATCCATGCACCGCTCGTAAATCCCTTACATAAATATCTTAAAATCCCTCACCAATCTCTCCCAAAGATGTAGAAATCTACATCTTCATGACTCTAAAATGACTAAAATGACTAAGGGGGGAGAAAGAGATGGGGAGAGAGAGAGAGGGACAAGAGAGAGGCACTTTTTCCTATAGAAATATCTCCTATTTATAGAGCTCTGAAAATGGCCAAGGGTTGCTTAACACACCTCTTCAAAAGTAGCCCACATTCATTGAACCATCTAGAAACTGACTCTGGCGCCTAGGCGCCAGACTCTTGTGACCAAGTCTTCGCACCCCTTCACTTTAGGTCGCACCTCTTCAGGATTAAAACCGTTCCAATGTGTCTAGATACATTGTATCACATGTCTTATATATTAGGAGTAACTTCCAGTCTTCTAGAAGGTCTAGAAACTACTTAACACCGTCAAAATAACTCCCAAAGTTGTCAAAAATCCATCCAATAACCGTTTTTGGATGATTCTGGCGCCTAGGCCTTGATTCTGGCACCTAGGCGCCGTTTTCTCATCGTCACTGGCGCCTAGGCGCCGGGTTTGGTGCCTAGGCACCACCCTATGCACAGCTCCGCTATTTTGCTCCATTTGGCTCCGTTTCGACCCATTTCAGTTGCGTTGCATTCCTAACATCTTCACCTACAAGATAGACATAAAAACAAACTTTCTCAAAAGTATAATTTCATGCTAAAACATGTGAGAAATATAAAAGATAATAAGTATAGAAAGATATATAAATATGTGCTAAGTTAGAATTTTCTTCCTTGCTCATTTTGGCTCAAAATTGCATAGTTTTTGCTTCATTTTCTCTAAAATCATATTTTTATACTTGAAGACAAAAATATGAAAAATTTCTTCCTTTAAATTGTAATATCTTTAAAAATGTGCATAAAGTTAGCATGAAATCTACACTAAAAATAAGTAATCTTTAAAGTGGATCAAATTCCTCCAAACTTAAACGTTACTTGTCCTCAGGTAACATTATAATCATGTAAAACCACATAAGCAAATAATGTGTATGAGTTTCTTTAGGAGTTTCTAAAATTTTGTTCTAGAAATGTAGTAGTCGAATTTAGAAAAAATATTAGTAAATGAGACTAATTTGAAGTTTAGAAATCTCTTTGATGAAAGAGTATGAAAATATGTGTTGTTATCTAATTCAGAAATGCTTTAAATTTTTCAAAATATAGGCGTTAGGCATTTTATTTTCTTTACTTAAAAACCTTTATTAAAAAAATTATACTAACAATATTATATTTTTAAGCTTAAGATTTTCTCAAATCTTATACTTTAAAAAGCTCAGGTGTGGATGTACGGCTTCTTTTTAGGTTGAGTGTTGTATTTTTGAAAAGGAGTCGACTACAGAAATTGTCGGTGAAACTTATATTTTAAATTTAATTTAAGTATATATATAATTTAGAAAGTAGTATTTGATTTTGAAAATAATTTTAAATTTGAATATTTTAAGACATGAAATCAAACCGATCTCACATTCCAAATAATTTATATAAACGAGCACCGCATTACAAACCGTGTATCTATCCCGAAGAATAGACATACTGTTTGATGATAGGGCTCGATTAAATAAACTAAATGATTTGTGACATCCGTTTGGTCTGCGAACCACTTTTATAAGCCGACAAATTCCCCTCCTTAATATGAAAGCCTTAAACAGGGTTTATATTACCTGGGTTCTTTAAAATTCCCTATAAGGGCAAGCTCCTATAGTTAATTACATCTTAAGTGATGGGAATCACCTAAGAAAACTCTCGATAATAATTAATAATTCTGCTCTCAAGAATGTCAAAGTTTAAGTTTTCAAAGGATTGAATTTTGGAATTTTAATAGGGAATGGATCAAGTTTGGAACATTTTGTTTTGGGAATCCAAAGGAAGAAAGGTAGGAGAAATCACAGATCTAAAGCGAACTTCGGTAATTTCCCGACTATCTTATCGTTTGGATTGAATTTAGGAAAGTCCTAATGTTTGTTTAATGTTTTGATCTTGCCAATTTTTTAATTAATTAGGACTTATATTTATATGATAGAATCATACAAATAGCGTGGAAGATGTGAGGGTTTATATCGTATCGGACGACTACCTCGAAGTCCTAAGACCGATTAGGGCTTATATTTGCTATGCAAATGCCTAACGAAGAGGTTGAGGATTTATGTTGCACTAGGCAAACTACCTCGAAGTCTTATGGCTTTGTTGTTTAATTCTAGGAATGTTTAGCTGATGTAGAGTTGTTTTGCTGACGAAGATGGCCGTGCTGCCCACCGTGCTCCAAGCTCCTTGTTGTTGCAGAGGTTTAGTTTTAGAAGTCATAAATCAGGAGATGAGAAAAGTGTTTTGGTTTAGAGAAAATCTTAATTTCCAAATGTCTTTTTTTTATATTTTATTTAAAACAAATCTTAAAGTTGATTATAACAACACCGGTTAAGATCCCACGGTTCCATCCTTCCGGCATCGTTATTTTTATCGGATTCACTTAGTCCAGATGAATTTGCTAAACTCAACTAAATGAGTTCCACACTTTCATTTAGACTGTGGGAAATCTCGTTAGCAACGCGTAGGTTACATCATCCGAGGTATTCCCGATCATCCAACAGGACGTTTTAATTTAGTTGTAATTGTAGTTTTGTGTTCTGTTTGTGATTAAATTTTGAGTTGTTTTATATTTTGAAATGTTGTGGCGGTGAATTTTATCTTGCTATGACTTTTAATTTAGTTTTGGTTTCAGTTTTAGGGACTATCGTAAAGGTGTGGGTTTTCATGCAACAATTGTTTATCATGCGATAAATTGCAAGAAGGTAAATTGCAATAAAATAAAAGCGTACCTGGAGGGTCTTCCCGTCATCCCAAGCTGCACTTAAAACACAATTTAGAATATTTAAGCATTTAAAATAAGTTCCTAGGTAAAACTAAGGAAAGGGTTATGGTTTTCTACCAAGTTCCTAATCCTATAGCTAGTCATTTCCTATGACGTCTAGGTTCTTGTGTTTTGGTTTGAGGACGATTTTCTTCATCAAAGAATAATTAAGTTCAATTGTTCTTATAAGCATTCTATCATATCGATGAAGTGCTTAAGACAAATCTTAAACATCTTTTCAATATTTCTAGGATTGTTTTAAGTCCAAATGAATTTAATTAAATAAATGAATTAATCGTCCGGGGATTCAAGTTTTGTTATCTCGCTCAGTGAACTAGGACATTTGAATATCCTATGAGTGAAGTAACATTTCATTTAATGTTCTATTTAGGAGTTATGATAATAAAGGTTTTCGAGGGAAAATTGGTGCTCCAATGATTTGTGATTTAGTTTAATTTTAGTTATCGGGTTTAAATTTGGAATAGTGTTCAAGTTGCTTTATATTTATTTTCTTTATGTCTTAGGTGATGTCATTTTTAATTTAATTTAACTTTAATTTAATTTAATTTGGTTTAGTTTTAATTTTAATTTAATTTTAATTTTTAATTTTAATTTTAATTTTAATTTTAATTTTAATTTTAATTTTAATTTTAATTGATTTTTAATTTAATTTAATTTAATTTAATTTAATTTAATTTAATTTAATATGTTTTAATTTAATTTAATTTAATTTAATTTATTTTATTTTGATTATTATTATTTAATTTAATTTACTTTATTTTATTTAATTTAATTTATTTGATTTAATTTAATTTAATTTATTTAATTTGTTTGATTTAATTTAATTTAATCTTTAATTTAATTTTATTATTTTTTTAATTTTAATTGAAAATTTAAAAGAGTTTAATAATTTAACTTTTAATTTATTTTTAATGATTAAGTCCTTTAACATTTTAAAACTCAAATTTGAATTATCATTTTAATTAGGAATTAAAGATTATTGAGATGATTGATTTAGGGATTTTTAAATTAAAGAACAAATCTCTTCCTAATAATATCCCTATTTTAATAATTCCAATTTTATTATTCTTCCAAATTTAATTAATTATTTAATTAAGGTTTATTTCAATTATTTTAAATTGTTTAATGGGTTTCTACCCTTTAATTATTTAAATTTCAATCATCCAAATCATATTAAAATCAAATATTTTACTTGTTAATTTTATTAAACCTAAAGTCTTAATTAAGGGTTAAAATTTTTTAATTACCATTTTGCCCTTCAAGCTTAATAATTCCATAACTCACTAAATTGAGCTCAAATGAATTTGAAATTTTTATGTGACTTCACTCATATGTCAATAAAGACATGAGAGGAAAAAAATGTGATTTTGCTCTATTTAATTTATTTACATAATTATTTTTAGTGGAAAATAGGAATTTCCAAGGAGAATTTAATAATATGACTAAGGGAAAGTTTTTGTCCTTAAGAAAATTATGGGACATTCCTAATGACCAGAGGACCACTTGAACCAATTTTGCTGATTTTTTGAATTATATTATTTTTATTATAATTATTTTAAATTTTGGAGTATTAATTAATTTAAAAATAAAATAAAGGTTGAAAAATGAAATTTATATTTTTCAAAAATCTCTCTGATATCAAGGAAATCAGAGAATAAATTTTTGCAATTTTCTGATTTTTCCTTGATTTATTAGAATTATTTTAGTGGAAATGCTAAAAATTGTATTTTTAATTTTTTAAATTACCTTAGGGCTTTAAAATTTAATATCTCATTAAATAGACCTAAGAAAAATATGGGGTTTGTTCCTAAGTGATTAAAATTCAAAATGTGACATTTTGGTGATTTTTATTATTTTTATGATTTTTATTATTTTTCAATCATTAAAATATTAAAATAATACAAAAAATCAACTTTTTTAGAAAGTTAAAATTTTAATTTTTTTAAATTCTCCTAATATCAGAGAGTCTCCAAAACCAATTTGGTGAATTTTTGAAAGGTATTTTGAAAGTTATGAATTTTTGAAGTTTAAGATGGTTAAATGGCTTAATCAACCCATTTAGTAGGGCTAACCAAGTCCAATTGACTTCAAATTTTTATGGTGGGTTCCTCTGATCCTAAAGGTTAGTGGAGAATTGATTTCAAGTCAATTTGATGTATGGTTAGCTCTAATTAATTAGGGATCTATTTTGGGTGTTTAAGCCAATTAGGGTTATTTTAAATGAGTTAACTCAAAACCTATTTTTCCTAGGGTCCTCTGGTCATAAGAGACATCACCAAATTTTCTTAGAATTTATCTCACAACATGCTAATTATTGGAATTAAAATACTCAAAACAGTAACATTAATTTAAAAAATCAATAACTTCTCATAGGGACGGCCTCTGACTTTGGAAAATTCAGGGAATGTTCCCAAATTCAGAGGCTTCAAAAGCCCTATGGTCTCATGCCATGGTGAATTTCCTATATGCATGGAGAATTAAAATAATGCAGAAGGGAAATAAATCATTAAAAGTAAAATACATTATTCTCCTCTGTTCACTGAGCAAGAGGGTATTTTTGTTTTTTTTTTCTGATTTTTCTACACAAAGTTATGCATTTTTGAAGTTTAGGGAAGTAAATAAATCAAAAAAATCCCTAATTTTCTATTTATCCGAGTCGGCGCCGCGTCAACCTTAACATCTCCGAAGTGCTGCGTGGCTTGCTCCCATTCGACGCCGCCACTTGAGTTAGCAGCCCGGGTCCCGCCTTCCGCGTATCATCCGTTGATCCGACCTAATCTGAGCCGTCCGTCCGCGCGTGTATTAAATGGACGGCATCCGTTCATCGTCCCCAAGCATCCTCACCCGAGAGCCGTCCACACTAAAACCCAAAGAACTCACTCAATACTTAACGGATTTTCGTGTTCTTGTGCTCTATGGATTCGTCTTGAAGATACGAACACATCTATATGGTGATCATGCATTGAAATTAAAGCATTTGAAATGGAGAATCTCCAGAAGCTCGGGATGAAGAATTAGCTCATACCTTTGCTCAGAGAAGTGTGGCTTCAATTTGAGGGTTATGTCACCTTCGATTGGATCCTAACAAGCTCCAGATGAAGTCTCCTGGTCTGGTGAATCGCCTAGGTATGATTTCGACCACAGCCGATCACAAAGCTTGGAGGCTGGAGCAACTGGGTGGCCTGGAGAGGGGGCTTTTGCTGGTGGACTTCTCCTCTTGGTCCAGTGAAGGTGTAGGACCAGTCAATTTGAGGATTGGCTCACTGTGGAGAAGTGTCCTGGTTTTGGGTGGAATTTTGGCTAAGAAATTAAGTTCTGTTGGTGGGGATTAGGGCAAATTGGCACCAGGGATCAATTGCTCTAAGTATGGAGAGTGATCTGAAGCAATTTTGGCAGAGTTTTCTTAAGGTTTGTTTCAGCACCCTCTCATGGCCGAGAGGGGGTGGTGTTTAAATAGGAGAGGGTGGAGGGCCTCCCAGGGAGAGTTAGGGCTTGGGATCAGCTGCTCTTGGCAAGAGAAGAAGAGCTATCGTTGTCCATTTGGGTTGAGACAAGTCAGCAAGGGAGAATTGAAATTTTTGGCTCCTCCCGAGGTCTCGGCCATGGTGTTTTCCAGCGATCCGGGCGGGCGGCCGGCGAGCAATGGTCACCCTCAAGTTCGGGTGGGTCGTGGTGGGGTTTTGTGTAGGCAATTGGGCCTTGCCATGTGTAAAGGAGATGGCTTGGAATGGAATGGGGAAGAGGCCATTTTGGCTTGGTTTGGGTCAACCCATCATTTTTGGCTTGGTTCACCCTTCAAGGTGGCTTTGGGTGTTGTGGGGAGTCAAAAGGATCGAGTGGCTTGGCATGGAGAAGTCCTTATCCAAATATATTTGGATTAAATTTGGGTTAAGGTGAAACATGCTTAAGGTTAATGAATTTTAGGAGGTGCTTAAAGGACCTCCTTCATTTTCCATTTAAGGAGAGTTGACAACCTAGAGATCCTCATGGCTTGCCAATGGCTTGCATGTGGCTTCATGGCTCCATGTGGCTTGGGAAAAGATTGGGTCAATTTCATAAAAAAGGATTTTGTGGATTTTGGCATTTTAATGGAAATTGTTATGGGGCTTGATTTGGAATTGTTTAATTGATGATTTTGAAACTTAGGGGTGATTTTGATTAAATGGATGATGAGGGGAAGTGTCATGTGGGCTTTCGATGCATTTGGGCTTTTGAATTTGAAGGAAGTGGGCTTTTAGGAAGGTTTAAGGGAAGTGGGCTTTTTGAATTTTAAAGTGGATTTTAGGATGAAATTTTGGTAAAGGCTTGGGCCAAATAATTGTTGGGTTTGGTTCATAGATGTTTCATGAGTGACTTGGAGCAAATTGGGAGTGATTTGGGTTTGAATTTTGTTGAATTTGGGCTTCTTTGGTGAATGGGCCAATATATGTCAAATTGGGCTAACTTGGGCCAATGTTGGGCTAGGGTTGAAATTGATGTAAAATTAATGTTGGGAAATGTTTATGGGAGTATTTCAAAGAGGTTTTGACTTTGGTTGGGCTTTGATTTTGGGGTTTGGGCTTATTTGGGTTAGGTTTGGGTTTAGGTCAAAATTGGGCCTTTTAGCTTTGGGTTGAGTTTGAGTAGGGTTTGGGTCTAAATTTTGGGCAAATCATGTTAGTGTTTTGTTTGTGGGAATGTTAAGGAAGGTTTAGAAAAGATTTGGGGTTAATTAGAGTTGAATTGGGTGAGTTTGGGTTAGGTTTGAGTCATGGGTCCAAATTGGGCTTTAAGGCCAAAAGTGAAATTGGATCCAAATGTCAATCAAATTGGACTTAGATTTGGTCTAGATTGGTGTTGGGAATGTTAAATTGAAGTTTAGAATTGAATTGGACCCGAATTTGGGTCAATTGGGTAGGTTTGGTTTGACATTGGGTTCACTTTGGGTTAAAATGGGTCAAATTGGGGGTTTTGATAAAAGTAGGGTACATTGATAAAATTGGCCCATGGTGTAGTTGAACAAAATGAAATTGGGAATATTTGGGATTTTCTGGAATTTTCTGGGAATTTTCTAGGAATTTTCTGAATTTTTGGATTTTTGGGTCAAGGGGGGTATTTTAGGTATTTAGAGGGTATTGGGAGGTAGTTTTGGAATTTTTGGTATTTTTGGGTATGGATGGTCAATTTGAGTGGATAGAAATATTTAGGAATGATTTTGGAAAATTTTGGGTGATTTGGAAATTTTTGAGAAATTTGGGTAGTTTCAAGGGTTTTGGGTAGGTTAAGCGGGTGTAGGGTCCCGGGGGTCAAAAATTGAAAATTTGGAAAATTGAAAATTTGGAAAATTGAAGATTGGGTGAATATAAGTGGAATAAAATCATTTTGGTTGAGCCATGAAGCCATATCAAGCCCACATGAGCCATGAAGGGACTCATTTGAGGCATCCACTATGTTGTTCCTAACCCTCTTAGCCAAGGGCTTAGGGGTTAAGGACCATCCATGTAAATCACCTACATGAGTCAGGAGGTCAAGTTGGGTATGGGTGTGGTTTTAGGAGGTGTGTGAAAGTGTAGTGCATAAATGTAGTGTGTGTGTAAGTCAGCCCTTCACCAGACCAGGCCACCCAGGGTAGTCCTAAGGCCAAAGAGTCCTATAGGAACTCATCCTTTAAACTTCCACATTTGATTTCAATCCTCTAGGTGATTAGGGGTCTACAGTCAAGTTTGTGGAGTTTGCAGGGAGTTAAGAAGTGGCTTGAATTTCTAAGTGGTGGGTCCCAATTCTAGTCCTCTAAGACAGTCAAAGGAAAAGCCTAAGGCTAGATCCTAAGTACTAAAAAGAAGAAGAGAAGACCTCATCAAAAATGAGGTCAACAGTGGAACCAATTTTTTATTAGGCCCTTTAATCCTTAAGCTTCTCCCTCCTTTTTCACATACTATACTTTTCTTTTCTTTTTCTTTTTCTTTTACTTCCTTTTCTTTCTTCTTTTTTTTAGGCAAGGATTACTATATCTGGATAGGCCTTTAATAATTTTGAATTCCACCGTTCCTTCCTAAAGCATAAGGTAGATATATATCTTTTACTTAGAAATATAATAACAGTTTTGAAAATTATTTTTCAATAAAAGAAATTTAATTATTAAAAATAAAAGTCTAATCCTTCTATTTTTCTAAAAATACAACTTTTCTTACTAAAGATGGTTACACAATATTTAACATTTCTTCACTAAGAAAAATTTAACTTTAAATTTTTCATCACTACTATAAATTTTAACTAAATTCTCTTACTCATTTCTATATTCAAAATTTTATTTCCCTAATATAACTTCATACACAATTATGTTTCAGTCAAAAATCAAATTTATTTATAGCATTGTTTAGGAAAAATAAAATTGAAGTTTTTGAAAATTGTTTTTCATTCCACCCCAGACATGATTTTTAAAATATTTTGCAATTAATTCCATAAAATATAGGAGGAAAAAAAATAAAAGATAAATCTACTAACTACTACAACATCCTATCAAATTTATATATATGCATAATCAGGATATAATGATTACAGAAGAAAGTAAATCTAGCCTAAAATATGCTTGTTATAATATTAAACTTAATGGAAGTATATTAACTTTAATATATATTTTTCTTCCTACCTTCAAACTTTAATTTGAACATGTATAGTATTCAACACAGAAAATATAAGCAGTAAGAAAAATAGTTCAGAAATTCTATTTACCACAAATGTATGTCAAAAACATCTACAAATATTCATCATGACAGAACAATTTGCAATAGAAAGTAAATCTAAACTAAACATGCTAGAATAAAATTAAACTAAAGAAATGTTAAATAAACAGGACATCTATCGGCATAGGAATATATATTTAAGTGTTATTCAAATCTCTTAATTGTTGTAACACAAACACAAACACACAAACTAAAATACCTAGACTCACAGATTCATAAACAAATATCAATAAAGGTTAATTTGATCTCGTTTCTACTCACATTTTCCCTCCTTACATTTAATTTCTAACGAAAGAAACTGCACTAATAACGATAATATGATAAATAAAAATAGTGCAGTTCACTCATAAGTTGTTCATTAAGCAATATCATGACCTTACATAGTGAAAACAAAGTCAGATAAAGGAAGTAATAGAGTTGACATGGAGTGGTCCAAGTCCAAAATCTACATGCTTCAAGGTAATGCTCAGCTCTAGCTGATACTGAGTTATAGCAGACTCGTCAGCCTACTACTACCAGAAGTCACATACAAATTTAGTCAAGACCAAGGCATAACCTCATAACATTAATCTATTCTGCACTAAATAAAACACAAAATAACACATAAACAATCATGAATCTCAAGCACACTAAATCAAAGCACACTGAAAACTTTGGGTTGCCTCCCATAAAGAGCTTGGTTTTAATGTCGCATGCCCGAGAAATGATTCCTCTCGGATCAAAAGTCCAATTAAGTAATTCTTGATCAATCACCCAATCATTTCCAGATCCCGGGATTCCTATAAAATCCTCAAATTTTAATTTTTCATTCAACTCTTCTTTTTTAGTTTGATTTATATCATTGTTCCTCATATTTCTTTCTAGATCCAATATTCTTTTATTGATTTTTTGGATTTGCATATTAATATCATCCTTGACATTTTTAAGAAATGGATCTTTATAAGATACTTCAATATCTCCCAAATTTTGGATTGGATTCTCTTTAGATAATTCAGATTCTTGATCAGTATCTTCTATGTTACTCTTCTATTTCAAATTATCTTCCAATTCTTCCCCTTTGTAATTATTAAATGAAAGAGGATCAATCATAGTTGAGGAAATAGGTTTTTCTAATTCCTTGGGAATTTCTTCCAATGGTCTTCCAATATTCTTATCCTCTTTTATCAACTCAAAGTTCTTTTGAAATATATCCTCAAATTCTCTTCCATGTCCTAGTTCAATAACTTTATCATGTTCATCATTCAATTCAGGTTTTCCTTGTGATTGAGTTGCATCTAAAGATATAAAGACTGGTTGTGTAGATGAATTCCCTAAATAGGTATGCTTTAAAATTGTATGGGTTACATCCATCTTATGTTCATGAGATTTTTCAACAAATGGAATTAAAAGTTTACTATTTTTGGTAGCGTCCATCATTTCACACATCTCCTGAATATACATACAGTCTTCTTTAAATAACGTTTATGAATCATCATGAAAATTCATTTCAATCTCATCTGTTAACTTACTCTTAAAACTTTCTTGGAAATGGTATTTACTTAGATAATCAATTTCATCTATCCAAAAACAATCACCATCTTTTCTCTCAGTTGGATATTTCATAGTCTTTAATACATCAAAAGTAACTTTCTGGTCATTAATATTCATAATTAACTCTCCTTTTTGCACATCTATCATAGCTTGTCCAGTAACAATGAAAGGTCTCCCAAAAATAATTAGAATTTTTTATCTTCCTCCATATCTAATATAATAAAGTCCAAAGGAAAGATAAATTTATCCACTTTAACAAGCACGTCTTCTATAACTCATTTTGGATAAATGATAGATCGATCAGCTAACATAAGGGTTACAATAGTGGGAGAAATATCGACTTAACCTAACCTTCTAAATATATATAGAGGAATTACATTAATGCTCACTCCTAAATCACATAAAGTTTTTCCACATAATCTTTCTCCAATTGCACAAGGAATTGTAAAGCTACAAGGATCTTTAAATTTCAAGGGAAATTTTTTCTGAACTATAGCGCTGCACTCCTCACTTAGTGCAACTGCCTCGTAATCCCCAAATTTCCTTTTATTGTTTAATATCTCCTTCATAAACTTTGCATAACTTGGCATTTGTTCCAAAGCTTCAGTGAAAGGAAAATTTATCGTTAACTTCTTAAGTACTTTCATGAACTTTGAAAATTTTTTATCCAACTCATGTTGTCTAAGTCTTTGAGAAAATAGAGGTGGTGGTCTTTCCAAACTGATTTTAGTTGGAGAAATTAATTTTTCCAAATCCTTAGAAACATGTTTTTCAGGTCTTTTAGTTTCCTTTGTTTCTCTCACAACATCTTTCTCTTTTCTAACCACATCCTTTATCTCTCTTCTACTTTTTAATTGAACAACTTCTACTTGTTCATTAGTGTTCTCTTTAGGGTTGATCTCAAAGTTGATAGGAAGTGTTCCTTAGGGTCTATTGCTAAGTGAATTAGCCATTTCACCCAGTTGATTCTCTATATTTTTAATCGCAGCATTTTGACTTTGCAACTTGTTTCCCATTTTCAATACCACTTCTTCCATAGACATCTTCTTATCCTTAAATTGTTGATCATTGTTAGAGTCCAGTGGATATGAAGGTCTATAGTTTATGTTCCCCTGACTATTCCAACTTATATTAGGATTCACAAGATTATTTTCCCATTTTTTGTTTCCACCATCAGTAGTATGATTCCAGTTAAATTTAGGATGGTTCTCCCAACACGAGTTGTAAAAGTTAGAATATGGGTTGTTTATGGTATTTAAAGCGTCATATGATAAGTTTGCATCAATTATACGCCCTAATGAACTTTCCTTACTTACAGAAGTAAATTAAGGCTGGTTCATTCCAAATTGGTCCAATTTTCTTGATATTGCGGCAACCTGAGATGCAAGAATTGTAATGACATCTATATCATGAACACTAGCTACATTTTTATGATTTACCCTTGTAGAGGGCCATTGAAATTCATTTTTAGCCATTTTTCAATTAATACAAATGCTTCATTAATTGATTTTGACATTAATGAACCACCAGCAGTAGCATCAATTATAGACCTAAGGGATCCTACAAACCCATTATAAAAAGTTTGAATGGTTAACCAATCAGGTAGAGCATGATGTGGACACTTTCTTAGGAGTTCTTTAAATCTTTCCTAGGCTTCGTATATTGCTTCTCCTTCATATTGAAAAAATTTGATAATATCGTTTCTAAGTTTAGTAGTCCTTGAAGGTGGAAAATACATAGCTAGGAATTTCTGAGTTAACTCCTCCCAATTTTTAACGGAGCTAGGTGCTAATGAGTATAACCATATTTTAGCCTTATCCCTTAGTGAGAAAGGAAAAAATCTTAGCCTAACAGCATCGTCTGACATACCGTTATAAGGAAATGTAGCACAAAGTTCTAGAAAACTATATAAGTGTAAATAGGGATCCTCCAAAGGAGTTCCCCCAAGCGATTGTTCCGCACCGGTTGGATAATCTCAGGATTTATTTCAAATGAGTCAGCTTCTATGACAGAATTTTGTATACTTGAGTGAATTTCATCTGTCGTAGGATTTATGTAATCCCTCAATGAAGTATGATGATTTTCCAAGTTATTATCTTGAAAGTTTTCCATTTCCATTTTTAGTTTTTTGAGTCCTTTCTGTATTTTTATTTTTTTATTTTTTTCAAACTCGGGATCATAAGGCACAAGTCTTGTAGATCCTTTATTTCGCATACATAGCACAACAAACAATACATTAACAATTAAACAAATAATAGATGAAATATATTCAACACAACAAAACATTTTCACGAACACCTTATTTTTCACACAAACAATTTTTTTTTCTTTTTTTATAAGATTTTGTCATATAACAAAACACATTTTCACACAAAAATAATTTTTACGACACTACAGTTTTCCAAGTCTAAACCTAATTATTTCAACTAAAATTTTTCTAAAGTTCTTACCGAAGCTTCCTTGGCAACGACGCCAAAAACTTGACCTGACTCGCAATAACATAGTAATTTTTGTTTCGAAAAGATGGCCAAAAACTTGACCTAAATTTTAAATAGTGTCTGGTGTATAAAATCAAAATTTTGTAAAATTTTAGAAAATATTTTACACACTAGGGGTACTACCTAAGTATACGTATCGCTTCAAGTAATATAGGGTTTTTTTTATAACCCCAGTATCGATCCCACAGAGAAGCGCGGTAAGCAATCCTTTAGACTAATTCCAGTCTATTTCTATAAGGCTTAAATTTGGAATTTCGATTAAAATGCTTTTTTTTAATAACTAATCCTAAATAAAGCTCTTAAATACAAAGATAACTTATGGATAAATTGGTTTGGAGAATTTTGAGATGTTTAAGACTACCATTCTCTTGAAATTACATAGATAATGTGTAGGAAAGAAATGCTTAGAATTTTATGTGGTAGTGCCAAATAGAAGCAATTATATTCTTTACCCTTTGGTCCAGGTGTAAAGAACATTGGCTAATCTATAGATCGGTTCAGGATGTTTTATTAATAGAATGGGTTAATCTAGGCTCACACTACTAGATGTCCAAGGGTGGCTATGGTCGGCCTTACCAGTGACTCGTTCCCTTTCTATGGACCAAATTATTAGAATTTAGTCTGTCACACTAAGAACTAATCAATTATGCGCCCAATAAGCAATATCTCCCTATTTATTTGCACTTCACCATGAATAACCCGCATATAGCCTTTGATTACCCAAGGATTCATGTGATATGTACTAGTTAAGAACTCATCTCCGGATAGGTCTCAGAATTCTTCAACAGATTTTAACAATACATGTGATCAATTTGTAAAGTAAATGAAGATTCGGTATGAATATCATCACCATAATTTAATAAGAGAATATCTAAGCAAATCATAATTCCTAAACATGCATATATTTCATTACAAAATAAAAGTAAATGAAAATAATGGAATAAGAAGTAAAAGAAATGATAGAACTATATAATAAATAAGTGCCAACAAGAAACTTATTTCATTAGTATTCTATTATATTTATGCAACTATCTGTCACCTAGAAGCATTTAATAGTTAATTCTATCATAAAAACGATTTTCCTACACATGCCACTACTTCATTTAAAAGAACGAGTAAAGAGAATCACTTACAAAGCATGGATAAATCATGACAAAAAACTTGGTTTAAAATAAAGAAAGTCGACTAGAAAGTGTTTATAATAATTACAAGAGAATTAAGGACAAAATACTTAGCTTTTTCCATTTGAAGGAAAGAAGAAGATCTCTCCACCAAAGTTTCCCACCAATCCATGCGCCGCTCGTACTTCCCTTACATAAACATAAAATCCCTCACCAATCTCTCCATAAGATGTAGAAATCTACATCTTCATGACTCTAAAATGACTAAAATGACTAAGGGGGGAGAAAGAGATGGGGAGAGAGAGAGAGGGACAAGAGAGAGGCACTTTTTCCTATAGAAATATCTCCTATTTATAGAGCTCTGAAAATGGCCAAGGGTTCCTTAACACACCTCTTCAAAAGTAGTCCACATTCATTGAACCTTCTAGAAACTGACTCTGGCGCCTAGGCGCGAGACTCTTATGACCAAGTCTTCGCACCCCTTCACTTTGGGTCACACCTCTTCGCGATTAAAATTTTTCCAATGTGTCCAGATACATTGTATCACATGTCTTATATATTAGGAGTAACTTCCAGTCTTCTAGAAGGTCTAGAAACTACTTAACACCCTCAAAATAACTCCCAAAGTTGTCGAAACTCCGTCTAATAATCATTTTTGGATGATTCTGGCGCCTAGGGCTTGATTCTGGCACATAGTCACCATTTTCTCGTCGTTACTGGTGCCTAGGCGCCGGATTTGGCGCCTTGGCGCAACCCTGTGCGCAGCTCCACTATTTTGCTCTGTTTGGCTCCATTTCAACTCTGTTTCAACCCATTTCAGTTGCGTTGCATTCCTAACATCTTCACCTAAAAGATAGACATAAAAATAAACTTTCTTAAAAGTATAATTTCATTCGAAAACATGTGAGAAATATAAATGATATTAAGCATAGAAAGAAATATAAATATGTGCTAAGTTAGAATTTTCTTCCTTGCTCATTTTGGCTCAAAATTTCAAAGTTTTTGCTTCATTTTCTCTAAAATCATATTTTTATACTTGAAGACAAGAATATGCAAAATTCCTTCCTTTAAAGTGTAATATCTTTAAAATGTGCATAAAGTTAGCATGAAATCTACACTAAAAATAGGTAATTTTTAAAGTTGATCAGTCCACTACATAGGTTTTACACTTGGTCTTTCTTTCACACACTATGACACATACACACACCTATTTGTTAGGCTTTCGTGCTCTACTTTTAGTACATGTGCTTGACTTACTTATTTTTCTTTTTGCTACACATATACTTACTTGGATCAGTTTGCCTACCTTACATTATTGCACATATACCTACTTGGGACAGTTTCCTGCTTTACCTTTCAGTACTTTACATTACTGCATATATAACTGCTTGGGATGAAATAAATCTCTTCACAACATTTCAAAATATAAGACAACTCAAGATTTAATCACAAACAAATAAAAATCTCAACTTCAACTAAATTAAATCTCCTCTTTGGATGAGCGGGAGTTCCTTGGACGACGCAACTTATGTGTTGTTGATAAGGTCTCCCACGGTCTGAATGAAAGTATAGAATCCATTAAGTTGGATTTAGTAAATTCATCTGGACTAAAGGAATCTGATGAAATAATGTAACCGGAATGAGGGAGTCGTGGGGTCCTAATCGGTAGCGTTATAATCAACTTTAATATTTGTTTAAATAAAACACTAAGCCACCTCAATTTTCAAAATCTAAAACACACTACTTCTCTCATCCCCTACATTTGTCACCTCTAAAACTGAAACTTCTGCAATAACAACCAGGAGCTCGAGGCAACACACTGAGGGCAGCATGATCGAGGATGTGGAAGGACATGTTCGAGAGAGCAAACAACAAGTCTACAAAAGCAACCTTCTTTCCTTAGTGATAATAATAAGCCATAGGACTTCGAGGTATTTGCTCAGTGCAATATAAACCCTCACCTCATCTTTTAGGCCTTTACACCTGGTGCACTATAAACCCTAACTCGTCTAGGTTTCCGAGGTTGTCATTCCGATACGACATAAATCCTTACATCTTTCAGGCTATTCACAAGATCGACATCAAGTGAATGTAAGTCCTATTTAATTAAAATTGGCAGGATGAAACATAAAATAAATATTTTCCTAAATTGAGCCAAACAATAGGATAGTTTAAGAAGTCACCGAGAATCTTCTCGGATCTATGCCTTCTCCTAGTTCTTCCTCCTTTGGATTCCACAACAACACTTTCTCAAAACTTAACACCACTCACCTATTGGATTCCGACTATCACATTTCATTAAAGAGAACCATATCCTTTTGAAGTCGTAAGAATATACTTCCTGATTTGTATCGAAATTTTTCTTAGGTAGTCCCAATTATCTAAGATGTAATTAACTATAGGAGCTTGCCCTTATTGGAAACGTTTTCGAACCTAGTTGAAAATAAACCCTATTTAATTCTTTATATTAAATAGGGGAACTTGTCGGCAAATAAAATGGTTTCACAGACCAAACGACGTCATATATTTCTTAGTTTATTTGATCGAGCCTCACCCTCAATACTTATGTTTATCTTTCAGATAAATACAGATCTTGAGGTATAGCACTCCTTCATTTAAACTATAGAAAATATGGGGTCAGTTTGAGTTCATATTTTTCTAAAAATTATATATGTAAATTAAAGTGTCCTTCCAAAGCGGGTGACAGGATTTCAATTCTGGCGACCGACAGCTTCCTACGTGCACTCCACACCCAAAACAACGCCGACAAGTTCTTAATACTGAAAAAATCATTCATAAATACTTCAATTCCTTTTTCAATTAGATCACAAAATATTGACATCATAAATCACCGAAAAGTGGCAGGTGCATTACATAAACCGAAAGACATTCTTCTAAAGACAAAAGTTCCATAAGGCCTTGTACATGTTATTTTCTCTTAGTTCTCAAGAGAAACAGGTAATTGATGATAACTAGAATATCTATCCAAAAAATAGAAATATGAGTGTCCAGCTAATTTATCCAGCATCTGATCCAAGAAAGGTAAAGGAAAATGATCCTTTCTAGTGGCATTGTTTAGTTTTCGATAATCGATGCAAATTCGCCATCCAGTAACTTGTCTTATAGGGATTAATTCATTTTTATCATTAACAATGACAGTTACTCCTCTTTTATTCGGAACACAATGAATAGGACTTACCCGTTGAATATTCGAAATAGAATAAATAATTCCAGCATCTAACCATTTTAAAATATATATTTTAACAACCCTCTTTCATAATTGGATTCAATCTTTTTTGAGGTTCAATAGTAGGTTTACAATTTTCTTCCATTAAAATCATATGCATACAGATTGAAGGGCTTATTTCTCTTATATCTGCAATAGTCCAACCAAAAGTCTTCTTATAGTTCTTCAGAACTCCTATTAATTTTTCTTCTTGATCTTTGCTTAGTTCTGAAGATATAATCGCATGTAAAGTTAATGAATTTCCAAGAAATGCATACTTTAAATGTGCAGGTAACATTTTTAATTATAGTTCAAGGGCTTTTTCAACTACAGGTAAAAGTATATCAATTTTAGTTGTATCTATAATTTCCTAATTATCATGAATATAATGAGTTTCTTCAAATAAATTTTCTTCATTCACTTCTTCAATTTCTTCAGTTAATGACTCATTATATAACATAGATTCATCATTTATTTCTTCAGAAATGACTTTACATTTTTCTTGATAATGCTTTTCAATTATACAATCAATAATATCTAACTGATGGCATTTTTCTTTGTCAGAACATTAAATGTTATCTCTTGATCATTAACTCTCATTGTTAATTCTAATTTTTGCACATCAATCATAGCACGTCCTGTAGCTCGAAAAGGCCCCCCTAAAATAATAGGTATTTCTTTATCTTCTTCCATATCCAGTATAATGAAATCCACAGGGAAGATAAATTTATCCACTTTAACAAGGACATCCTGTATAACTCCTTTAGGATAAGTAATAGATCGATCAACTAACTGAATGGTTACAGTGGTGGGAGAAATCTCTCATAAATCTAACCTTCGAAAGATAGAAAATGGCATGAGATTAATACTTGCTCCTAAATCACATTAGGCTTTTACACAAAAATTTTCTCCAATAGCACATGGTATAGTGAAAATTCCAGGATCTTTAAGCTTTTGAGGTACTTTTTTTTGAATTATTGCACTACAATCTTCACTTAATGCAACACTTTCATAAGCTTCAAATTTTCATTTCTTGCTTAAAATATCCTTCATAAATTTTGCATAACTTGGCATTTGTTCCAAAGCTTCAACAAAAGGAATGTTGATGTTAAGTTTCTTAAAAATCTCAAAAAACTTAGAAAATTAATGGTAAAGCTTCTATTGTTTTAGTCTTTAAGGAAAAGGTGGTGGTGGTCTTTTAACTTCCACTTCCATAGGAATACAGTCTGATCTTTACTTGGAGAAAGAGTTTCATTAGGTTTTTCAATCTCTTCAACCTCTCTCTCTTTTTAAATTCATTCTGAATTTTCTCTTTTAATTCCTTTCCACTTCTCTGTTGTACAACTTTTGCTTGTTCATGGTCTTTTCCAATTTCTTTTTTATTAATTTCGACGTTGCTAGGAAGTGTTTCTTGAGGTCTGTAATTAATTAAATTAGCAATTTGTCCCATCTGATTTTCAATATTTTGAATATAAGTTTAATGACTTTGTAACTGATTTCCTAATTTCAAGATCAATTCTTCTAAAGATAACTTTTTCTGTTGATTGTTAAAACCAGGAGGATAAGAAGGTCTAAAGTTTGAACTTCTCTGATTGTTCCAATTCCCAGTTGAATTAACTTGATTATTACCCCATTGTTGATGTCCATTATTCCAATTAAAATTAGGGTGATTTTTCCAACCTGGATTATAATAATTTGAATAAGGGTTATTAGTTTTACTAGCAATAGCTTTCAATGTCTCCATTGTTTGAGAATCATCAATATTTGCTGAATTGTCATTACTTACATGTGATACATTAATAGCAAAATTATCCAGTTTCTTAGATATCGTAACCACTTGTGAAGCTAAAATAGAAAAGGCCTCATTATCTTGAATACTTGTCACTCTTTTAGGATTAACCCTTTCAGAAGGCCATTGAAAATTATTGTTAATCATTTCTTCAATTAAGGTACAAGCTTCATCAAATGTCTTAGCCATTAAAGAACCTCCAGCAACAGTATATATAATAGATTTAAGTGATCCAATAAGTCTGTTATAAAATGTTTGAATAATTAACCAATCCAGTAAAGCATGATGAGGACATTTTCTTAATAGTTCTTTAAATCTTTCCCATGTTTCATAAATTGTCTTTCCATCAAATTGAATAAATGAAGTAATATTATTTCTTAATTTAGCAGTTTTAGAAGGAGAAAAATATTTAGCAAGGAATTTTCGTGCCATATCTGCCCAAGTTTTAATAGAACCAGCTGCTAATGAGTTCAGCCACATCTTTGCTTTATTTTTTAAGGAAAAAGGAAAGAAAGAGTCTAAGCCTAACAGCATCATCAGAAACATTATTATATTAAAAGGTAGCACAAAGTTCTAAGAAACTAGCAAGTTGTAAGTTTGGATCCTCATTTGGTGTTCCTCAAATTGATTATTTTGAACCATTTGAATAATAGAAGGTTTAAGCTCAAAAGAATTAGCATATACAGTAGGCATTTGAATACTAATATGAAGTTCATCAGTTGTAGGGTTTGCATAATCCCTTAATGGTTCATAAACATTTTGATCATTAGTTTCTATTGGATTTTCATTATTGTTATGTAAGTTAGCCATTTCTTGATATTTTTGAATTTGTTTTTCTTTTCTAATTCTTCTAACTCTTCTTTCTAATTCAAAATCAAAAGGTAATAATCCTTCAGATCCAAAACTACGCATAAAAATTAAATAAAAGGATTTGAAAATAAATTAAAATAAAATCTTTTTGGTATTTTTGTTTTTTTAAATATTTTTGTTTTTTAAGGAAATAAAAGTGTAAAAAAAATATTTTTAATTTGAAAAATCTAAAAATTGTCTTTCACTTCCCCGGCAAAGGCGCAAAAAATTGTGATGATCTCGACCCGTAACTATGCCTAGAATTTATCCTTTAATTTATATTTCAAATGGTAGTATGAAAAAATAAATATATAATTTTAGAAAATATTTTGCACACCTGAGGAACTACACAAGTATATATATCATATCTAGTAATACAGGGTTCTATTGGAGTCCTGGTTAACGATCCCACAAGGAAGATTAATTTTAGAAATTAATAGATTTTCAAATTAAAAGAAATTAAAACTTTTATTTATTTTCAAAAATCAAATTTTAAGTTTTATGAAGTTTCTACTATATGTAAGTAAAGTAGCAATAAAGTAAAGGTTGATGCAAGTATAAATAAAACAACTTTCTCCTTTTCAACTAATCCAAGATTTTTCAGAAAAACTATCATTTGTGGAGAACTTAAAATTATGGTATTGCGCTAAATAGAAGCATTCCTATTCTTTACCTTCGCTCGATAGTATAAAGAACATTGGTTGATCTATAGATTGGTTTAGGATGTATTATTAGAAGAATGGGTTAATATAGACTCACACTTCTAGATGTCTAAGGGTGGCTATGGTCGGCCTTACTAGTGACCCATTCCCTTTCTATAAACTAAATTAATAGAATTTATTCTATCACTCTAAAAACTAAAAAATTTTACGCCCAATAAATAATATATTCCTATTTATTTGCACTTCACCTTGAATAACCCACACATGGCCTTCGATTACCCAAGAATTCATGTGATATCTACTAGTTAAGAACTCAACTCCATATAGGTCTTAGAATTCTTCAACAGATTTTAACAATTCAAATGGCTAGTTTAAAAAGTAAATTAAGATCAAGTATGAATATCATCACAATAATTTTTAAAATTAAGTTTAAGTTCTCCAACGAAATTAAATTATCTTTATTATCTTTTTATGTTTGAAAGAAGAAAGAAAAGTAACTATTCCCCTCATCGTATTTGGCACAATACTATTTCATCACTGATCTATGTCACAAAATCATCACGTTGTTATTGGAGAGGAGGAGGATTTTTTCTTACATTTGAACTTTTGTTTTAAATTTAGTTTTATGTTAGTTAACTTTGTTAGGAAGTTAGAATGTACTTTGGTAGAATTAGTAATTGCAACTGTTTAATCATCTTTTGTTATTAGTAATTACTTTAATTGTGTTGTGATTCATGAAGTGATTTATGTGCTCCATTATAAAATTAATTGCCTCCTTGTGGGATCGATAACGAGGACTCCATTAGAGCTCGGTATTACTTTACCAGACCGATTAACAATTCAAACATTTTATAATGGATTAGTGGGATCTTTGAGATTGATTATAGATGCAGCTGGTGGTGGATCATCAATGTCAAAACCTTTTGATGAAGCATATTTGATAATAAAAGATATAGCTACTAGTAATTTTTAATGGCCCTCTGAGCAGGTAAATCCTAAGAGAGTAGCTAGTATTCAAGATTCTAATGCGATAACTATGATAGTCTCTCAAATTGCTGCACTTTTGAAGAAAATAGATCAATATGAAATGAATTATTCTCAAGCACCCCCAGCGTTAGCGGAAACTTCATCACGACAGATGATAGAATCTCATACACCTTATGAAATCTTGAATCCTATAAATGAGAAACTCAACAATCCTTATTTGAGTTATTATAATCTTGGTTGGAAGAATCACCAAAAATTCAACTGGAATAATAACAATGTTGTTGTTAACCTGCAATGGGGAAACAATTCTATGAATCCAGTTGGAAATCTGAACAACCAAGGAAATACCAATTATAGATCTTCTTATCCCCCTAGTTTTAATGGTAACCCACAATTTAAGGAAATTATCTACTAAAGAAATAATTCTGAATATGGGTAATCAAATTCAAGCTCAAAATTTTGCAATGAAGAACATTGAGAATCAATTAGGACATATTTTTACTGTGCTTAATAATAAACCTTATGGAAATCTTCCTAGCAATGTTGAGATCAACCTAAAAGATCAAAACAAGGAGCAAATTAAGGCTATTCAATTAAGGAGTGGAAAAGAATTGGAAACAAGTGTACAAAAAGATGTTGAAGTTGAGAGTGAGGAAGTGAATATTAAAAAAGGTTCTAATAAGATATATCCAGGCATAGAATATCTGACTGAACCAATGAAGATTACTTTTGAAAAAACACCTCCTCCATTTCCTCAAAGACTAAAAAAGCAGAACAGGGATAACAGATTTGCAAAATTTTTGGAAATCCTTAAGAAATTAACGATTAATATTCCCTTTGTTGAAACATTAGAGCAGATGTCTGATTATGCAAAGTTTATGAAGAATATTCTTAAACAGAAAAGAAAGTTCAAAGACCACGAGACTGTTGTACTTAACGGTGAGTGTAGTGCAATTATTCAAAAGAAGATTCCTGAAAAATTTAAAGACCTTGGTATTTTCTCTATACCGTGTGTTATAGGTAAGAAATTTTTTGGAAGAGCTTTATGTGATCTGGCAGCTAGTAGTAATCTTATGCCTTTATCAACTTTCAAAAGATTGGGAATAGGAGAAATTTCACTTACATCTGTAACTCTTTAATTGGCTGATCATTCTATTCTTATCCTAAAGGAGTTGTGGAAGATGTATTGGTGAAGGTGGATAAATTTATCTTCCCTGTGGACTTTATTATATTAGATATGGAGGAAGATAAAGAAATTACAATTATTTTGGGAAGACCATTCCTTGCTACTGAGACAGCTATGATCGATGTTCAAGAAGGAGAATTAACTATGAGAGTTAATGATAAAGAAGTGACTTTCAATATTATGAAATCTATGAAATACCCTTCAGCTGACAAAGATGATGAGTGCTTTCGAATGGAAATCTATGATTATTTAAGAGAAGATTATTTTAAAGAAATGTTTGAAGAGAATTTGGAATATGAGGATGAAAGTGAAAGTGAAGATGATTTGGATGATATGAAGAATGAAATGTTAGAATTTGCTAAGGAAAAATTTGAAAGATTGGATACTATGGAAAGCGGAGATAAAAGTTTAATTCCATCTATCATAAAATGCCCTAAACTTGAGATGAAAATTCTCCCTAATCATTTGAAGTATATGTTTTTAGGAGAATCATATACCTTACCAGGCATTGTATCTTTAGATTTAAATGAATTTCAAGAACAAAAACTACTGGACACCTTAAAAAGATACAAAAAGGCTTTTGGTTGCTCCTTAGCAGATATTAAAGGAATTAGTCCTTTGATCTGTATGCACAAAATTTTTTTGAATGAGCAACATAAACCTAGAGTTGATCCGCAAAGGAGACTGAACCCAATGATGAAAGAAGTGGTTAAAAAAGAGATTTTAAAGTGGTTAGATGCTGGAATTATATATCCTATTTTTGATAGTGTTTGGGTAAGCCCAATTTATTGTTTTCCTAAGAAAGGAGGAGTGGCTGTTGATGTAAATGAACAAAATAATATCATACCGATGATACAAGTCACCGGTTGGCGAATATGTATTGATTATAGAAAATTAAATATCGCCACAAAAAAAGATCATTTTCCTTTACCTTTTTTAGGCCAAATTTTAGACAGACTTGTTGGACATAAGTACTATTGTTTTTTGGATGAATATATTGGTTATCACCAAATACATATTGCTCTTGAGGATCAAGAGAAGACTGCATTTACTAGACCTAACAGAACTTTTGCTTTTGGAAAGAAGCCCTTTGGATTATGTAATGCTCCTGCAACATTTCAAAGATGTATGATGTCCATATTTAAAAAATTAATAGAAGATGGAAGAAAATTGTTTATGGATGCCTTCTCAATATTTGGAGATTCATTTGATGCATGCCTACGCAACTTAGAAAAATTTTTAGAGATATACAAAAGAATAAATTTAGTCATAAACTAGGAAATGTGTTAATTTATGGTTGCGGGAGGAATTGTGTTTGGAAGGCGGGTGCAAAGGGAAAAGATTGTTTTCTTTCGGAACGCGTAGTAGGCATCATCTTCATGAATTCCAATTTCGTGCACGGAGAGCGGTTGCAAATCGCCTTTGATAAACTGTTCCCCTCCTTCGTAATACTTTATGCACTGGTGCAGAGACGACGGTACCATCCGGTTTTCATGGATCCACGGTCGACCCAGTAAAGTGTTGAACGATTTCTCAGAATCAATTATGTGAAATTTTGCGGTTGTCTTTGCTAAATCACAGGTCTTCATTAGTGGTGTTATCGATCCAAGAGCTCTTTCTCCTTTTTGATTGAAGCCTGACCCACTTTTAATATTTATGCAATTTATGTTTATAACAACGGCACCAAAAACTTGATACTGCTTATAATATATATATATGATTTAATGTATAATGTGGATTCTACGCAAGTATACGTATCATATCAAGTAATACAGGGCTCTAGTGGAGTCCTGGTTATCGATCCCACAGGGAAGTTATTTAACAGATTTGTTATCAGCTAAAATTAAAGGAATTACTTACTAATAAAGTGAACAGAAATTCAGAGTAATTATAATAAACTAAGTAAACTAATGCTTGAAATAAGTTGATTTAATTAATTCAGAAAAAGTATCCCTCTCCTTGTTTTTAGAAATTTAAGTGAAATGATGAATTTAAATAGAATTTTTAAATTGTATTGTGATAAATAGGAGCATTCGTATTCTTTACCCTTTCGTCCGAGTGCAAAGAACATTGGCTAATCCTATGTTTGATTACGAATCCGTAGCTAAGTCTGGGAGGATACCGAGCTGCCACTTCGAAGCTCCCACGTTCCCCTCACCCGAGGGCTAACATCTACACTTCGGCTCTCAAACAGTAGGATCGAATTGAGTATTTTAGTCTGTCACACTAAAATATCCAATTCTACGCCCGATAATTAATATTTCCCTATTTATTTGCACCCGCCTTCCAAGGCTTTTGACTTTCCTGAATATTGGATGTAATTTTTACTATAGTTGATAATTCAACATATTTTAACTACTCAATTGGCCAGATTGAAAGAAAATTAAGTTTTAAGTAAAAATTATCACAATTATATTAGGTGCTTTTATTTAATTTCATCAATCCGCATATCTTTCATAAATAAGGAGAAAGACTAAGAAAACTACTCAGAATGCATGGGAATAAAACAAAGCATGGATTTCATTTAAAGTTAACAATAATAAACAAAGATACTTATCTTAATTTCCTTCTCAAGCAGACTCCTTGAAGTTCCTTTGACTTTTCCTTCTAGTACAACAACTAAATAGCACTCAATTAAACTAATGAACTTACTAAACACACTCAACTAAATTAAACTCACATAAATTACACTCAAGACTCAAGAAATGGACACACAGAAGACTCAAAAGACACACACAATACTCTAGAATTCGACCTCTATTTATAGAGGTAGGCAAAGGTCCAAGGGTGCTTAAACACCTCTTGAAAAGTGTCAGGGTTCAATGTATATGCATTTTGAACTAGCTCGCCGTCGGCGGGAAACAACCTCGCCGTCAGCGGAGCTTCTAGAAGGTCTTCAAACCGCCCGATCTCGCTGTCGGCGGGCTCGGGCTCGCTGTCGGTGGGCTCGGGCTCGCTATCGGCGAGGTAGTTATAATTCCTTCAGAAATTTCTCCTCACGATCTCGCCGTCGGCGGCCTCGATCTTGCCGTCGGCGAAGTAGTTATATTTGCATGAATTTCCTCCTTTTTGATCCAAATTTGCTCCATTTCATGCTTTTTTCTTTTATCACTAATAAATCTTCATTTCTGCAATAAAATAAAGAAAATACCTTTCTTTAAAGTGTAATTTTATAAAAAATAGATATGAATTTCTTGATGTATTTTTCTGTGATCAAAATCCCCCAAACTTAATTATTTCTTGTCCTTAAGTAATTTTAATACTAAATAAAAATAATGATTTCTATAATAGAATTTTTCAATTCAAATAATATTTGAATTAATTTTAAATAACATTATAATAAAGTTAAATAGAAATATTTCTAAGTAATTTAAATTAATTTTATAGAGATAAGATTACTTAGTTATCAGGTCTAAGATTTATAGCTTTCTATTTATTTCAGGAATGACTATATTTAATATAGTAAATTACTTAAGATATTTAGATGATAGAAATTCAAGAAAACACTATTTAGTAAAATACTAATCCATAAATATAAGTTTAGAAATATAATTAAGTTTTACCCTTTAGGTTGAATCCATTGAAGCCAATTTTTGATAAGGCATCTCCTCACGCTTCTCCTCACTTATATTTTTCTTTTTTTTTCTTTTTCTTTTCTTTTCTTTTCTTTTTTAAGTGAGGATTACTGTATCTGGATAGTCTGTTAATAATTTTCAACATCAACTTCTCTTCCTAAATTTGAAACTTAAAATATTTCTTTGCTTATATATATTTCATAACTTTTACTTCATTGAGTTTCTATCCTTTCTTTTTCATCTATATACTTAAGAATTTCCAATTTTAGAATATAGTTTCCCTTACTTTAAATAGTTTACTATATTCTTATTCCTTTTAACCAAATATCTTATTCTATTAATTAATTGAATTATTAGAAATATTTTCTTTAGCTTTATATAACAATTAAATAAAGCAACTCATATTTATTGAATTTGAAAATTACTAAAGAAAATCATTTAATAATAATTTTTGAAAATAGATATTGAGAACAGTTTTAATAATTAAATTTGTATTTTTACCTTCCCCCAAACTTAAAATTTTCTACATAGTGTAAAAGGGAACGTATATAAATAAAATTTCATCATACCTTTGAGCTTTAGGTATTTCTTTTCTTTGAAATTTTTGTAGGCTTTTTCATTACTTACAGAACCTGTACTGTTAGTATTCTTCCACATATAATATTAAAAAGAAAGTGCAGGGATGAAATTTTTTTTTTAAAATAAGTATCAAACATAACAAAGAAAACTTAATTTGTTACTAAACAAACACTTACAATTTAAACAATACATTAAAGAAAGACTAACATCATATTTATATAAAAATTTGTAACTAATTTAACACACATAAGAAATTTAATATCACTGCTCAAGCAACAACAACATATCAAATCCAAAGTCCACAGAAAGTACTAAAATATTACAAACAGAAATAATAAAGTTTGCAAAACAACAAATCTAATCAAACAAACTAACTAAACAAAAGCTCTAATCTTCTACATTAAAATCCCAAACTTTGTCATCACCCTGATCTCCAGGCTGAGAAGGTGCGAGCAGGCCGGTACTGTCAATATCGGGGGCACTCAGAAAAGATAACATCTAAATCACCACTCCTATAACGACGCTCAGCTTCATAGTATGCAATCTCGTACTCTGAATGTCGTCGGAGATATTCGCTTTCATAATCGTGTCTTCTCTCCAAGCCTCCGATCCTTTGATCTATATGCTCAAATCTTCTTTCCATATTTTCTCCAAATAACTCAAAACTCTTTCTACTCGGGGTTAACTCATTCATCGGATCTTGAAGGGTAGGAGTGGTGTGCGAGGGGTGGTTCATAACTAGTAGAGGGTATATCTCTACTTGAAGAAGGTACATAATCCCTTGTCCCAGATCTCCATCCTTCATGGGATTCATATTTCTTTATATTAGCCTGAGTAAGGGGTTTCATAGGCTCTATCCATTCCTCATCATCTCTTGCCTCTACCCCAGATAATTGGCAAAGTGCATAGATAAGACCAGGATGTCCTAGTCCTCCACTTTCATTTCTAGCAGTGGCTAATATGTTCTTATATATAACATTTCCCACATTAATACTCTTCTGGTTCTGAATACAGAAATTTAGAACTGCTCTATCTCTTGTTACCTCACTATGGTGGTAGGTAGGTAACAAAGTAGAACAAATAAAATAATGTCAGGCTTTAGATGAGCATAGAAAGAGGGAAGTTTACCCGTTCCCGCTGCTTTATCTTCCAGACTCCTTTCCCATCAGTGAGAAAGTCGATCACCTCTTCCAATGGTCCTTCCATAGTTCCAAAAGCTTCATATTCGCTCATGTAGGTGTCTCAAACTTCATAATAAGCGTTTATTCTAGCAGCGATGAAATCTACAAAAAATCCTCTAACCTTAACCGGGGCAACTTCAGCCTGTGTTAAATTTGTATAGAATTCCTTCACAACTTCTACAGTTGCTCTGTTGGTAACGTAGCAAAAGTTTTCCCATCCTCGCTCCTTTATAACTCACTCTACTTCTCCTCTTGGATTCTTGAAAACTCGATCTTGAATGCATTTTCTTGCTTGTATATTTTGAAAATATCGAGTTTGTGCTCTCGCATTAATGAATCGATTGTCATCATAATCTATTCATCGCTTTTGTCGTGGAGCCATTTTTCAATATGTGAAATTTGCAAAAATTTTAACTAAACTCCAAAATATTAATAAGAAGGCTTTTTACAAAAATAACAATCCATTTAAATCAATTTCTATGAAATTCTTCCAAGTAATTTCTTCACATTTCAAAATTTTTCAAAATATCCCAATGTAGAAGAAATTCATGGTGAAAATCAAAAATTTTTGCATATGAGTGAAGCTCTTACTAGGGAATTTGAAATCTGGTGTCAAAAAGTGTTGAAATCGCTTCAAATCTAATATCTCTCAAGCCCTAGGTCGGTTTTTTCGAAAATTTGAGGAAAGGGATGATGAATAGTGTCGGTTGACTGGTCAAATATAGATCTTTTCGCGTTCTCGCTTTCAGCGAGGTTTTTCTCGCGTCGGCGAGCTAATTAATTTCATAAGGCAAAAGTTTCGGGAAAAATCCGCTTCGGCGAGCTCGGTCTCGCTGTCAGCGGGTTTTCTCGCTGTCGGCGAGATAATTCTCGCCGTCGGCGAGTTCCAAAAATTTTCAATTTTTGAAATTCGTCAATCATTTTCAACCTCGAATTGCCCTTAATCAATCTTCCGATCACTTAATTTAATAAGAATACGAAGATTAAATACTTATACTTACAAAAAGTCACACAAAACAAACAACATAACTTCATAAATGAAATCCATAAAACTTACAAATTTCACACTAACAACTTCACACATACTTAACTTAATTGTTCAAATCCATAATACTCAGCATCGTAATCCAAACCACAACACTCAAAATGCTGAGACATAACAATTACATAAAATCTCATCAAATCTGAGATGATAAAATCAAAGTTCGACTCATAATAAAACTTAACTCCAAATCAAACACACACATATACAAATATAACATAAACATAGAAATCTTTCCTACTCTTCAATGTCTGAACTAATATCTTCTCTAATATTTTCGATGCGACGCAGGTGCATAAATAAATTGTAGAAAGGCCTGAAAGGGAATTCTGCAGTAGATTCTTCATTAATCCATCCTTTCTGTCTTAGTAGATGAATAAAACTGGCCTCCAGATGTCCAGTATGATCAAATTGCTCCTTCATTCTCCAATCAATATGATCAAACATATCAGAGATATTGTCAATAGAATTCATCACATTTTGTAATTCTTTCTCCAATCCTTTAATATTCTTCATAATGAAATTAGTCTTATCAGTAAAGGGCCTTGCTAAAGGATTGTTCTGTGATGCTCTGTCAGAAATAACGGTGATCTCATCATTGTTATCCAAAGTGGGAAACATATCAGTAGGATCCAGGGGTTTCCATGGTAAAAGTACTTTTTCCTAAGCCTCATAAGAAACTTGGTATTGACTGCATAAAGCAAATATAGTAGATGGGTGTCCAAGTCCATGCACTGACCCATGCACGATTAATCCCAATGCAGACTTTACTATTATTGATCCAACATCGATAGGTAATCCAATTTGAATACAATAATTTAAAATAGCGCACTCCTTTGAAACTTTATTTACTCTCATGGTAGATAATAATTTTGATGATATAAAGAAATTCCGATTAGCTTCGAGACGGGGTTTAGAAGTGATGCGGAAAAACTGACATACCCGTCTTCTCGTAACTCCCAATCATTTGGTTCATCAGTCAGGTATCTATAGATCTCGTTCATATTGTATCTTGAAGGCACACAGTTGGAATAATGACAGACAGAGGTATTTTCTATAGAAAACAATTCATTTACTCTTACAGAAGTAAATGTTACCCATCTTCCTCTGACGTAGACATTTCCATTGTTCATCGCATGTAAATAAGAGTAAAACTCTTTAACTACTGGTATAACTACAGCGGAAGTTGTATAACAAAATACCTCCCAATGCCACTGTGCGATCTTTTCTTCGATTTTTGTAGTAGCATTCTCCACTCCTCTATTGATGAATCCTCTTTCTTTGATAAGACTTTTCTTCATCAAGCCTTCGTTGAAGATTCGCTGTGCCTCCAAACTAACGAATTTTCTACGGTTGAAAACTTCAATTTTTGTGGTTTCTAGGAATTTGGAGGCCATTTTGGATGGAATGGATTGGTCTCTAGTCGTTCCTAAGGAAGAAAAATGGTGTAAAATCGGATTCAGAACAATTTCTTACGAAGGAATGGCTTAGATCCGTCCAAAACCGCACGAAAAATCTTTAAGAAACCAAATTTTCAACTGCCTCGCCATCGGCGGGAAGTTCCTCGCCGTCAGCGACTTAGTTATAAAACTGAATGAGTAATGGTCCACGATCTCGCTGTCAGCGGGCTCGGGCTCGCTGTAGGCGAGATTCGTAAAAATCGCCCGTTTTCGCTCTGGTCCGAATATTTTCTGATCTCATCCAGTAGGTTCAATTTTTGTGATGATTCTAATAAAAATTTGAGTAGTAAGCTTTTTTTTAATAATATAGACTCACTAATATGTAGATATTTTAATAATAAAAGACTACTATGGATTGCCTCCCATAAAGCGCTTGGTTTAACGTCGTCAGCCCGACCTAAATAAGTTAGTGTTCAGGTTGACTAAACATTAAAACCTCTTTAAAATTTTGTCATCTAATTTCGAAATATGGTTTTAATCTATGTCCATTTACTTTAAATATATGTCCTGTTTTTGAATCTTCAATTTCTATAGTTCCATATGAAAATATTTGAGTTTTGGTGAAAGGTCCTAACCATCGAGATTTCAATTTCCCAGGAAATAATTTTAATCTAGTATTATAAAGCAAAACTTCTTGTCCTGGTTCAAAATTTCTCTGATTAATCTTCCGATCATGCCATAATTTCATTCTTTCTTTATAAATTCTATCATTATCATATGATTCATTTCTTAATTCTTCCAATTCATTTAATTGTAACAATCTCTTCTCACCAGCTTCTTTCATATTATAATTAAATTCTTTAATCGCCCAATATGCTTTATGTTCCAATTTAACTGGTAAGTGGCAAGTTTTTCCATATATAAGCCTATAAGGAGTCATTCCAATCGGAGTTTTATAAGCAGTCCTGTATGCCCATAATGCAGTGTCTAGTCTTATAGAACAGTCTGATCTATTAGGATTTACAACTTTTCTAATATACGCTTAATCTCTCGATTAGAAACTTCTGCTAATCCACTTGTTTGTGGATGATAAGCAGTTGATATCTTATGCATAATATTATATTTTTTTACTAGTTTGTGAATATATTTGTTTCTAAAATGAGTTCCTCCGTCAGTGATAATCACTCTCGGCATTCCAAATCTAGTAAAAATATTTTTCATTAAGAATTTTGAAACACTTTTAGCATCACACCTAGGTAAAGCTTGTGCTTCAATCCATTTGGAAACATAATCAACAGCTACTAATATATATGAGTTTCCAAATGACGGAATAAAAGGTCCCACGAAATCTAATCCCCAAACATAAAAAATTTCAACTTCTAATATAAAATTCAGAGGCATTTCATATTTTCTTGATATGTTTCCTACTCTTTGGCATTTATCGCAAGTTTTAATATATTTATATACATCTCTAAATAGAGTAGGCCAGTAGAATCCAGATTGTAGAATTTTATATGCAGTTTTATCCGTCCTAAAATGTCCTCCAAAATCGAATCATGACATTTTTGAATAATTGGCTCAATTTCCTCAAAAGGCGTACATCTTCTAATAATTAGATCCTTGCATTGCTTATATAAGTATGGTTCATCCCAAAAATATGATTTAGTATCGTGAATGAATTTTTTTTGTTGTTGCAAAGTTAGCGTAAGTGTTAAAATGTCACTTATAATATAATTTACTATATCAACATACCAAGGTATTGTCAACTCATTAATATTATAAAATTGTTCATGAGGAAAATTGTCTAAAATTTCATTATCAATATTAGTTAATTCATGATTATCTAATCTTGATAAATGATCAGCAATTTGATTATCAACTCTCTTTTTGTTAACTATCTCAAAATCAAATTCTTGCATTAATAATATCCATCTGATTAATCTTGGTTTAGAATCTTTCTTTTGCATTAAATATTTTATAGCAGAATGATCAGTATGCACAATGCATTTAGTTCCTATTAGATAATGCCGAAATTTATTAAAAGCATATACAACGGCTAATAATTCTCTTTCAGTAACTGTATAATTTATCTTAGCATCATTTAGAGTTTTACTAGCATAATATATAACTTTGAAAATCTTATCATATCTCTGCCCAAGAACTGCTCCTATAGCATAATCACTAGCATCACACATAAGCTCAAATGGTTTCTCCCAGTTAGGCGAAACTATTATAGGTGTTGTAATTAATTTATCTTTTAATAATTCGAAAGCATTTGGGCATTTAGTTGTAAATTTAAATTTCTTGTCCTTCTCAAGAAGTTGGTATAAAGGTTTAGTAATTTTTGAAAAATCTTTAATATAACACCTGTAAAATCCAGCATGTCCAAGAAAGCTTCTTACCCCTTTTACCGTAGTTGGAGGTGGTAATTTAGTTATTACTTGAATTTTTGCAGGGTCTACTTCCATGCCTTTTTCTGAAATTTTATGCCGTAATACAATGCCGCCTGTAACCATAAATTGACATTTCTCTCAATTAAGAACTAAATTAGTTTTCTCACATACTTCAAATATTTTTTCAAGATGATTTATGCATGTGTCAAATGTTGTTCCAAATACAGAGAAATCATCCATAAATACTTCTATTCCATTATCAATTAATTTACTAAATATAGACATCATACATCTTTGGAATGTTGTAGGTGCATTACATAATCCAAAAGGCATTCTTCGAAAAGCGAAAGTTCCATAAGGACTAGTAAATTTAGTTTTATCTTGTTCCTTAGGAACAATTTGTATTTGATGATAACCGGTATATCCATCTAAGAAACAAAAATACTAATGTTCAGCTAATCTATCTAACATCTAGTCTATAAATGGTAAAGGGAAGTGATCTTTTCTAGTGGCTGTATTTAATTTTCTATAATCAATACATATTCACCAGTAACTTGTCTTATAGGGATAAAATCATTATTTTCATTAGCTTTAACAGTCACCCCTCCTTTTTTAGGTACACAGTGAATTGGGCTTACCCAAGCACTGTCAAAAATAGGATATATAATACCATTATCTAACCATTTTAAAATTTCTTTCTTGACTACTTCTTTCATTATCGGGTTTAATCTCCTTTGAGGATCGGCTTTAGGTTTATGTTCATTATCTAAAATAATTCTGTGCATACAGATTGAAGGACTAATTCCTTTAATATCTGCTAAAGTCCAACAAAAAATTTTCTTATATTTTTTTAATGTTTCTAAAAGTTTTTGTTCTTGAGATTCATTTAATTCAGATGAAATAATAATTGGTAGAGTTGAAGAATTACCTAAGTAAGCATATTTTAAATGATTAGGTAAGATTTTTAACTCAAGTTCGGGAGGTTTAATAATTGATGGAACTATATTTTTTTCAGTGTTTTCTGTGTTATCCAAAAATTCAAATTTTTCTTGAATATAATCTAATTCTTCATTTATCATAGATTTTTCAATTAATTCAGTATTTTCTTTTTCTAATTTTTCTTCATAATATTCTTTAAAATGTTCTTTTTGTAGATGATCAAGTACTTCCATTCGAAAACACTCATCATCTTTTTCTAGCGCAGGATATTTCATTGATTTAGCAATATTAAAAGTTACTTTTTGGTCATTTACTCTCATAGTTAATTCTCCTTTCGAACATCAATCATAGCTTTTCCGGTGGCTAAAAATGATCTTCCTAAAATGATAGGAATTTCTTTATCGTCTTCCATATCTAGAACAATAAAATCTACAGGGAAGATAAATTTATCCACTTTTACTAATACATCTTCAATAACTCCCTTAGGATATGTAACATAACGGTCAGCTAACTGAAGAGTTACTGAAGTAGGTGAAATTTCTCCCAATCCTAATCTCTTGAAAATTGATAGAGGCATTAGATTGATGCTTGCTCCTAAGTCACACAAAGCTTTTCCATAGAATTTTTCTCCAATAGCACAAGGTATAGTGAAACTACCGGGATCTTTTAATTTTTCAAGAAGTTTTTTCTGAATAATAGCACTACATTCTTCACTAAGTGCAACCATTTCATTATCAGTAAATTTTCTTTTTTTATTAAGAAGATCTTTCATGAATTTTACAAAGTTTGGCATCTGTTCTAAAGCTTCTACAAAAGGAATATTTATCGTTAATTTCTTCAAAATTTCAAGGAATTTAGCAAATTGTTTGTCTTTTTTATATTGAATTAGTCATTAAGGAAATGGTGATGGAGGTTTTTCAATAGAAATTTTCATTGGTATTAAAGGATTTTCTAAGTTTGGATCTTGTTGATTCTTTTCTT
The DNA here is from genome assembly GCA_022702705.1 of Papilionanthe hookeriana x Papilionanthe teres. Lineage (NCBI taxonomy): Eukaryota > Viridiplantae > Streptophyta > Magnoliopsida > Asparagales > Orchidaceae > Papilionanthe > Papilionanthe hookeriana x Papilionanthe teres. The sequence goes on along the minus strand of CM040432.1, from coordinate 21,727,236 downwards.
TTTCAATTTCCACTTCCTCTTTTGGACTTTCAAGTTCTTTATGAATTCGAGGTTCTAATTCTTTTCCACTTCGTAATTGTATCGCTTTAATTGGTTCATTTCCCTTGTCTTTAGGATTTATTTGTACATTACTAGGAAATGTTCCAGGTATTCTATTATTAAGTGTAGTAGAGATATGTCCAAGTTGAGTTTCAATATTTTTGATAGCTGTTCCTTGATTTTGTAATTGGTTTCCTTGTATTTGTAGTTGATTTCCTTGCTTTTGTAAATGTTGACCCATATTTAATATTAATTCTTCTATAGGAAATTTCTTTTCTTTAAATTTTGGGTTATTATTATTAAATCTAGGTGGATAATTAGGTTTATAATTAAGATTTCCTTGATTAGATGGATATCCTAATTGTTGTGTCATATTATTCATCCATGGTTGATTAGTTGTATTATTATTCTAATTAAAATTAGGATGATTTTTCCATCCAGGATTATAATAATTTGCATAAGGATTATTAGGTCTGTTGTTAATTGCATTAATTGTTTCATATTGAGATTGGGATTCTATAAGTTGTCCAGATGAATTTTCTTCTGTTATAGTAGGAGAGTAATTCATTCCAAAATGATCTAATTTTTTAGATAAAGCAGCAATTTGTGAAGCTAACATAGATATTGCATCATTTTCATGAATACTAGCTATTTATTTCGGATTCATTCTATCAATGAGACCATTGAAAATTATTTGTTGTCATTTCTTCGATTAGTGCATAGGCTTCATCAAATGGTTTTGACATTAATGATCCTCCGACGAGCAGCATCGATGATTGATCTTAAAGATCCTACTAATCCATTATAAAATGTTTGGATAATTAACTCGATACGGTAACGCATGATGTGGGCATTTCCTAAGGAGTTCTTTAAATCTCTCCCAAGATTCATATATTGACTCTCCATCAAGTCGACTAAAAGAAGTTATATCATTTCTAAGCTTAGCGAGTTTTAGATGGTGGAAAATATTTGGATAGAAATTTTTGTGATAATTCTCCCCAAGTTTTAATAGATCCAGAGTCTTAATGAATTTAACCACATTTTAGCTTTATCCCTTAAAGAAAAAGGAAAAAGTCTAATTCTAATAGCATTGTTAGATACTCCTTCATATTTGAAAGTAGCACATAGTTCTAAAAAACTAGCAAGATGTAAATTAGGATCTTTAGTAGGTGAACCACTAAATTGATTGTTTTGTACCATTTGGATAATAGTAGGTTTAAGTTCGAATGAATTAGCAGCTACATCAGGGTTTTGAATAGTTAAATGAATTTCATCTAATGTAGGGTTGGCATAATCTCGTAATGGTCTTGGTTGATTGATATTTTCATTTTCAGGTATATTTGTCATTTGTGTTAAATTTATAATTTCACTTTTTTGTTTTCTAATTCTTTTAATTGTACGCTCTAATTCTGAATCGTAAGGTATTAAATTTTTGTTTCCAAATTTTTGCATACAATTTTAAAATAGATTTTAGATTATTCTATTACTTTAGTAAATAATTTTTTTACTTTCCCGGCAATGGCGCCAAAAACTTGACCCACTTTTAATATTTATGCAATTTATGTTTATAGCAATGGCACCAAAAACTTGATCCCGCTTAAAATATAAATATATGATTTAATGTATAATGTGGATTCTACGCAAGTATACGTATCGTATCAAGTAATACAGGGCTCTAGTGGAGTCCTGGTTATCGATCCCACAGGGAAGTTATTTAACAGATTTATTATCAGCTAAAATTAAAGGAATTAGTTACTAATAAAGTGAACAGAAATTAATAGTAATTATAATAAACTAAGTAAACTAATGCTTGAAATAAGTTGATTTAATTAATTCAGAAAAATTATCCTTCTCCTTGTTTTTAGAAAATTAAGTGAAATGATGAATTTAAATAGAATTTTTAAATTGTATTGTGACAAATAGGAGCATTCCTATTCTTTACCCTTTGGTCCAGGTGCAAAGAACATTGACTAATCCTATGTTTGATTACTGAATCTGCGGCTAGGCTGGGAGGATACCGACTGCCACTTCAGAGCTCCCACGTTCCCCTCACCTGAGGGCTAACTTCTACACTTCAGCTCTCAACCAGTAGGATCGAATTGAGTATTTTAGTCTGTCATACTAAAATATCCAATTCTACGCCCGATAATTAATATTTCCCTATTTATTTGCACCCGCTTTCCAAGGCTTTTGACTTCCCTGAATATTGGAAGTAATTTTTACTGTAGTTGATAATTCAACATATTTTAACTACTCAATTGGACAGATTGAAAGTAAATTAAGTTTTAATTAAAAATTATCACAATTATATTAGGTGCTTTTATTTAATTTCATCAATCCGCATAATTTTCATAAATAAGGAGAAAGACTAAGAAAACTACTCAGAATGCATGGGAATAAAACAAAGCATGGATTTCATTTAAAGTTAACAATAATAAACAAAGATACTTATCTTAATTTCCTTCCCAAGCAGACTCCTTGAAGTTCCTTTGACTTTTCCTTCTAGTACAGCAACTAAATAACACACAATTAAAGTAATGAACTTACTAAACACACTCAACTAAATTAAACACACATAAATTACATTCAGGACTCTAGAAATGGACACGCAGAAGACTCAAAAGACACACACAAAACTCTAAAATTCGGCCTCTATTTATAAAGGTAGGCAAAGGTCCAAGGGGTACTTAAACACCTCTTCAAAAAGTGTCCAGGTTCAATGTATATGCATTTTGACCTAGCTCGCCGTCGACGGGAAACGACCTCGCCGTCAGCGGGGCTTCTAGAAGGTCTTCAAACCCTGCGATCTCGCTGTCGGTAGGCTCGGGCTCGCTGTCGGCGAGGTAGTTATAATTTTTTCAGAAATTTCTCCTCACGATCTCGCCGTCGGCGGCCTCGATCTCGCTGTCAGCGAAGTAGTTATATTTGCATGAATTTCCTCCTTTTTGATCCAAATTTTCTCCATTTCATGGTTTTTGCTTTTATCACTAATAAATCTTCATTCTTGCAATAAAATAAAGAAAATACTTTTCTTTAAAGTGTAATTTTATCAAAAATAGATATGAATTTCTTGATGTATTTTTCTGTGATCAAAGCCTCTTAATAGCATCTTGTCTGCCTCAAGCTCGCGAGCATCAATTTCCAAATATGCTAGCGTCCGAAGATTTATTATGTTGATTGATGCTCCCGGATCAACCAACACTCTAGAGAACGTAAACTTTCCAATAGTGACTGAAATGTATAACGGTCGGTTGTGATCAACTGTTCCCAATAATAGATCATTGTCCGTGAAGGTAACACCTCGCTGTTCTCTTAACGAGCCAACCTCGTCGAAGGAATTACCGGCCATTTGAGCTAAACAGATCTCTGGATCAAGTAAAGCCTTGATCAGAGCCTCTCTCATCTCCTTTGACAGGATCAGAGCGTCGTATATGCTTAGTTTGGCTGGTAGCTTCCTAAGATGGGCTAGCACGTTGTAGTCTAATTTATTACCATGTTCCTCGGTTTCTTCCCGAATGAGCAGTTCCTCTGCTGGGGTTGGCTCTTCCTGAGCAACCACCTGCTTTCCTTTATCCTTTGGACCCATTCTCGGGGGTATAACTTTTCCAGTTCTTAAATTTACTTCAGTTATTTCTTCTGAATTTAGTGTTGAATCTGTCGGTGTATCCTCTTGAATTGGAACAACTGGCTCTCCTGAAGTTGTTTCGGTGTCTGATGGTTCTAATTCTATCGTGATCGGAGCCCCTCTGAATTCATAAATGGACTCGTTGCTTGTCGAGCTTTCGTAGCCTCCTTTGTGAACATCTTCTTCGTCGTGGTCGTCGAGGTTTTGTATGATTTGAGAATCGTTAGTTGTATTGAAATTGAGATCCGGATTAAGCCGGTTGTCGCTAGTTACGTAATCATTAGAAACAGTCAAAACGTAGCCATCGCCATAACCCTTATCATTATAAGATCCCGCCGGAGCGAGCGGATAATCATACGAGTCGGGAGTTCGAGGGATTTCTCCCCGAATCGGAAACAACCATCCTAGGATAAGCAGCCCCTAGTCTACCCTTCGGAGCCTCGGTCTTCTTTTCTTCCACGATCTTCTCCTCCTTCTGGGGTGGTTCTTCAATCGTAAGTGATAGTGCAGGCTGGACAGGTTTCAAACTCTGAGTTGAAGCGTGTACCGAAGAAGTTTGGATGTGATCCAAAATTTTCCTCGATGATCTTGTTCAGACAGTACTCCATCAATCATCAGTCGTGTACGGGTTTATCGGAACAATGGGATCCGTTGAAATAACATTGACGGAACCTCCTTTCTGGGGTTCCTTCATGTAATCCTTTGGGATCGTTGTGTTCCCTCTCTAGAGATTGTCATCAAGCCAACTCTTGAAAGTGATGCAATCCTCTATCATGTGTCCGAGCATCTGGTGGTAAGGGCAATAGTTCGGATGATCTTTCTTATTGACTTCCTCCAGTTTCTTGGGCTCTGGCAGCTGAAAATACGGTGTCTTCATTAAGTTGCAGAACATCTTCGCCACTGCTTCAGTTTTGAATGGATATTCTTTATTTAGAAGTTCTCTTAAGGTACGTGATGAATGAGGTGGTTGTTCATAATGCTGAGGCAGCTGATAGCTCGGACGAGGTTGCTGATAGCCCTACTGAGGTTGTTGATAGCCCTACTGAGGTTACTGATAAGTCAGTTGTAGTGGTTGATAACTAGGCTGTGGCCGCTCTGACTGTATCTGAACCTGCTGCTTGCCCTTATCTACTGCAAAACGACTACAGATTTCTTTTCGAATGTTTTCATCGGCTTCTGCTTATCGTTGTTGTCCATTAAACTTAATTGCTTTGCCTCTTATTGCAAGCTCCTGGCCTTGCCAAGTAACTTCTCAAAAGTCTTGATTGTAAATCCTTTAAGGAGAAGTGCTATCGGGCCATGGATACTTTTAAGTAGGATGCCGACTGCATGTTGTTCTTGAAGCTGTGGTTCACACTTCATACTGAAGTTTCTCCATCTGAAAAGGTCTTTACTGAACCGTTCAGCAATTCTACGTACCAGTAGAAGGCAATCCCTGACAAACTGTTGACGAACTGACGGAAGAGTAAAGCGTCACTCCCACCGGCATTGCAGCAACTAGCACGAAAATGTGCGACATGCTACCGAGGGTTTCCCGTCCCATCAAAAGTATTAAACAGAGGTGGTACGAAGCCTTTCGGGTATTGGACAGCATCGAACTCTTTGGGGTAAGGTCTACCTGTCTGAATAGATGCTCCACTCTTTGATTGTGCTAGGGCTTCTCGTACCTGCTGCTCTACCGTGCTCTTAATGTCCTTTTCTGGAATCATGCTTTGTGCAGGATCTTTCTTTGGTTATTCATCTCCGTTGATGGATGTGATCTCTTTTCCTCCATCTGCAATATGGATAATTTCTGGGGGTGTCTCTTTCTGAGGTTGTACCTGACTCTAGAGAGTGGCTAAGGCAACAGCCATCTCTTCCATCCTCTTTGCCATATAAGAAATTGTGTCATCTCTTTCCCGAGGCTGTGTCCTCATCACTTCTGGTTCATCTCTTTCTGCAGCTGCTGGAGCACCTTGTGAAGCGGATGATGCTCGCATTTCAGCCATGTTGATCTCGGCATACTCCTCATCCATGAACTTTGATGAGTCAACTTCATCTCCTAGTTCTTCTTCTCTTTTTTTTTTGTTAACCGTTGAATGTTGGTCCTTAACTTGTCCATGGCATCCTCTAGTGGCCTTTTCCGCACGGTCTCGCAGTTGTCTCGTGACGGTTGTTGAACTTCCCTCTCGGGAGTCCCCTTTATTGCAGTAGAACTTTCTTTTGATTCAAGTCTCCTGACGAGACTTTTCTTCTCAAGACATTATTTTGGTCTTAATTCCCCAGTAGTATGTCGCCATACCATCCTTCTCGCAGCCAGAAGCCTAGGACCGGATGATCTGTCGGCTATATGCTGGAAGGTGGTATCCTCCCTAATTAGTAGACCCGATACAACAACAGGTGAACTTGCTTTTATCTTCTTCTTTGGTTTCTCTGTGAGAGCAACAAGCTCTACTCGCGGTCCGAGGTGAGATTTAGATGGCACCCGTCCTATCCTTCTTATGATTTCTGACATAGGGCATCTTTCTTGCTTTGCCAATCTTTCTATAACAGCTTGCAGCTGAGCCAATGGCGTAGTCTTATCCCTTTTCCTCTTGTAATTATTGTAGTACGCAGGTCGGGGTAATGCAGCGGCGATCCTACGGACATTCTCTTCATCTAATGCGGAAGAGATAGGGTGAAAACTGCTCCCTTCCAACAGAGGTATATACTCAGGCAGTTCTTCTCTTTCCTCAGGAATTTCTTCTAGAAAAGCAACATCAACAGCTTTGGCTTTCTCAATTCTGGCGATCTTTCTGCTTATATTTCTCCTTTGAGTCCGAGTTAGGGGTGCAACACTTAAACTGGACCCAATCTCAAAAACAGATGGTATTGTAGCAAAATCTGTACCCTCCACGGTGATAGGCTCATTACAGACTTGGATTTCCTTCCCCTTCAGTTTGGCAGAAGTCGGGGTAGGTGCAGAGATGACTAGACCGGTGGGGGTAGAGACAACAGTCCTCTTATGAACAGTAGTACTCCTTCAGCTAGAATCCTTTGCAGAGGAGGGATTTCTTGAGTCGATTTCAGGTTGAACTCAATCACGGGCTTTTGAGTTTCTGACACTTTGACCATTAGTGTGAACAGAGTGACATCAGCGAACTTGATATCTGTGTTGCCGAATCCTTGTCTGAAACGGATGATTCCATTGTCGGGCAGCTCATCCTTGTAAACGGCAAAGTCCATTCCATTGGTGGAGGAGAAGATTAGCTGCGGGCAGTCATTTTCTGCAGGGCAGATTCCGAGTATTAGTCCCGAATTATGCTTCTTTTTGTCGCAAAACTTAGGACAAAAAAAGAAAGAGTCCAAACACATTTTCGTTTATCTTAGTGTATTTGTGATTTTTATAAGAGATTGTTTATTAGAAGGTTGTTTATTAGCCGGTTCTTTTGTTAGAAATAGAACGATTAAAGGAAAAAGGGTTATAGAAAAGGTAAAGGGCCCGATTTAGAATTGGAAAGGAAGAGAAAGTCTTATGCAAGACTTCTCGACTAGAAGGACAGCTCCTAAACTAACACCTATTGGGGGCCACCCCACCTCAGAAAAGAGGTAAAAGGATCTCGAAACTTCTCCTTTTAGGGGTGTCTAAACAGTGGCTCCTAAATCCGAGAGGAGTTGGTTATACTCGTTCAAGGCAGAAATGAACGGGGTATTCCAATGGAAGAATGGTAGTTTTGGTCCACTAGGGATATGGAGACACTACCGATTTATGAAATCAAAACCATCTAATCAAAAATGGAGAGAGGAACTAGTCTCCAGTGGAGTCGCCAGAAGTACGTCGACATATTTTTTGGTTGAATGTTGTATTTTAAAAAGGGGTCGCCTACAGAAATTATCGGCTGATTTTTAGATTTTAATTTTAATTTAAATATATATGTAATTTGAAAAGTAGCATTTGATTTTTAAAATAGTTTTAAATTTGAAGATTTTAAGATATGAAATCAAACCGATCTCACATCCCAAATAGTTTATATAAACGAGCACCGCATCACAAACCGTGTATCCATCCCGAAGAATAGACACACTGCTTGACGATGGGGCTCGATTAAATAAACTAGAAGATTTGTGACATTTGTTTGGTCTGCGAACTAATTTTATAAGCCAGCCAGTTCTCCTGCTTAATATAAAGGAATTAAGCAGGGTTTATATTACCTGGGTTCTTAAAGTTCCCTATAAGGGCAAGCCCCTATAGTTAATTACATCTTAAATGACAGGAATCATTTAAGAAAACTCTCGATAATGATCAGTGGTTTTGCTCTCAAGAATTTTAAAGTTTAAGGTTTTCAAAGGATTGAATTTTAGAATTTCAATAGGGAATGGATCAAATTTAGGACAATTTATTTTGGGAATTCAAGGGAAGAGAAGTAGGAGAAGTTGAGGATCCAAGAAGAATTTTGGCAACTTCCCAAACTATCCTATTGTTTGGTTTAGATTTGGGAGTTTATTTAATGTTGCAATCCTGCTAATTTTATTTATTTAGGTCTTATATTTGTATGACGCAATCATGCAAATAGCCTCGAAGATGTGAGGGTTTATGTCGTACCAAACGACTACCTCGGAGTCCTAAGACTGGGTAGGACTTAATTTGCATGACATGATCATGAAAATGCCTAACGAAGAGTTGAGAATTTATGTTGCACTAGGCAAACTACCTCGAAGTCCTATGGCTTTGTTATTTAATTCAAAGAAAGTTTTGCTGAAGTAGATCCGGGTTTTGCTGACGACGATGGTTGTGCTGCCCACCATGCTCCGAGCTCCTTGTTGTTGCAGAGGTTTAGTTTTAGAAGTCATAAATCAAGAGATGAGAGAAGTGTTTTGGTTTAGACGAAATATTAAAATCCAAGTGTTTTTAATATTTTAATTAAAACAAATCTTAAAGTTATATAAACAGAACCGATTAAGATCCCACGGTTCCGTCATCCCGACACCGTTATTTTCATCAAATTCACTTAGTCCAGATGAAGTTGCTAAACTCAACTGAATGAGTTCCACACTTTCATTTAGAACTTGGGAAATCCCGTTAGCAACATGTGGGTAACATCATCCGAGGTATTCCCGATCATTCAAGGAGACATTTTAATTTAGTTGTGATTGTAGTTTTGTTGTTCTGTTTGTGATTAAATTTTGAGTTGTTTTATATTTTGGAATGTTGTGGTGGTGAATTTTATCTTGCAATGACTTTTAATTTAGTTTTGGTTTCAGTTCAGGGACTATCCTAAAGGTTTTGGTTTTCATGCAACAGTTTTATTTATCATGCAAGAGAAGTAAAGTACAGTGCATGTAAGTACATTGCAATAAAATAAAAGCGTACCTAGAGGGTCTTCCCGTCATACCAAGCTGCACTTAAAACACATGTTAAGCCATTTAAATATTTCAATCGATACCTAGGTAAAGCTAAGGGAAGGGTTTTGGTTGTCTACCAAATTCCTAATCCTATAACTACTCATCTCCTATGACGTCTAGGTTCTTAGTTTGATTTAAGGATGATTTTCTTCATCGAAGAACAATTAAATTCAGTTGTTCTTCTAAAACATCCCGTCACATTGAGGAAGTGCTTAGGACGAGTCCTCAACATCTTTTCAATACTTCTGGGATTATTTTGAGTCCAAGTAAATTTAGTTGCACGGGTGAATTAATCATCCAGGAGTTTAGTTAAACTTTGTCTCTTGCTCAGTGAACTTAGGTATTTGATTACCTGATGAATGAAGTGACATCTCACTTAATACTCTATTTAAGAGTTATAATAATTAAAGCCTTGAAAGACAAGTTGGTTTATCGAGAATTTTAATTATTCTTAATTTGAAGTTTGAGTTAATGATTAAAAGTGTTTTAATTTAATTACGAGGTTTTAATTAATACTTTTTAAGTTTGGAATAGTGTTCAAATTATTTTAGATTTGATTTAAATTTTTACACTTTCAATTATCTTGGTATTTCAAATTGATATTCATGTTTTAAATTTACTTAGATAGAAAGAGGTGTTGAAATTATTGATATATTTTGATTTAACTCTTAATGATTTCACTTAGGTTTGTTGTTAAATGATTTTAATTTAATTTAATTTAATTTTTAATTTAATTTAAATTTGATTTAATTTAATTTTATTTTAATTTAATTTTAATTTAATTTAATTTTAATTTTAATTTAATTTAATTTTAATTTAGTTTAATTGAAATTTTATTTAACTTTAATTTAATTTTAATTTTAGTTTAATTGTTAATTTGGATTATTATTTTAATTTTAATTAAGAACTAAATATTGTTAAAGTGACTTATTTAGGGATTTTTAAATTAAAGAATAAATATCCTCTTAATAACATCCCTATTTTAATAATCCAAGCTTTAAATATATCCTTTCCAAAATTTAAATCATTTAATTAATCAAAGTTTCATTTTGATATTTTCAAAGTGTTTAATAGGTTTCTACCCCTTAATTTCCCTAAGCTTCAATCATCCAAGAGTAAATTAGAATCAAATATTTTACCCCCCCCCGCAATTTTGATTAAACCTAAAGTTTTAATTATGGGTTAAAATTTTTAATTACCTTTATGCCTTTTTAAGTTTATTTATTTCATAACTCAGTAAATTGAGCTCAAATAAATTTAAAATTTTTATGTCACCTCACTCACATGTCAATTAAAATATTAGAGGAGAAAATGTGATTTTTCTAAATTTAATTTATTTATATAATTATTTTTAGTAGAAAATAGGGTTTTTCAAAGAAAATTCAAAAACCTGAACAAGAAAAGGTTTCTGTCCTTAAAAAAATTCAGAAATATTCCTAATGACCAGAGGACCACTTGGACTAATTTTGGTGATTTTTTGAATTATATTTTATTTATTATAATTATTTTGAATTTTAGAGTATTAATTAATTTTAAAATAAAATAAAAGATGAAAAATAGATTTTATATTTTTCTTAAATTTCTCTAACCTCAAGGAGTCCATAGAAACAAGTTTTATATTTTTTTGATTTTTCTTTGATTTATTAGAATTATATAAGTGAAGAAGGTTGAAAATTCATTTTTTTTAATATTAAAAATTACATTAAGCCTTTAAAATCCAATATCTTATCCTAGGGACTTGGGAAAAATATTTGGTTTGTTCCTAAATGATTAGGAGTCAAAATGTGACATTTTTATGACTTTTAATGTATTTGTGATTTTTATTATTTTTTAATTATTAAAATATTAAAATATTGTGAAAAATCAAACTTTTTAGAAAATTCCAATTTTAATTTTCCTGAACTCCCATGATATCAGAGAAGCTCCAAAATCATTTTTGTGAATTTTTGAAAGGTATTTTTGGTGTTATGAATTTTTAAAGTTCCATTTTTATGAGGCTTAATCAATCCATTTGGTGGGGTTAATCAAGTCCAATTGATTTCAAAATTTCTTGTAAGGTTCACCTTACCCTAAAGAGTAATGGAGAATTGTTTTCAAGTCAATTTAATGTGTGGTTAACCCTAATTAATTCAAATTCAATTTTAGGGATTTAGGCCAATTAAGGTTATTATGAATGAATTAACTCAAAATATATTTTTCATAGGGTCCCCTAGTCCTAAGAAACATCACCAAATTTTCCTAGAATTTATTTTACAACATGCTAATTATTGGAATTAAAATACCTAAAACAGTGACATGAACTTGAAAATTCAATAACTTTTCACAGAGATGGCCTCTGACCTTGAAAAATTCAGGGAATGTTCCTAAGATCAGAGGCTTCAAAAGCCTTATGGTCTCATGCCATGGTGAATTGTCTATGCAAATGGAGAATCAAACTATTAAAAACAGTAAATAAATTATTAAATCAACCTCGGCAGCTCTGAAAGCCCACGTGTCGCGCTGTGATTCGGCGCCGCCATCTGACTCAGCTCTCCAGGGGCTCGCGGTTCACGTACCATTGCGCTGTCCGACTTGATCTTGACCATTCGCTCGATACACGTGCGATCCAACGGCTCCTGGTCATCGTCTACAACTGGTGTGCACCCGTAACCGTCCACACTAAAACCCTAAGATCTTACTAGATTTTCCATGGATTTTCGAGTTCTTATACTCTATCGATTCGTCTTGAAGAGACGAACACATCCATATGGTTTATAGGCTATGAAATTAACCCAAACAAAATGGAGAATTGCTGGAAGCTCGGGGGAGAGAATGAGTTCATACCTTTGCTCAGAGAAGTGAAGCTTCGATCTGAGAGTTGTGTCACCTTCGATTGAGTCCAGGCAAGCTCCAGATGAAGTCTCTGGCTCTGGGGAATTGTCTAAGTATGAAAGTGACCAAGGCTGATCACAAAAGCTTGGAGGCTGGAAGCAATGGCTAGCCTGGTGAGGGGGCTTTAGCTGGGGAACTTCTCCTCTTGGTCTGGTGAAGGTGTAGGATCAATCAATTTGCAGATTTGTTCACTGTGGTGAACTGTCCTATTTTTTGGGTGGATTTTCAACTCAGAAATTGAGCTCACAGAGAGGGTTTTAGAGCTGAATTTCAGTGGGGATCAAGTTCTCTATGTCTAGAGAGGGGTCTGGAGTGATTTTGGCAGAGTTTTGGTAAGGTTTGGTTCAACACCTTCTTTGGCCAAGAGGTGGTGGTGTTTAAATGGAGGTGGCTAGGAGGGCTTCCCAGGGGCAATTGGAGGATGGGATCAGCTGCTCAGGGGAGGAGAAGAACAGCAATGGTGTCCATTTGGGTTGGGACAGCTCAGTCAGGGAGAATTGAAAATTTTGGCTCACATGAAGCTCTCGCCCATGGTGTTTTCCGGTGACCCAGGCGGCTGGCCGGTATGATTAGGTCACCATCTAGCTCAGAAGGGTCAGGGGTTGGCAATGGTGCAGTCAATTGAGGCTTGACATGCGTAAAGGAGTTTGATTTAAGTGGTAAGGGGGAAGAGTCATTTTGGGCTTGGTTTAGTCAACTCATCGTTTAGGCTAGGTGCACCTCCCCAAGGCTGGTTTGCGCTGAAGAGAAAGTCACTTAGGTCAGCTTGATTAGTGGGGTAAAGTCACAATCCATGTACAATTAGGCTTAAGCAAGATTAGGGGATACATGGGAGTGATTAATCACTCCTAAGGGAATCATAAAAGGGTTTCCTCCTTTTTCCATTTAGGGAGTGGTGATATGTCAAAGCTCTCATGGCTTTCATGTGGCTTGTGCATGGCTCCAAGGACTCAATTTGGCTTAGGGATGTCTTGGCTTATTTACATGGAAATGGATTTTAGGGATTTTTGGCATTTAGGGGTGATTTGGCATGAGGCTTTAATTTGGAATCATTTGATCATGGATTTAAAACTTAGGGGTTGATTTTGGTTAAAAGGATGACAAATTAAAATATCATGTGGGCTTTAGGATAGATTTTGGGCTTCTTTGAATTTTGGTGAAAATGGGCTTTTAAAGGCTTTATGGAAGTGGGCTTTTAGATTTTAAAATGGGCTTTTGGATGAAATTTTTGTGAAGGACTATGCCAAATAAATGTTGGGTTTAGTGTAGGGATGTGTCATGAGTGGTTTGGAACAAGTTTAGAGTGATTTTAAATTGTATTAGGTTGAATTTGGGCTTTTTTGGTAAAGGGGCCATGTTGGGCCAAATTGGGCTAACTTGGGCCAAGGTTGGGCTAAAGTTAGATTTGATGTAAAATTAATGTTTAGAAATATTCATGGGAGTGTCACAAATAGTTTTCAACTTTGGTTGGGCTTTGATTTTGTGATTTGGGCCCAATTGGGTTAGGTTTGGGCTTAGTTCAATTTAAAGGATTTTTGTTTTGGGTTAGGTTTAGGTGGAGTTTAGGTTCCAATTTTGGGCAAATAAAGTTAGTGTTTTGTTTATGGGGGTGTTAGGAAGGCTTTAGAAAAGATTTGGGGCCAATTGGAGTTGAATTGGATGGGTTTGAGCTAGGTTTATGTCATGGGCCAAAATTGGGCTTTAGGCTTCAAATTGCAATTGGGCTCAAATGTCAATCAAATTGGACTTGGATTTGGTTTAAATTGATGTTGGGGGTGTTGAATTGAAGTTTATAATTGAATTGGACCAGAATTGAGGTCAATTGGGGTGGCTTGGTTTGACATTGGGTTCACTTGGGTTAAAAATAGGTCAAATTGGGGGTTTTAGTAAAAGTGGGGTAAATTGGCAAAATTGTCCCATGGTGTAATTGAACAAAATGAAATTATGAATATTTGGGATTTTTTGGAATTTTTTTGGGAATTGTTTTGAATTTTTGAATTTTTGGGGTAAAAGGGTATTTTGGTAATTTTGGGGGTTTAGGGGTATTTTAGGAAATTTTGGTATTTTTTGCCAAAGATGGTCAATTTGAATGGTGGAAAATGTTTAGGATTGGTTTAGAGGAATTTTGGGTAATTTAGGTGATTTTGCAAATTTTGGGTAGTTTCAAGTGCATTTGGTAGGTTTAGTGGGTGTAGGGCCCCGGGGGTCAAAAATTGAAATTTTGGAAAAATGATGATTGATCAAATGTGAGTGAAATAGAAACATTTTGGTTGAGCCATGAAGCCATATTAAGACCATATAAGCCATGAGAGGACTCATTTGAGGTATTCAATATGTTGTTCCTAACCCTCTTAGCCAGGGGCTTAGGGGTTAAGGATCATCCATAAGAATTACCTGCATGAGTCAGGAAGTCAAGTTGGGTGAGAGTGTGGTTTTGAGGACTTGGAATGTGTGTGAGAGTGTAGTGTATGTGAAAGTCAACCCTCACCAGACCAGGTCACCCAGGGTATTCCTAAGGCCAAAAAGTCCTATAGGGAACTCATCCTTCAAACCTCAACATTTGACTTCAACCCTCTAGGTGATTAGGGGTCTACAATCAAGCTTGTGGGGTTTTCAAGGAGTCAAGAGGTGTTTGAACTTCTAAAGGGTGGGTTCCACTTCTAATCCTCTAAGATTAGTCAAAGGAAAAGCCTATGGCTAGATCCTAAGTACTAAAGAGAGAAGCAAAAGACCTCATCAAAAATGAGGTCAACAAGCCTGTCACTTTGAAATCTCCAATTCTACGCCCATCAAAGTTTATTTCCCTATTTATTTGCACTCAATCCGCATGAATTACATCTCTCATTCATGGACATTGAATGTGACCTTAACTTTTGTTGTGGAACTCATAATCCTTTCGAAAAATATGTTTCCCAAGAAGTTTTATCAAATCAATTGGCCAGATGAAAAAGTAAATGATGTTTGAAGTGAAAAGTTCATCAAAAATCCTCCATATTAAATCGGTACATCATTTCCATATCACAACATCAACACATCAAATGAAAGGGAGAAAGACAAAGAAATCTACTCAAGACTCATGAGGAAAAGATGACAAAACATGGAATATATATATAAAAACAATGTCATACAAAAAGAGTAAAGTAAAGACAAATTATATCAAACTTTTCCCTAAGAAAATCTCAAGGAATTCCTTTGAATCCACTTCTTTCTTCACAACAATACACAAATCTCTCATTAGATAAGTAAGGAAGATGAAACCTCTCATTTTCCCTCTCCTCTCACACTCCTTAGAAGGGAAAACACAAAACCTGGATTTCCTAAACTAAATGAAAAGACACTCTCTCCACACTCTACACTCTTCTCTCTTCTTCCACTCCCTCTAAATATGGCTCCAAAAGAGTTTGAATTTGGCCAAAACTGAATTACCAAGAGTTTCCTATAGCAATCCTTCAAAATCCAGCCAAATACATTGAATATAGTTTAAAATCGAGATAGGGCGCGGTCCGACGCTGGATAGGGTACCGTTCAGTGCATTTTCCGCCAATACGGTCGTAAATTTTTATAAAATAGTGCGGTCTAGCACTGGTGAAAGCATTGTTCGGTGTTAGTTCAATAAAATGCACATTTGTCCTTTTTTGATCCAAATTTGCTCCTTTTCACTTCCTCTTGCTCCAAAGGCCTAAAATCATTGTACCTGCAAGAAATCATGAAAAATACCTTTATTTAAAGTGCAATATCATCAAA
The DNA here is from genome assembly GCA_022702705.1 of Papilionanthe hookeriana x Papilionanthe teres. Lineage (NCBI taxonomy): Eukaryota > Viridiplantae > Streptophyta > Magnoliopsida > Asparagales > Orchidaceae > Papilionanthe > Papilionanthe hookeriana x Papilionanthe teres. The sequence goes on along the minus strand of CM040432.1, from coordinate 21,711,596 downwards.
AACAATTATGAAATGAATAGTAAAAAGCTATCAAGTTTTCAGTGGTTCAAGATCTCCAAAAATTAACTATTACTTATCCTCAAGTAATTTTAGTTAATACATAAAATACTGATCCACTGTAATGAACTTTCTTTATATAATACTATAATTTCTTTTTAGATAAGTATAATAGTAAGATTTTCATAAAGATATTTGAATAATTCATGTAAATTTTGCAAGTGTAAGACAATTTAGTAATCAAGTCTAAGAGTTCTAGCCTTCTATTAATTTCAAAAATGACTGTAGATTGTCCTATTTAGGCACTTAAAAGAATTAAATGAAAAGAAGTTTATGAGAACAATACTAGTAAGGATGCCAATTTTCACATATAAGTTTAGGAAAGTAATTAAGTTTTTCCCTTTAGGCAGGTCCAATTGAAGCTAATTTTTTATTAGGCATCTCCTCAAGCTTCTCCTCACATTTCTTTCTTTCTTTTTCTTTTGCTTTTGCTTTTCTTTTCTTTTCTTTTCTTTTCTTTTCAGTGAAGATTACTGTATCTGGATAGCCTTTAATAATTTTGAACTTCACCCATCTCACCCTAAATTTGAAACTTAACACATTCCTTTACCTTATAAGCATTTCTTTAACTTATTAATGATTCATCATAGAGTCTCAATCCTTTCTATCACATAAAGTTTTAAGATTCTTAATATTTTAAATGTACAATTTATTTACTTTGAATAGTTGACTACAGTCTTACTCTCCTATACCAAATATCTTAGCCTACAAAATTACTTTTCATTACCAAAAACATTCATTCAACTTACAAAATACTTAAATAAAACTAAAATACAGTTATCTGAAATTGAGTTCTATTACAAGAAATCATATTAATAATTTTGAAAATACTTTAAAATGAGAACAATTAATAGTTAATTCTTTCCCTCCCCCAAAATTAAATTTTTGAATATCAATACAGCTAACATGGGATGAAAGAAAAGATATAAATATATAACTCATACCTCAATATGTTAGGCTTTTCATACCTTTGAGTTTAAGCAGGTTTTTCTTCATAAAGTATAACAGTAGGCCTGAAATAAGTAAGAGCATTTCTATACACACATATGGGTTAGAAATTTATAAGAGAAGAAGTTTAAAAACATGCAACATAAACTACACACACAACATTAACATCCAACTGTTACTATCACCAATTAGACTAACAAATCAAACACATGAAAACTTTACTATAACATCACATAAATCACAATTCAACATAAAGTGTGCTACAAGCAAAACCAAATACACATTACATCACATATACTAATCAGAAAGAGTATCAAGTACATCACATATGCAAAACACAAATACAAAATAAAATGAAAATAAACCTATAAAACTACCAATCTTCATCCTCTGCAGGAGCTCCACCATCATCATGTTCTTTAGGCTGGTATGGAGTATACTAAGGGTATGGAGTATACTAAGGGTAAGTAGGAAATACAACACTAAAGTCTCCCCTGAAAAATCTCATTTGTGCATCATGATAAGCTATCTCATATTCTCTCCACCGCACTTAATAATCATCATTTATTTTATTCCTTACTTCTAATCCCTCTACTCTCGTGTTCAACCTGTCTAACTGATTCATAACATCATGCAGAGTAGGCTCTCTAGATGTTGATGGTTTCTCATGATTAGAAGAAGGCTCGTTAGCTTTCTTACTCAACTTCCATCCTATTAGGGCTTCATTTTAGTGATGGGCTTTAGTGGATAGACTACCTCATCATTATTTTCAATTGCTACACTTGACTGAATGCACAAGGCATGAATAAAGCTAGGGTGTCCTAGTCTACCTATAATCTCTCCTTTTAAACTTGTCAAAATACTTTTATGAAAAATAGCCACGATATTTATATTCTTCATGTTCTGAATACAGTAATTCAGAACTGCTCCATCTACAATAACCTCGCTGTGATGGTTGGAAAGCAAAAGTCTTGCATAAATGAATTAGTTCCAGGCTTTTGATGTAGGATTCAAAGTAGGAAGGGGGAATTTAACTTTTTGCATTTGTTTAACCTTCCACTCCCCTTTTCCATCAATCAAAAAGTTTACAATTATATCCAATGCTTCATTCGTAATAGGAAAATTTTCGTATTCACCAGAAAAAGGCGCTCTTAACAGATAAAATGCATTAATGCGAGCAGGGGTGAATTCAATCATTTGGCATCTAACCAGTATGTATTCAATCTCAGAATAAAACAGATTTCCATAAAACTCTCTAACAATACCCAGATCGCTTCAGCAGTGAAATAACAGAAAATCTCCCATTGAAGATTTACAAAAAGTTCTTTAAGCATACCTTTAGGATTTTTAAAGGCTTTTTCTTGAATGCATTTCTTATTGCTACGAAATGTACGAAAGCACCAATAAGCCTTGAAATTCACAAATTTGCTTTCATCATACTCAAATTTTTTCTTTCCTTTTGAAATTATTGGAGACATTTGTCTAAAAATATCAAATTTATTCAAATCAATTTTAAAATTGCAATGTAACATTAAAAAGATAAGAACTCAAAATACATGAAAAATCTTCAAAGTTTCTCCAAAAACTTCAAAATTTCAAATCTTCCTAATGTAGGAGATTTCCACGGTCAAAATCGAAAAATTTTAGGTTAAAGGGTAGCTCTTACTAAGAGAAGATGAAATTTGAACTTTTCTAGCCACAAAATCGGTTCAAATCCAAAGGCTAGTGAGTCTTAGGTGCAAAAATATGTGTTAGCTGGAGGTAGAAGATGATGGCTTGGGCAAAAATGGCTGGTCCAAGGTTAAATCATAAAAATTTGGAGTTTCAGGGCTTTTTCATGGTCGAGCGCTGTCCAGTGCTAGCGGAAACCCCGTTCGGTGCATTTTTCTGCCCTGATGGCCAAACTCTCTATCTTTTGGCTCATTTTGGCGCTAGTGACAGCGCCGTTCGGCACTAGTTCAAAAACTGGGCTTCATAATTTCTTTTACAATTTTGATCTTTTCAAGCCCTCTCCAACGTCTAATTAGTCTAATTAAGCATTGAATAACATTCTAAAGCCATGGCAAATGATATTTTTTTAACACAAACAACACAAAACATCACTTTCATATAAAAATCCAATATTCATACACATACACATAACACTAAATACTTAACATCATTAAGCCATATACTTCTAAAATTCAGCGTCAATCATAAACACAACACAATAATGTTGAAAACTAAACAAGAAAACAAGCCCAAATATAACATCTAAGCAAAGCAAAGCAAAGCAATCAGATACACAAAAACAAAAATACAATAATCAAACTTTCATTGTTCCTCAGAACTATGATTAACTCTAAGATCTCCAACTGATTGAGCATGAACGAACAGATTGTAGAATGGATGAAGCGGAAATTATTCAGTAGAATCCTATTCAATCCAACCTTTCCTTTTCATTAATTGTGTCAAACTTCTTTCAAGATATCCAGAATGATCAAAGTGCTCCTTAATTCTCTAATCCTGATGATCAATGAAATCAGGTAGATTTTTTATTGCATTCATCAGGTGTTGTACTTCCTTCTCTAATTTCTTAATTTTCTTCAAGATGATCTGTGAACTTTCAGGAAAGTAAGGAGGAATAGGTGTCGACCTCTGAGATGGTTGATCTTCAATAATGCTCATGTCATTCATATCACCAACTGCCTGGTTACTATATGCATATGCTGGGTCTATAAGCTTCCAAGGTAGAGGTACTTTTTCCCAGTTCTCATATGACACTTGTGATTGACTGCAGATGAGAAATATGGTGGAAGAATGTCTAAGCCCATACTTTGATCCATGAATGATCAATCTCAAAACAAATTTTACATCTATTGAACCAACATCAATAGACATCCCCATTTGAATACAGTAGTTCAGAATAGCACACTCCTTAGTTAATTTACTGATTTTCATAGTTGTGAGTAAATTTGCACATATGAAATAATTTAAGTGTTCCGACGTAGGATTTAGTAGTGTGGTCGAGAACTTACATACCTGCTATCTCTTATTTCCCATTCATCACTTTCATCCATTAGATATCTGTATATATCATTCATATTGTTCTTCGTCCGGGTAAAATTTGAATAGTGGCAGATTGAAACATTCTCAATCTTGTATAAATCATTAATCTTTGCAGGAGTAAATGTGACAAACCTATCTCACACATAGACTTATCCTTGGTTGATTCCATGAAGATTAGCATAGAACTCTTTCACAATCGAGACAACTATGGCGGTAGTAGTATAACACATTACTACCTAACGTCTCTGAACAATAATTTCATCAATTATAGTGGTAGGAGAATTCGTACCTCGATTCACAAAGCATAGTTTCTTAATCAATCTCATTTCGAGATATTTTTGTTGAATAAACGATGCACCTTGAAATTGACGAACTTTCTATGGTTGAAAACTTGAAATCTTAAAGTTTCCATCGAGTTGGAATCTATTTGGACAAGATTTGGGATCTTCCTCTTTATTCCTTAGGTTGTTCCTGCATCTAGGGGCAGTTTTTTAGAGTTCTAATGGAAGATTTACTTCCTAAAACCGCTAAAACTCAAATTTAAAGACGAGAATACTATTTTCCGAACAGCGTGCTGTCCGGCACTACTTCAGTTTTCGCCAAACTTCACTTCGTCCAAATTCTTTCCAAACTTCGGACATTCCTATAATAGTTTTTTTAAACAATTCTGTATGCCCATAAAGTAGTATCTAATCTTACAAACCAATCTAATTTCTCAGGATTAATGACTTTCTCTAAAATTTGTTTAATTTCACGAATAGATACCTCAGCTAAACCATTAGTTTGGGGTTGATAAGCTGTAGAGATTCTATGCATTACATTATGTTTTTCCACCAATATCTGAATCAGATTATTCTTAAAATGGGATCCTCCATCAGTAATGATTACTCTAAGCATTCCATATCATGTGAAAAATATTTTTCATTAAAAACCTCAAAACACTTCTAGCATCACACCTAGGTAATGCTATTGCCTCAATCCATTTTGATACATAATCAACAACAATCAGTATATATATATATATATATATATATATATATATCCAAATGAAGGTATAAATGGTCCCATAAAATCTAATCCCCAAGCATAAAAAATTTCAACTTCAAAAGTAAAATTAATAGGCATTTCATTTCTTTTAGATATATTGTCTATTCTCTGACATTAATCACATGTTTTGATAAATCTATAAACATCTTTGAAAAGTGTAGGCCAATAAAATACAGATTGCAAAATCCTAAGTGCAGTTCTATCAATTCTGAAATGTCCTCTAAATTCAGAATCATGACATTCTCGAATTATTATTTTAGTTTCTTCATAAGGCACACATCTCCTAATAATAAGATCTTTACATTTCTTATACAGATAAGCATCGTTCCAGAAAGAAAATTTAGCATCATGCTTAAATTTTTTCTGTTGTTGCATTGTTAAGTCTGGTGGTAAAATATTACTAACAATTTAGTTTACAATATCAGCATACCACCATAAATTTCATTGAATAATATTATATAATTTCTCATTAGGAAAAGTTTTAGTTATTTCCTTCTCAAAGTCATCCAAATTAGGTTGTTAAAGTCTAGATAAATGATCAGCTATTTGATTTTCGACCCTATTTCTATTAACGATCTCAAAATTAAATTCTTGCATTAAAAGCATCCAACGAATTAGTCTTAGTTTTGCATCTTTCTTTTGCATTAAATACTTAATAGCAGAATGATCAGTATGCACTATACATTTAGCTCCAATTAAGTAAGATCTAAATTTTTCAAAGGCATAAATGATCTCTAATAACTCTCTTTCAGTAGTGGTGTAATTAATTTGAGCATCAGTAAGAGTCTTACTAGCGTAGTATATAACTTTAAACATTTTGTCATGTCTTTTCCCTAAAACAACTCTATTAGCACAATCGCTAGCATCGCACATTAGTTCAAATGGTTTCTCCTAGTCAGATGAAACTATTATAGGTGGAGTGATTAATTTCTCCTTTAATAGATCGAATGCTTTTAAGCACACATCATTAAAATCAAACTTCCTATCTTTTTCCAAAAGTTGGTTTGGAGGCTTAGTAATTTTTGAAAAGTCTTTAATATATCGCCTGTAGAATTCTAAATATCGCAAAAGCTTCTTACCCTTCTCACAGCTTTTGGAGCTGGTAATTTTTCTATAATTTGAATCTTTGCAAGATCTACTTCCATGCCAAAATCAGATATTTTATGCCCAAGTACAATTCCTCATGCAGCCATAAATTGACACTTTCCCAGTTTAGGACTAAATTTGTTCTTATGCATGCCTCTAAAAATTTTTCTAAGTTGCATAGCCATGCATCAAATGAATATCTGAATGCTGAGAAATCAACCATAAAAACTTTTATTTCATCATCAATTAATTTGCTAAATATGGACGTCATACATATTTGAAATGTTGCAGGTGCGTTACGTAATCCAAAGGAAATTCTTCTAAAAGCAAAAGTTCCATAAGGGCTAGTAAATGTAGTCTTCTCTTGATCCTCAAGAGCAATAGGTATTTGGTGATAGCCGGTATATCCATCTAAAAAGCAATAGTACTTGTGTTCTGGAAGTTTGTCTAGCATTTGGTCTAAAAATGGTAAAGGAAAGCGATCTTTTCTGGTGGCGACGTTTAATTTTTTATAACCAACACATATTCGCCAACCAGTGACTTGTCTTGTTGGTATAATTTCATTTAGATCATTTACATCAACAGTCACTCCTCCTTTTCAAGGAACACAATGAATTGGGCTTACCCAAACACTATCAAAAATATGATATATAATTCCAGCATCTAACCACTTTAAAATCTCTTTTTTAACCAATTCTTTCATTATTAGGTTCAGTCTCCTTTGTGGATCAACTCTAGGTTTATGTTCTTCATTAAACAAAATTTTGTGAGTACAGATTGATGGACTGATTCCTTAATATCAGCTATGGACCAACAAAAAGGATTTTTGTATATTTTTAAGGTGTCCAATAATTTTTGTTCTTGATTCATTTAAATCTGAAGATACAATAACTGGTAAAGTAGATGATTCTCCTAAAAACATATACTTCAAATGTTTAAGGAGAATTTTCAGCTCAAGTTCAAGGGGTTTAATGATAGATGGAATTAAAATTTTATCTCCATTTTCCATAGTATCCAATCTTTCAAATTTTTCCTGAACAAATTCTAACTTTTCAGTCTTCATATCATCTAAATCATCTTCACTTTCACTTTCATATTCATCCTCACATTCCAGATTTTCTTTTAAAACTTCTTTAAAATGAGCTTCTCTCAAATAATTGTAGATTTTCATTTGAAATCACTCATCATCTTTTTCAGTTGAAGGGTATTTCATGGATTTTAGAATGTTGAAAGTTACCACTTGGTCATTAACTCTCATAGTTACTTCTCCATTTTGAACATTGATTATAGCTCTTTCAGTAGCAAGTAATGGTCTTCCCAAAAAAATTGAAATTTCTTTATCTTCCTCCATATCTAATACAATAAAGTCCACAAGAAAGATAAATTTATCCACCTTTACTAATATATCTTCCACAACTTCTTTAGGATAAGTGATAGAACGATCAGCCAGTTGAAGAGTCACAGATATTGGTAAAATTTCTTTTATTCCCAATCTTTTAAAAATTGATAAAGGCATAAGATAAATACTAGCTCCTAGATCACATAAAGCTCTTCCGAAAAATTTCTCACCTAAAGCACACAGGATAGTGAAATACCAGGGTCATTAAGTTTTTCAGGAAGCTTCTTCTGAATAATTGCACTACACTCACCGCTATATGCAACAGTCTCATGGTCTTTGAACTTTCTTTTCTTTTTAAGAATATCCTTCAAAAACTTTGCATGATCAGGCATCTGCTCTAATGCTTCAATAAATGGAAAATTAATCGTTAATTTCTTAAGAATTTCTAAAAACTTTACAAATATGTTATCCCTGTTCTGTTTATTTAGTCTTTGAGGAAAAGGAGGAGGTGGTTTTTCAACAGTTATCTTCATTTGTTCTAGAGGATATTTGTCTCGATATATCTTATTAGAACCTTTCTCAATTTTCAGTTCCTCTTTTTCAACTTTGACTTCTTTTTGAACTATTGGTTCTAATTCTTTTCCACTCCTTAATCAAATAGCCTTAATTTGCCCCTTATTTTGATCTTTTAGGTTGATCACAACATTGCTAGGAAGATTCCTAAAAGATCTATTATTAAGCGCGGTAAATATATGTCCCAATTGATTCTCAATGTCTTTCATTGCAACTTTTTGAGCTTGGATTTGATTATTCATATTCAAAATCATTTCTTCAGTAGTTAAATTCTTTTCCTTAAATTGTTTATTACTATTAAAACAGGAGGATAAGAAGGTATATAATTGGTATTTCCTTGGTTGTTCAGGTTTCCAAGTTGATTCATAGGATTGTTTCCCTGATTATGGGTTAATAACAACATTAGTGTTATTCCAATTAAAGTTCGGGAGATTCCTCCAACTAGTATTATAATAATTTGAATAAGGATTATTGGCTTTGTTATTTATGGCATTCAAGGTTTCATAAGACATTTGAGAGTCTATCATCTGTCCTGATAAATTTTCTTCTAACACTAGGGGTGTTGGAGAATAATTCATTCCATATTGATCTATTTTCTTCGAAGGTGCAGTAATTTGAGAGACTATCATAGTTATAGCATCAAAATCATGAATATTAGCTACTCTCTTAGGATTTACCCACTTAGAGGGCTATTGAAAATTATTAGTAGCCATCTTTTCAATTAACGAATATTCTTCATCAAAAGGTTTAGACATTAATGATCCACCAACAACATCATCGACGATCGATTTCAAAGATTCCACTAATCCATTATAAAAGGTTTGAAATATTAATTATTTTGGAAAAGCATGGTGTGGACACTTTCTAAGAATATCTTTGAATCTTTCCCAAGCTTCATATATGGATTCTACATAAAACTGACTAAAAGATGTGATATCATTCCTCAGCTTAGCAGTTTTGGAAGGAGGGAAATATTTTTACAGAATCTTTTGTGAAAGCTCTCCCCAAGTTCTGATAGATCCAGGTGCTAACGAATTTAACCATGCCTTAGCTTTATCCCTTAGTGAAAAAGGAAAACTTCTAAGCCTAATAGCATCGTTTGGCACTCCGTCATTTTTAAAAGTAGCACACAATGTAAGTTAGGATCTTCATTAGGTGTTCCTCCAAATTGATTATTTTGTATCATTTCGATAATAGCAGGTTTAAGCTCAACTTAATAAGAAGCAACATCATATTTTTGCATAGTTAAGTGAATTTCATCTCGTATTAGATTATCATAATCTCTTAATGGTCTTGATATGTTTCAATTTTGATTGTTTAAGTTGTTCGCCATTTTGTTAAAATTTATGTTTTTTTTGTTGTTTTCAAATTTTTTTAATAGTACACTCTAATTCAGAATCGTAATGCACTAAACATATAGATTTGATACTACGCATACAAACACAATGAGCACACTAACAATAAACAGACACATACATTTATGACTTGTAATTCAAATATAAGATTTCAAATACTACAAAATTAAATTTTTAGCTGTTACTTTTTCTTTTCTTGCCTTTCCTTCCCCGGCAACAGTGCCAAAAACTTGGTGCTACTTTTTTAATTTACCAACATTTATGAACTCAGATTTAGATATATATATTGATTTAGTTTTATAATGAGTCACACAATTAAACACAAGTATACATATCGCTCAAGTAATGTAGGGCTCTAGTGAAGTCCTTGATATCGATCCCACAGGGAGGCTTTAAGTTTATGGCATAGCACAGAAATCACTTATCGAATCACAACATAATTACATGTAAGTTAATTCTTAAAATAAAGACAAACAGTTTTAATTATAATTTATACCAAAGTATGTTTTATACTCTAGCAAGTTAAACTAACTCAAGACTAAATTTATAATAAAGTACAGTTGCAAGAAAGAGTCTTCCTCCTTTCCAATCATAATGTGATGATTATTATAACATAGATCAGTGATGTAAATGTATAGTGCCAAATAGGAGCATTCCTATTCTTTACCCATATTTCAGCGTATAAAGAACATTGGCTGATCCTAAGTTTAGTCCCCAAATCCGTAGTTAGGCTGGGAGGATACGGGTTCTCACTCTATAACTCCCACTTCCCTTCGCCTGAAGGCTAACTCTCGCTTCAGTTTCCAAACATTAGGACCAAATTGAGGATTTCAGCCTATCACTCTAAAATCTCCAATTCTACGCCCATCAAAGTATATTTCCCTATTTATTTGCACTCAATCCCCATGAATTACATCTCTCATTCATGGACATTGAATGTGACCTTCACTTTTTTGTGGAACTCATAATCCTTTCGGAAATCATGCTTCCCAAAAAGTTTTAAAAAGTAAATAAAGTTCGAAATGAAAATGTCATCACAAATTCTCCATAATAAACCGACACATCATTTCCATATCACAACATCAACACATCACATGAAAAGGAGAAAGACAAAGAATTCTACTCAAGACTGATGAGAAAAAGCTGACAAAACATGGATTTTATAAATAAAAACAACATCATACAAACAGAGTAAAGTAAAGACAACTTATCTCAAACTCTTCCCCAAGGGAATCTCAAGGAATTCCTTTGACTCCACTTCTTTCTTCACAACAACACATAATTCTCTCTTCAGATAAGTAAGGAAGATGAAATCTCTCACTTTCCCTCACCCCTCACACTCCTTAGAAGAGGAAACAAAAAACCTAGATTTTCTAAACTAAATGAAACGACACTCTCTCCACACTCTAAACTCTTCTCTCCTCTTCCCCTCCCTCTAAACTTGGCTCCAAAAGAGTTTAAATTTGGCCAAAACTGAATTTCCATAAGTTTCTTAAAGCAACCCTCCAAAATCCAGCTAAATACATTGAATCTACTTTAAAATCGGGATAGGGCGCGGTCCGGCGCTAGATAGGGCACCGTTGGGCGCATTATTCCACCAATACGGTCGCAACTCTCTGTAAAATAGCGTGCTTCACACTGATGACAGCGTCGTTTGACACTAGTTCAATAAAATGCACTTTTATCCCTTTTTGCGCCAAATTTGGCCCTTTTTGCATCCTTTTACTCTAAAAGCCTAAAATCATTGTACCTGCATGAAATCATGAAAGATACCTTTCTTTAAAGTGCAATATAATCAAAAATAGGAATGAAATTAATAGTAAAAAGCTATCAAATTTTCAGTGGATCAATTTAACACAAAAATTCCTTGCTAAATATTTTTCACCATCGAAGACTGTGAAGCTTAGAAATTATATTACATCTTTTTGTTAGTTTGAAGGGGAATCTATATATGAAGCATGGGAACATTTTAAAGATCTCCGAAGAAAGTGTTCACATCATTAAATATGAGATTGGTTAATAATTTAGACCATTTATAATAGATTAGTTGGATTTCTTAAATCTATTATCGATGCTGCTATTGGTGGTTCATTGATGTCTAAACAGTTTGTTGATGCTTATGCTTTAATTGAAGAAATGACTAATAATAATTTTCAATGGCCTTCTTAAAGGTTAAATCCTAGAAAGGCACAAAAATTGTGCTTTTGCGATGCTAGCAAATCAAGTTGTTGCAATTTCAAGGAAGATAGACCAATTTGGAATGAATTTTTCTCAGCCTACTTCCATGATTGAAGAAAATTTATTAGGCCAAATGGTTAATTCTCAAACTTCATCAGAAATGTTAAATGTCATGAGTAAGCCTAATAATCCATATTCCAATTATTATAACCCAGGTAGGAAAAACCATCCAAATTTTAACTGGAATACAAATAATCAGGGTGGTAGTAATCAACAATGGGGGAACAACCAAGTTAACACATTGGGAAGCTAGAACAACAAAGGGAATAATAACTGTAGACCAACCTATCCTCTAGGTTTTAATAATTCTTCACAATTTAAGAAGAATAAGTTGTCTACAGAAGAAGTGGTGTTAAAAATGGGAAATCAATTACAAAGTCAAGGAGCTATAATCAAAAAGATTAAGAATCAATTGGGACAGATTGCCAATTCATTAATTAATAGATCACAGGGAATGCTTCCTAGTAATATTGAAGTAAATCTAAGAGACATGACTAAAGAGCATGTACAAGCTATTTAGTTGAGAAGTGGAAGAGAGTTGGAAGGTAGATTTCAAAAAGAGATTGAAGTGGAGAAGGAAGAGATTGAAAAACCAAAAGAAGTCGCTCCGAAAGGTTTGAAAAGACCTATTATCTACCTAAGATTGATTTAGAAAAGCCACCATTTTCATTTCCTCAGAGACTTCGACAACAAAAATTGGACAATCAATTTTCAAAATTCTTAGAGATATTTAAGAAGCTTGCAATCAATATTCGATTTGCTGAAGCATTAGAACAAATGCCAAGCTATGTGAAATTTATGAAGGATATTCTCAATAGAAAGAGGAAGTTTGAAGATAATGAGGATATTGCACTTAGTGAAGAGTGTAGCACTATAATTTTAAAAAGCTTCCTGAAAAGCTTAAAGATCCTAGAAGTTTCACAATTCCATGGGCAATTGAAGACAGATTTTTTGCAAAATCTTTATGTGATTTAGGTGAAAGCATTAACCTTATGTTGTTATTAATATTCAAAAAACTGGAATTAGGAGAATCAACCCCTACTACTGTAACTCTGTAATTAGTTGATCGTTCGATCATATATCCTAAAGGAGTTATAAAAGATGTTTTGGTAAAAGTGGATCAATTTATCTTTCCTGTTGATTTCATTGTGTTGGATATGGAGGAAGATAAAGAGATACCCATAATTTTAGGGAGACCTTTTTTAGACAAAGGCAGAGCGATGATATATGTGCAAAAAGGGGAATTGACAATGCGAGTTAATGATCAAACTGTTTCATTCAATATTTCAAAGTCAATGAAATATCCTGCAAGAGGTAAAGATGATGAATAGGATGGATGTTATCAAATATTTGAGTGAGTACCATTTCAAGTCAACTTATGAAGAGAAATATGAAAGTGAAAAATTGGAACATAAGCAAGAAGAGGAATTACAATATTCTGAAGATTTTCATGAGGAAGATTTAAATTATGTTCATGAAAATTTTGAAATTTTGGACATGACTGAAAAAGATGAATCTTTTGTTCTATCAATTGAAAAACCTCATGAACTTGATTAAAAGATGCTTCCTAATTATTTAAAGTATGCCTTTTTAGGTGATTCCTCAACTTTGCCAGTTATAATTTCCTCTCATTTAACTGAAATAGAAGAAGAGAGTTTGCTTGAAATTTTAAAGAAATATTAGAAAGTTTTTGGATGGATAATAAGTGATATTGAAGGAATCGGCCCTTCAATTTGTATGCATATAATACTTTTGGAGGATAACTGCAAACCTCAGGCTAATCCTCAAAGGAGAATAAATCCCATCAGGAAAGAGGTTGTTACCAAACAAATCTTAAAGTGGTTGGATACTAGAATTATCTACCCTATTTCAGATAGTGCATGGGTTAGTCTTATTCACTGTGTACATAAGAAAGGAAGAGTTATTTGACTGTTAATGAAAAGAATGACATAATACCAATAAGACAAATTACATGGTGGCGAATATACACTGATTATAGAAAATTAGATCTTGCCACCAAAAAAGACCATTTTCCACTTCCTTTGTAGATCAGATGTTGGATAGAATGGCTGGAGATAAATACTTTTTTTATGGATATACTTACTCGTGAGGATTAAGAGAAAACAACGTTTACCAGTCCTTATGGTACAATTGCTATTGGAAGAATGTCGTTTGGTTTATGTAATATCCCTGCTACATTTCAGAGATGTATGATGGCAATTTTCTGTTATTTAATAGAAAAAGGAATTGATGTTTTTTTATGGATGACTTTTCAATGTTTGGAATTTCATTTGAATCATGTTTAGAAATATATTTAAAGTTCTGAAACGCTATGAAGAAACTAATTTGGTACTTAACTGGGAGAAATACCAATTTATGGTAGCAGAAGGAATTGTTTTGGGACATCGTTTATCAGAAAATGGTATGGAAATAGATCCTGCAAAAATTCAAGTAATCTCTAATTTACCTTGCTCGACTAATGTAAGGGGAATTAGAAGTTTTCTGGGACATGCTGGATTTTACAAGCATTATATTAAAGATTTTTCACAAATTTTGAAGCCTTTATGTTGTTTATTGGAAAAAGATGTGATTTTTAATCTTGATGAAGATTGCTTAAAGCTTTGAAACTTTAAAATAAAAATTAATCACTGCACTTGTTATGGTTTCACCTAACTGGAAAAAACATTTTGAATTAATGTGTGATGCTAGTGATTATGCTATTGGAATTGTTTTATGTCAGAAATATGATAAGATTTTCAAATTGATTTACTATGCTAGTAAAACTCTTAATGAAGCTCAAATTAATTATATCACTACTGAGAAAGCGTTATTAGCTATAGTATTTACCTTTGATAAATTCAGATCATATTTGATTGGAACTAAATGTGTGGTGCATATAGAGCTGTCTAAAGAGCTCGTAGTTCGCGAACAGCTCGTGTTCGGCTCGTGTTCATCTCGTTCACTAAATTAACAAGCCTTAACGAGTCGAACACGAACAAAGATTTGTTCATTCGTGTTCAGCTTGTTTTGGCTCGAAATAATATCCATTAATTATATATATATATATATATATATATATATATATATATATATATATATATATATATATATATATATATATATATATATATGCATATATATATATATATATATATATTGATGAGTACTATTTTTAAAAAATTTTAAAGATTTCTAGTTAATTAAAATTATTAATTGAGTAAATAGAATGAAAATTATTTAATTAGATTCAAATGATGTTTTAATGTAAACAATAATTCTTAAATCTTGCCCCAACACTTAACATCTTATGGTTACATGATTAACATTGTCAAAACGACTTTTTGTTCGTGAACAGCTCGTGTTCGGCTCGCTATGCAAATGAGCCGAACACGAACACTCTTTCTGGGCTTGAAATATAAATGAGCCTAATACGAGCTGAGCCTGGGCTCGCTTGTGTTCGGCTCATTTACACCCATAGGTGCATACTGATCATTCTGCTATTAAGTATTTAAATGCAAAACCAAGATTGATTATATGGATTCTTCTTTTCCAAGAATTTTATTTCGAGATAGTAGATAGGAAGGGTGCAGATAATCAAATTGTTGATCATCTGTCTAGGCTTGAAACTGAAAAATCTCTCTGTGATGCTGAAGAAATTAATGAACATTTTCGTGATGAAAAATTTTTCAATGTTAATGTGTGGTGTGTTTTGTGGTATGACGACATTGTATACTTTATTGTCAGTGATATTTTACCCTTTGGTTTGACATACCAGGAGAAGAAGAAGTTTCTATCTAAAGCTAAGACTTATTTTTGCAATGACCCATTTTTATATAAACAAGAAAAAGATTAAATTATTCAAAAATGTGTGACTTTAGAAGAAACTTATGAAATTATTCAAAAATGTCATAATTCTGATTATGGGAGACATTTTGGAGTTGAAAAAACTGCATATAAAATCTTACAATCTGGATTTTATTGGCCTATAATTTTTAAGGATGTTAATGTTTATATTAAAAATTGTGATCAAAGTCAACATGTAGGCAATATTTCTAGAAGAAATGAGATGCCACTCAATTATATGTTGGAAATTGAAATATTTGACTTCTGGGGATTAGATTTCATGGGACTATTTATACCATCTTTTGGAAATACATACATTTTGATAGCAATAGACTATGTATCTAAATGGATAGAAGTTGTTGCCTTACCTCAATGTGATGCTCAAAGTGTTGCAAATATATTTTGCAGATTTGGAAAACCAAGAGTAATAATAACTGATGGAGGAAGTCATTTTAGAAATGCGATTATGGAGAAGTTAGTAAGGAAATATCATATTAACCATGGCATTGCTATTGCCTATCATCCACAGGCAAGTGGTTTGGTTGAATTATCCAATCGTAAAATGAAAAGAATATTGGAAATGGCTGTTAATCCAAATAGAAATGATTGATCAATCAAATTGGATTATGCTTTGTAGGCCTATAGGACTGCCTACAAAACTCCTATAGGAATGTCCCCATATAGGCTAATTTTTGGAAAACCTTGTCATTTACAAGTTGAACATGAGCGTAAAGCATATGGGCTATTTAAGAGTTCAATTTTAATTTGAAAGATGCTGGAGAAGAGATATTGTTGTAATTAAATGAGCTTGAAGAGATAAGGAATGAATCTTATGAAAATGCTATGATTTATAAAAAAAGATGAAGTTGTGGCATGATCGGAAGATTCTTACTAAAAATCTTAAGCTAGGGCAAAAATTTTTACTATATAATGCAAGATTGAGAATTTTTGCTAGAAAACTTAAGTCCAGGTGGATGGGCCCATTTATTGTAATGAAAGTTTATTCATATGGAGCTGAGTATATTAAAGATCTTAAGACTGGAAAAATATTTAAAGTGAGCAGTCATAGAATTAAACCTTACTTTTCAGTTAATCAATCTAAACCTGATGAGAATCTGATGTTGGGTCACTTAGAATAAGCTCTGGGTATGTCAGGCTGATGACATTAAACCAAGAGCTTTGTGGGAGGTAACCCATATTTATCGGTGTGCTTTGCTCTATGTTTGCTTTGCGTGCTTTTATTTGGTTTTATTCGAGAAATGTGGTAGAATTTTGGTGTTTTTTATGTTATAGTGGTGTTTGTTTGACCTTATTTGATGACTTGGAAAAGTCAGAATGAAGATTTTGACGTTTTGCAGAACTGTGCAAAAATGTGCACTAGCGGCTATGCGTCGCTCGTTGGTTCATTGGCAAAAAATGTGAAAAATGAGGTTCTAGAAGCCTAAATCATGGGTGAGTAGTTTTTGGAGTTATTAAAGAGTTTTAAAATGTCTAGGGTCAGTTTTAAGGCTTCCTAAGTCTATAAAAGGCCCTGAATTTATGAGATAATTGCCTCAGTTCTTATTTTCATTCTTGAGTCTTAAAAGAGTATTTAGAGTGTAAAAATGTCTTCTTGGGATAACGAAGTTAAGAAGAAAAAGGACGCCAACAAGAAGAATTTTATTTGTCATAGTACGTAAGAGTTATATAATGGATTTCTGGCTATAAGTATCCAAGAAATAGCAGAAAGGATTACGAAGATTGAGACCGATGTGGAGTCTATTGATGCAAAGGTAAATGAAATTAATGCACATTAGCACACATTGAATGGCAACTCAAAATGCAATTCATTCATACTAGTCACGTGGAAGAAGCGGATAGAGTGATATTTCTGAAGAACAAATGGATAAAAGAAGAAGATGTAAGAGCTTTCAATCATCGCTCATTTTGTTACGTTTACATTCCAGATGGTTCAAATGGAACTAATGGTGGTTCATGATATAATACACCTAATAGAGATTGGAATTAAATTATGTATGGTCTTGTGGTTTAATTATGTGTGTTTGGTGTTTTTAGTGTGTGTTTTTTTTTTATGTTTGTGTTTATTGCACTTTACATGTGTTTGTTACATCTCAATGATGTAAATTTGTGTTTTAATTATATGTGTTTGAACTTATGTATTGTGAAATTTCATCCAAAGTGTTTGGATTGAAATTTGTAGTTTGTATTAAGTGTGTTTTAATTTTAAGTAATATATGTTTTGTTTATGTGAGATTTGTGTGGAATCATTAGAGGTTAAAGTGTACCTTTGGAGTCTTAGAAAAGTTTATAGGCAGAAATAATTATTTGAAGTGATTTTAGGTGATTAACTCAAATTTTTGATGGAATTAACTTAGTTACCAAAATATGGGCACTGGCGCCTAAGGACCAAAACGACGACTCATAACTACCAAATTTTGCGGCTAAGCATCATATTCCTCTTGCATAGGCGCTGGTTTGCGAAAATCGATTTTCTGCAGTGAAAAACTTAAAATTTGCCATTTTTAACACCCCCATCACCTTCAACCTCTCAGTTTCACGAAATAGATACTTTAGAGCTGATTTCATCGAAATTTGCTGGATTTGAATTCCTTAAGGTATGATCACTACTCCTAAGTAAAATTTTTTTTCATCATGTATTTTGAGTACATTATTGAAAAATCCAAAAATCACTATTCATCGTGAAAATTTGAGGAAAAGCATGAGAAATTGTTTGGATTTAGTGGAGTTTGCCTTTAGAAGTTGAGTTAACAAGTTTAGTTTAAATTTGAAATTTATAGTGAATGTTTTGTGAATTTTTGAGATGGCTCCAAAGTCAAAATGCTCGAAAGAGAAAGCAAGATTTGATTCCGAAAAATTTGTCAATTCTCGAGCAGAAAATCGTTATGTATATGCACTCGCATCGCAAAAATTGATTCCAAAATGAGTTTTTAGCAAGCTAGGAGGAGATTTTATAGAGATGATTGCTAGAAGGAATTAGGAAAGATATTGTTGCTTCTCCGCTGTTGTAGTTGTTTTTGTGGTGAGAGAGTTCTATGCTAACTTGCTAGTAGCTGAGTAAAATTTGGTAATG
The DNA here is from genome assembly GCA_022702705.1 of Papilionanthe hookeriana x Papilionanthe teres. Taxonomy (NCBI): domain Eukaryota; kingdom Viridiplantae; phylum Streptophyta; class Magnoliopsida; order Asparagales; family Orchidaceae; genus Papilionanthe; species Papilionanthe hookeriana x Papilionanthe teres. Next base: position 21,692,971 of record CM040432.1, on the reverse strand, counting down.
GTTAGAGGAAAACAAGTGGACTATTTACCTACGGTAATTAATAATTTTTATCGTTTACTTCTTGAGATGTTTTTTTATGTGAATTATCTTCCTTCTGAGGGAGAGTTGGATGAGAATATGGCATTTTTACTGATGAAAGAGGTTTGTGGAAGAATACAAATGAAAGAAGAGTGAATTTTCAAGCCTCTAAATTGAATGCACTTCAATAGCATGGAATTGCTTCATCTCATCTAAGCTTTTGCCTTCAAGTCATGTTAGCGAAGTTACAAGGGAGAGAGCTGTTCTGAATGATTGTATTCAGTAGGGAAAGTCTTTAGGTATTGGAGCTATTATTTTTTATTATATTATGAACTGTGCCAGAGCTAGTACTACAGTAGGTACGGGATTTCCTTCACTGATTCACTCGATTAGTGAGCAGTTTTGTGTTAACTCTGAAACATGGGAAGAGGTTCTTTAGCCACTTAGACCTATTATTAGTGTAAACATGAATACTTACACTGTACATTCAATATTTAACTGGAAATGAGGATCTGTTAAAGCTTCCAGTGCTTCTGCTTCTTTGCTTCTACTTCTTGTGCTTCTACTGCACATGCATCATCCTATAGAGATTAACAAATTGGATTATTACAGAAGATTTTGAAGAAGATGAGTCTTACCAGAGATCATATTAGAGATATGGATGGAAAGGTAGAGAATATTGAGAGGTATATACAAAAACATGATGATTTTGAGGAGAACTATCATCAGTACATGGATAGACTGATTAGAAGATATCATAGTGCTAAGTTGCCTCCTCATCCTTATTTTAAACCTTGTGTGTCATCTAGAGATTGGAATGAGAGAGATGATGATGATGAGGATGATGAGTAGGATTTGATTATTTTTATATATGTGTTGTTGAGTTTGTTATGTTTTTATTTGTGTTGTATGATGTATGGATTTTTATTTTTTTTTGTGCTTTAATATGAACTCTGATGTTGTGTAGATTATAGTTAGATTATTTCTATTATGCACATTCAAATGTTTGTATGTTAGATCGATGTTTTATGTTGTAATATGTGATGTGTTTGTGGTAGTAAATGTTTTTATGTGTTTCTAGTGTTTGAGTTTTTAGAAGTGTCTAATTTAATTCCTATAAATATTATAAAATTTTAGAACACTATTAGAAACCACTATTTAAATAGCATGTTTAAATTTTTCAAAATTTGATACCATTTAATTTCTAGTATGTTGTGATTTTTTTTTATGTTAAGTTGGTGTTTATTTTCTTTGAAAACCTCCACTATTGTAGAACTCCTTTCAAATTTTGAAATTTTTATTTTATGAAAAACTGAATTTGATCTACTGTTTACTTCTGTTTTTAAACTATTATACTTGCATATTTAGAATATTAAGATTCCTCCAAGCATGTTATTCTAGTTTTTTAATTCTTACCCATGTATTATTTTTATGCTTAAATGTTTTATCCTAATTAAAAATTAAAGTTTGGGGGGAGTTTAAAAACAATTTTTTAAATACTAAAATTTTATTTGTTCACAAAAATACGAAAACAAATTTGATTTTTGATCGAAAATAATTATGTATATTAAGTTATATTAAGGAAGCAAAATTTTGAATATAGAAATGAGTAAGAGAAATTAGTTAAAATTTATATTAATGATGAAAAATTTAAAGTTAAAATTTTCTTAGTAAACAAATGTTAAATATAGTTAAGCTATCTTTAGTACGAAGTGTTGTATTTTTGGATAAATAAAAGATTTGACTTTTATTTTTCAAAACTTAAATTTCTTTTATTAAGAAATAATTTTCAACACTATTATTATGATTTTTAAGTGAAGGATATATATCATACCTTTATTTTAAATGTAAACATGGAATTCAAATGCATTAAAGGCCTATCTATATATAGTAATCATTGCCTTATAAAAAAAATAAAAAAAGAGAAAAATAAAAAGAAAGAGAAAAAGAGAGAAAGATAGTATGAAAAAAGGAAGGAGAAGCTTGAGGATTTAAGGGTATAATCATAAATTGATTTCTTACCTAAATTTTAAAATATAAGTTTTGAGAAAATCTAAAGCTTAAGGTTATAATTTAGTACGTAAATTTATTTCCAAATGAAAATTTTTAAGTGAGGAAGATGAAATATTTGAATCCTATATTTTGAAGAATCTACAAGTATTTCTGAATTGGATAGGAACTAATATTTTTCATTATCTTTTACTTAAGAACCTTCTAAACTTTAAGTTGGTCTCATTTACTAAAATTTTTTCTAAATTGGACTATTTCATTTCTAGAAAAAATTTTAAAAATTTCCTAAAGAAACTCATTTATATAATTTGCATGTTAAGATTTTCTATGGGATTAAGTGTCACTTAAGGACAAATAACATTTTAAGTTTGGGAGATTTTGATACACCTAAAATATATAGTGTTTTAAAATATATTTTTATACATATTTTTGATGATATTGCACTTTAATGGAAGGTATATTTGTGTTTTTTTGTATGTATGATTAAAATGACTAACTATGATGAAAGGAGCAAAATAGGATCATATTTAGAGTAAAAATTTGAAGAATGAAAAATTTGACCTGTGGTTAAGTGTCGGATCCTTGGCTTATAGGCACGACAATTAAAAAATACGAATTAAATCAAATTTGGGGTCATTTTTAAGGGGTATTTTAAGCAACTTTTGCTGGTAGCATCCTTAACTTCTTTTGTGCGGCAGATTTGAATGAAGAGATGCATTCTTTTTGAAGAGACACCAAAGCACCTTTTTGAAAATTTTTAAAAGAAGACATAAAGATCAGAAAAATGGTTGTTGTTGGAGGGTGTAAATAGTGTTAAGAGTAAAGTTTATGTTAGAGAGGTATTGAGAGCACGCCTTTCCACTTCACCACTTATATTATCAATTGTATCTAGTTTTTATTAAGAGTAGGATAGAGATTCGGAGTCAACAGAGTTGGGCGCCAACCACTATTGTATCTTGCAAAGGGAAAGAAAAGTTTTAAAGGAACTTCAAGAGTCTTGTGGAGAGGATTTTCAGATAAGTGTTTTTCTTGTTTTACATTTGGTTTTAAAGTACAACTTGTTGTGTATTCACTATGATTTCTACTTTCAAATCAACTTGTGATTGTGTTTTATCCATGAATTCTAAGTAGTTTTTTTTATTTTTTTCTTTTTAAATGATGAAGTAATTAAATTATGGAAGGATGTTGTGTGAAGTATAAGATTTCAATGTTGGAAGAAGTTGTGATGATTCACTACCTTGCACTTCATTTACCTCTTGATTTGGCCAATTAAGATGTTAAAATTTGTTCTAATAACATGTAAGAACCAATGTGGTATTGTCTCAATCAACAATTGTAAAGAATCACATGCAATTGTATGGATGAGAATTGTAGTCCATATGGTTTGGTGCAAATAAATAGGAAGATATGTTTTTAATGGAGAATAAAATTAGAGGACTTAAGAGTGACAGACTAAAGTCCCCTAATTTTTTTTGATGTTTTAAATTTTGTTATGCTATGCTAGCCCCAAGGTGGAGGGCATAGAGGAAACTCTAGAGTGAGAGCTTGTATCATCCCTGCCTAACCCATCTACATGATTTCAAAACTTAAAATTAACCAATGTTCTTTATAGAACCAAGTAAGGGTAAAGAATATAATTGCTTCTATTTAGTACAACACATTTAGATACTTCCACAAAGAAATTCCATAATTATTACTAATTCATTGAAAGAGGAAAAATATATTTTATTCTCATTTGCTTTCATATTATTTTATAGTTGTGTTAACTTTAGTTGTTTGCTTTACTTTTTATTCAGAAAATACCAAAAACAAATTGTAAAAAATTTATATCTTAAAACATACTTTACAAAATCATTTTAAAAAAGTAAAAAAGTTATTTTTCTTATTTCTTTAAATTTTTTGACATTTCCCTGTGGGTTCGATATCTCTGGGCTTAATCAAAAAGTCATATATTACTTGATAAACGATACGTATACTTGTGTAGTATCTCATATTATAAATAATTAAAATATAACATCATTTCTAAATCGTAAGCATAAATATTCGAGGATCAGAAACCCATAAGTACATCAAAACATACATACATTTACACTTGCACACATGCATGCATTTATGTCAAAACATACATACATGCATAAAATTAACATGAAAAGCATACACACTTTTTGACATACATTCATGTTAAAGCATGCACACACTTATTGGCAGTCATACATAGGCACATATACCTCTTCTCTCTAATCTATATTCCTTTTATCTTTATTTATTATTGGTGAAGGCACTTAGGTTAGGATTTGGATTAATTCTGGTATTTAAGCTTGGGTATTGTAGATTTTGGTTTGGAAAATTTTGTTGCTTATGGTTTAAGGTTCAATAGGTTAATTAGTTTTTGGGTTAATGGGTTAAATAGGTGAGTTAGCGAGATATATGGTTTAGGGTTAATAGGTCAAGTGGTTTAGTAAGTGAGTTAGTGAATTATGAGTTATTTAAATGGGTTAGAGTTTCGTTTGTGTACATTAGTGTCTTTAGGTTTCAATTTTTGAGAAATCAGATAAGGAATATTTGAGATTTCGGTTCGATTGGGTAAATGGGGAATAAAAATGTTTGATATTATAGTTTGAAGGTTAGATGGGGAGGGGAAATGTTTAAGGTTTCAGCTTTGATGAAAATAAAGGAAGAAAGTGTAAATGCAGGACGATTGTAGTGATACATGCAAGAGAACACACAATTAAGCACGCCATAGTGGAACATACCAAATAATTAAAAAATGAAATGAAAATGATGACGTAACATAAAAAAGAACTTAAAAATAAACATAATAAACTGAAAACATGTAAATTACATGGTGAAATTTTAATTTAAAAGAAAAATTAAGAAGAGTTATACCTTCATTGATTGGATTAAAAATTAATTGTTCTTCCTTGAAGTTCTTCCTTGATTTGCATTATTTTCATGCTTTTATTGATGATTTTCTAGTTTTCTGAAATATAAAGAATAGAAGAGCACTTATGTTCCTAGTTTGATAAAGCAAAGGGAGAGAATGCGTTCAATTTTTTTGGAAGAAGGAGATGAGAGAGGGGGAAGGAGAGATGAGAGAAAGAGGAGACTAATTTTGGCAAGAAGGGTGAAAGCAACCACTGAGGGTGAGTTGGAATCGTTTTGTGATAGTGGAAGAGGTTATAGGAGAATTTGGTAAGGAAGTTGAAATAGAGAATATTGAAAGGGGGGAACATGGATGGATGAAATGAAATACATTTTTCAGTAAGGGAGGGGTGCTTAAGTAATTTTCCAATATATTTATGGGGTAGTTATGTAAAAAAATGAAAGATTAGGTCATTTTTGAAGAGGAAAAGAAAAGGAATTTGATGGTCCAAACCATTTCAAAAGAGGAGGTCACTAGCTTAAGTTATGTGCATTTGATGTGATTAGGTTGTTGGGACGTGGTTACAGGATAATTGGGAATTGTTCATGGTCAAATGTTAACTTGGGCTCATTTGATAGTTATCAATATAAGAAATTCAATGGTTCAAGTGGTTTTTGCTAATTCAAACTCCATATAAACATTTCATCATGCACGGTGGGCCCCAACACTTAGAAGAGAAAATGGTGAATTTTGAGCTAAAATAAATAATTAATTCTCTTAATCCAAATTATGCAGTTATGAATTTAAAATAAATTTAATCAAATCCAAAGTTGATTTGAAGTCATTTTGAGGTGGTTATGGTCAAATTATTATATTATTATCGAAATTTTCATATTTCTCTTTTGAATATCGTTGGCTCAATGGAGCTCTAAATAAGTCGGATTTAATCCAAGAGGACTCATTTGAAATAGTTCAATGATTAGATGTAATGGCAAAGTCTTTTTCAATGACTAGTTAATATATATTATATAGGACTATTTTTATTCAAGAAAACCATAAGTGCCCAATTTTATGTTTAAATGATGTTCGATGACAACCAAACAAGTTTGCGTAGTTTTCCTTGTGATTATGAAGATCATGCATCTTACATTTAAATCAACAGATTGACTGGTTGAAGAAAACAATAATTTTAGGGTTTATAAGGATGATCATGAGGTATGACAATTTAAATTGAAGAGATTTACATAAAATTATTTCAAACAGTCATTGAACATATTTGCATTGTATTTCTAAGTGATAATAATTTTCATGTACTTTCAAAATGAAGACTTGAGTCCAACAATCATCTCAGGGGAGAAAAAAAAATAATCCTAAGGTTTAAGTGACTAAAGTTGTTTTAGGGTTATCTCTTAGTTCAATGACAACTATTTGTGCTTAATGATTGTTTTGACTTTTTTTTTTTATTTTGTTGAGCTAAAAAATCTACATTTCTTAAGTTAGTGTTTCCTCAAGACCAAGCTCAAGTCCAATTAAGCTTAAGTTAAGAATTAGGGGTAACAAAAAAAGATATCAACAACAGACATTAACTTTTTTAGATTTTTCTGAATCTGTTGGAGCATATGTGGGCAATTAAAGTTAATTTTATATATCTTGTACATCATTTTTTATCGTTTGATCGTAAGGTTAACATTTAATTCAAAGCACATGCATCCAAATTAGTTAATTTTATGCAAGCGCAAACAATAGTCTCGAAACTTATAATTGTAAGTTCAATATATTTGTCAGAACATATGTGAGCAAACAAAAGTAGATTTTAAATCCCATGTCCTAACTTTAGACTTTGATCAATATATAGTTTACAACACTAGCAAGCAAATTAGAATTAATTTTAATAAATCTCAAGTAGCATTCTTGTATATAGTAATTGGATGCTCAATATACAGATTGATGCACATGTGACCAAATTAAAGTTTCTTTTATATAATTCCCCATAGACCTTGTAATTTCAAGATCACCATACAAGTGAAAACGGGTGCTAACAATTTTTTATTTAAGTTCTACTTTTCATCTTTTGTCTGCTAGTTTATTTTTATTAAAAATCCAATTTAGAGTTTATGCATATGTAGGGGGCATCTGTGAGTGCTAGGTATACCAACCGTGCCAAGATAGGCCTATCAAGTTAATTTGATGGGACGCCATGGCTCGGGGTACCACACAGTAGTGGACAAAGTTTGGTCGACGGTTTGATGAGAGGGCCTCAGATGGTGAGCGGAGGATGGCCAAAAAATCCATCGATGATGGTGGGCAGAACTTGGTTGTTGTCCAACGAGAGGGCCTGTGGTGATGTGCATGTCAGGCAGTGAGAGACAGCTGTTGGTGGTTTTGTGGCACTGCAAGAAGCAAGGTGGGAGGCTGCTAAGCTAAAAGAGAAGGGAAGAATGAGACGCAGAGAGAGAGAGAGAGAGAGAGAATGAATGGAGTAAAATGGGGGCTTAAGTTGTGTAGATTATGAGGTTTTCAATTTTTTAAGTTAAAGGGGCAGTACACACGTCACATCCTCAGCATGCTCCACATGTGTACAAGAGCCACGTGGCCAACTTCTTTTACCATGAAATAATTTTTATTTATTATACATTAAGCAAGATTCATCATAGATTTATGGTGTAATTAGATTTTGGCAAGAGTTATAGAATTTCTATTACTTTGAAAATGTTTTAGGACATGCACTTAATATTTCAATTTACGCATTCGAACTCTATTCTTCTCAAGTCAATAGTCAATAGTCAATAGTATCATTTTAATGAATCTAAGGTCTAATAAGTCAGTCATTTGAGCCAGATTTTTATGATAGTTTCAGGGAACGTTATATTATTGCATGATATTATGTTGATGGTGAATGAGCTGAGAGAAAAATACTATAAATGAGTTATAGTGAATGTCAAAATATAAAGTGATAAACCAAAATAATATTTTGGCTATATTTCTAGGTAAAGAAGGGAGTACAAAGACATCTTATATCCTAAGCCGTTCTTAAGTAGTTTAAGTTTTTTTTGACAGTTTCTTTTAGTTTCAAATACACTAAATTTTATAATAATATATTTATGATGCAAGAAAAAATATACCTATATCTACTTCAAACTTTCTTGAGTGACACAAGTACTAGGAGGAAAGTCTTTCAAAAATATTCTTCTTAAATTCCCAAAAATTCTTACATTTTTCTCTACTAAAAAAATTATTAGATGATATAAAGTTTTTACATTAATGTCTTAAGAAATTATCTAGAGTTTTTTAGTGAAAATGTGAGAGGTTTATAGAGATTTTGTGAAAAGAATATCATTACAAGTTTATCCTAATCTAATTTGGGCTAGTATAGTTTAGAAAACGAAATTTAAGAAATCTTAATGGATGAAATTCAGGATGGATATATAGATTAATTAACTATTTTATAATCCAATTTATAATGTAGGAAGGTGAGGTATTTGGAGAGATTTTGTGAAAAGAAGACATAGGTTAGTCCAAATTAAACTAATTGGGCTAATTTGAGAGATCACTTTATGGGTTATAAATTTAACCCTAATCTAAAACATATAAATAATTTAAGCCTTAGAAAGACTTAACCACAATCTCAATGTATGAATATCCATGTGTAGCTTCGAACATGAGAATAAAAAACACATTATAATATGCATTCAGCTGAATACTTTGTATTTAATTATTTTAGTAGATCTAATTTTCAAATCTAATATTGTTTGTCATCATAACTACACCAAACCTTGCATGAGTTTATTTTTTTTGCATTTTATTTTCCAAATAAAAAGTCAAACATAGCACTAAGCATATTTTTCGCCGTAAACCTTGTTAACCTCACTTTTGTGAGAAACTATTTATGGTCCATTTTGAGAAATGAAGTCTACTAATATTGACCTTCTAAATCTCATCAAGGGTCAGACAACTCTAATGTCTAGGGCAAAACCCTAATGAAGCCTTTTTAACCCAAATCTTAATGACATCCTAAAATGATCAAATCAGCAATGACAAACCTTGATCTGATCAACTCTTCACCTAAATGGTCAAAATTTGGTCAAAATAATCAATTCATGACCAAAGAACACCACATTGACCATCTTGTCAACCCTTAACCTAAGATGGTCAAATTTGGTCATAATGCTCAATCCATGACCTAGTGACCACCAAATAGGCCCTATGGTTAAACCAAACTTGGTCAAAATGGTCAATCCATTACCTAAAGACCACCACATTAGTCACATTGGTCAACCCTTGACCTAAATGGTCAAACTTGGTCAAAATGGTCAATCTACGACCAAATGACCACCACATTAACCCAAAGGTCAACCCTGGACCACAATTGGTCAACCTTGGTCAACTTTGGTCAACTTTGGTCAATCATGGTCAACCTTGATCAACTTTAGTCAACCCTGGTCAACTATGGTAAACCTTGGTCAACTTGGTCAACCCTGGTCAACCTTGGTCAACTTTGGTCAACTTTAATCAACCCTGGTCAATCATGGTCAACCTTAGTCAACCTTGGTCAACTCTGGTCAACCATGGTCAACAATGGTCAACATTGGTCACTTTCTTCAACTTTGGTCAACTTGGGTCGAAATAGTCAATTTTGAACTGAATTGATAAAATTACTGAAATGGTCACCCAAAATCATTTGATCAATTTATGGGTTAATATTATAATTTCATACATTTTTAATTAATTACATAATTAAACTAAAACAAAATTATAATCACATAACCCTAAAATAAATGACATCAGTTATGACATCACACATGACATCACACATGACATCACATATGACATCACATATGACATCACACATGACATCAGACATGTCATCACATATGACTTCACACATGACATCACATGAATGACATCACATATGACATCACGTGAATGACATCACATATGACATCTAAAATTCATAAATGATTTTCAAAATCAAATTAAACACTTGTAGGGTTGCCCATAGGTCACCCATAACCCCCATGAGACCTATTATAACCCATGACACATCATCTTTGACAAAAGACAAAAAATCATCATGAAGCCGTCATGAAGAGGTAAAGAGGTGTCACTCCTTCATAAAATGCTTAAGGAATGATATGGTTGAGTCATCACTCACCACCACCTACAACCAATGGGAAAAAGATCCATCTAAACACTTATCACACAGATAATTAGGGTCATCAAGACCAAATTATAAAAATTGGGAATGGGAAGGCATATGTATCATTCCTTCATGAAACATGGAAGGAAAATATGGTGACTCATCACACACCTCCATCTTCATCCAATGAGAGAATAAAACATATATAAACCCTTATCCAAGACATGATTAAGGTCACCATGATTAAAGCATAAAGAAATGAAATAAAGAGAGAAATTTGTCTCTCCTTTGACAAAAGACAAAAAATCATTATAACACAATCATGAAGGGAATAATGAGGTGTCTTTCCCTCATGAGTTTTTGAATAAGGATGAGGAGGGTCATCACTCACCTCCCTCCTAATAAAATAGAAAACAGAAACTTAACCATGCCATTCTCTACATCATAATTGGCCTCATCATTACATTCCATGGAAGTGAGGAAAGAGAGCACTCATGTGTCATCCTCTCCACAAAATTATTAAATTATTGGCAAGAAGTATATGGGGAAGGTCTACCTAGCAAATCTTAAGATCTTATCCACCTTATGAGTTAACTAATGGAAGGAGGACGAAATTACATTCCAAATCTTCACCATGGTTAGGTTCATCATAACCAAGCCATGAAAGAGAGGGAATGATAAGCTTATGTGTCCTTGTTTCATGAAATTACGAGTGAAGATATGGTGAGCTCATCACTCACCACCTCCATCCAATAAGAGAAGGACCCATCTAAACCCTTATCCTAAACATAATTAGGGTTATCATGACCACTATGAAAATTGGGAATGAGAAGGCATGTGTCATCTCATACCCAATTCATTAAATGGCTCATGAATTCAAATGAGGGAGGTGGATCTAAGAAGCTTTATCCTTATAATGAATTAACCAATAGAGGAAGAACAAGCTAAGATCACCAAAATAAGTCTCATGATGAAAAATCATGGGAATGAGAAAGAAGAGCATATGTGTCAACATTCCCTCATCCTAAAGCATGACTTGGATGTTTAGATCAAGCAAATTATTCAGCTCAATCCAAGAACTCTGTCCACCCCATGGAGTATCCAATGGGAGAAAGCTAAAAACATGATCCAATCTTCACCATTATGAGAGCTCATTATGGATATCACCTTGGGAGATCCATCCATGATAATTCTAAGCCAAAGAAATTATCCATAACCATTAATGAACTTGTTAACTTCCTCCCCAAGCAAGTCAAGCTCATCCATGGCTATTTCAAGCCTATAAATAGAGATAACCCGAGAGCTATGGAGAAGAAAGGAGACCCATCCACAATCCCTAATTCTAAAAACTTTGAATACCAAAGTTTTTCTCCAAACCATGGGCAACTGATTCCCCATAGAATCAAGCCCTGAAGCTCATTACTCTCTTTCAATTTCACTTCCCAAAAATAGGACATATTTCTCGTTTGACATAAACCCATTTGAAATCCCAAATTAATCGTTCCTACAAATTCATTGAGGTGTATGAAGAAGTTCCCAATCAATATTGGGTCTTCCAGTGAGCTCTAACACAGTTCAACACCAACCCGTGAGGCCATTTCAGCTTGAATATAGCTCGACCCGATTTCACTCAAAATTGAACACACCAGGAGCTTCGCAAAGGCCTGGCGATCATCTCTCTCAAACTTGATTGAAGCTTCACTTCATCAAGGCCAGGTATGGCTACTTTAACTTAATTTGTGCTGGGGTTTGGTCTTTTGTGAAACAAATTGATTAAAAACATCCATATATCCATATGGATGTGTTTTTCTTGCCATTATGAAGCTTATGATACAATCTCCATGATATTCCATTAAAATTTGAGCGAGATCATATGCTCTGATCGTGGACGGTGCACGGGTTATGACAGACAGAGGAAGACGACGGGATGTCATCAATTTTTATGTATTAAAAATGGACGGTCGTGATCTCGTTGGAACGCGGTTTCACCCATATGAAACATAAAAACCCGCGAGCCACGTGGCTGCTTGCGTGGAACCTTCCTTCAATCAAATCAGGCCACGTGGTGTTCGATGGATCCGATGATCTAGTCAGCACCTACGTGGATAAATAAGAAAATCGGAATTTTCTTATTTGATTAAGTACATAAAACTTTAATAATTCATATTATGACAAAGAAAAATCACAAAAATAAAATAAAAATTGTCTTCAAACTCAGGGAGATAAGTAGAAAATTATGAAATCAAAATCTGTAATTATTAAATTATATTTAATTTTTAATTTATTAATTACCCTTTGGAGTAATTTAATTATTAAAAATTATTTATAATTTCAAGAATTCTCAAATTTTTACAGATTAACACTTTCATCCTTAGAGACATTCCCTGATTTTTCCTAGGCTAGAAAAATTCTCTAGGGTCTAATTTCCTAATTTCATTCAATCTTTGTAGGTATTTCCAAAAGTAATTATAAAATTAAACAAATTGTAAATTATATTTAAAGAATGGTTAGAAAATTTAGAGTGACACTTTTAACCTCTAAAGTGACAAATTTTAGCCATTTGAGAATTATAAATGACATCTTCATCACTTAGGTTAAAATTGTAAATTTCAAATTTACATTTTAAACCTTTAGGATTGATCTTTATCCTTAAATGACATATAGGATTGACCAATCCTATGCCTTAGGCATGATTATATCTAGGCTGAATCTAAACTCTAACTGACATAGGGTTTACTCACCTCCTCAAATCTTTTAGGGCTAGTTTTATAGACTCAATGTCAAAATCTCAAGTGTTGAATTCAAACTCATATAAGACCTATGTTTAACATACATAGACTTAGGTTAAAATTTAAATTCAATCCCAAATGGATTCAAACCCAACTCAGACATCTAGGTTCAACACATATGAACCTAAACCTCATCAAAACCCTAATTAGGTCTAATTAAACTAATTAAACCTTACCAAAACTAGATTTAATTAAACTTAACCCAAATCAGATCAAACCCTTTTAGGTTCAACCCATATTGAACCTAACTCAAACCTTAAATTAGGTTCAACCTAACTTGAACTCAAGTTAACTCAACTTTAAGTTCAACCCACATTGAACCTAACTCAAATCTTAACATAGGTTCAACTTAACTTGAACCCAAGATAATGAAAAACTTTTAGGTTCAACCTATATTGAACCTAACCAGACTTTAACTTAGGTTCAACCTAAGTTAACGAAAGCTCTTTTAAGCCAATAATCCCTAAATAGGTCTAACCCTAATTAGACTTAATTAACCACATTAAGCTCTACTTACATTAGGCTTAATTCAACTTAAACCCCAATTTGGTCTAACTTTAACTAGAACTAATAAAGCTAATTAAACCTTACCCGTGTTAGGTTTAATTCAAGAACTCCTAGGATTCAACCCACATTGAACCTAAAATCAAACATTTAGCTTAAGATCAACCTAAAGTTAAAATTCAAACATCAATCCTAGGTTCAAACTACATTGAACATAAACTCAACATTCAATCCAAATTGAATCAAACCCAACCAAATCTTTAGGAGAAACTGACATCAGGACCTAAAACACTAAGTTTAACCTATACTAGACTTAACTAAATTTCTTTAGGTCCAACCAACATTAGGACTTGAACATTAAGTCTAATTTACATTAGACTTAGTCGAATTTCTTAAGACCTTTAGACTCAAAAGACAATGAATCTAAATTCCTAAATCTTATTCATATTAGATTTAACTCCAAAATATTAGATTCAAACATCAGTGAATCTAAATTTTCAAGTCTAATTTGTATTAGACTTAAATCAAAACCTTTAGATTCAAAAGACAATGAATCTAAATTCCTAAATCCTATTCATATTAGATTTAACTCAAAAATATTAGATTTAAATGACACTGAATCTAAATTCCTAAGTTTAATTTACACTAGACTTAATCCAAAACCTTTAGATTCAAAAGACATTTAAATATAAATTCCAAAATCTAGTACATATTTGATTTAACTCAAAATATTAGATTCAAACGACACTGAATCTAAAATTCTCAAGTATAGTTAGATCTTACAGACATTATATCTAAATAAACTTGACTCATTTCTTTAGGTTGAAAATGTATTAGAGTTAAATAAATAAATCAAAACCAACATATAAAAATCAGACAAAATGACACATGAAAAATTTTAATTGGTTAATAAATCGTAAACAACTTAAAATTTTCCAACATAAAATACGAAAAGACATTAAAACCTAAATAAAATTTTAATGAACAAAGATCACTGAATGCAACTTGAACCCCAACTTCTTGATATACAAAGATTTCTTGGATAATGCAATCTTGTTGTTGATAGAAGTCTTATGGTCTTGGTTTAAAAACCTTTCAGACTAAGTAGATCAAGACATCCAACAATCTTGGGACGACGGAGCATGAACATCTTGACCGGGTTGTCTAAAAATTAAAACTCGACAAACTAAATTAATAATTCACGAAATAAAATCGACATTATTTCTTTTGTAAGATAAACTCTGACACTGTTTTTCTTGCCAGCGGAAGATAAGTTCCATTTTAGATTTACATTGCTTGTTATTAGGATGTGATAACTCTGTTTTGCGGGGCCACATTATGAAAACGGGACAGTATATTTTTTAGAAAAATAATGACATAAAAAACAAGAAAAAACCAAAAAACAAAATGACATTAAAACAATGACAGCAAAATAAAATAAACAATGAAACAAAAAGACATTGACAAAACAAAAAAAAAACAATGACATTAAAAAAACAAACAATGAAAGAACGACATTGACAAAACAAAACAAAACAAAGCATCAATGATAACAAATCCAAACATTTGGGGTAGTATGTGACACTTATTTCCCCTAGAATTGAACATTGATATTTATTTCCTTCATCTTGAATATTTCTTACAAAATGAGTGATTACATTAATCAGGAGTTTTATTAGACAATCCTAATTGTCTAAGATGTAATTAACTATAGGAGCTTGCTCCTATAGGGGAATTAAAGAACTCACAGTAGGTATCATACCTTAAATCTCTGGTTATTAGTTTTTCATGTGCGAAATATCCAGAATAAGGCATTCTGGAACCATTTCTATAAGGACTACCACTGACATTTCCTTGTTCTACTGTTTTCTATTTTATCAGCACTTATTTTTTTTTCTTTCTTCAAGTTTCTTAACATCTAAGGATTTTTTCCATGATCTAAAAGAATAAGATTACTTGAAGATTAGGGCAATATGATAGATAGAGAGTAGCGACTCCTCAACAACGACATCGACAGACATTCTGATATCCACAATGACATAAGAGAATTGATCAACGCCGGCGGCAACGAGCCGAGTACCCAATACTTCATCAAAAGAGTTTGGCGACTCCACTGAGGATTTTCTCTCTCCTCATATCTCCTTAAATCATTCATTCTCTAGATGTTCAATCTTTTGACAGATATGACCATTGCCTTCAAATCTAACTCTTTTAAGAGTTACCCATGAAAAATTTGACATAACAAATCGACATAATATAATAAACCCATAGTTTACATAATGAGTATGAAATAATAATGATGACCTTTTAATTGGAGAACAACTATAATGAATCCTCCTAAGTTGATCTTTTCCTACTCCGAAGGTTTTGTTTTATCAAGACAACTTATTACCAAACATCATTAACCAAATTTGGCTCCAAATTAGATGAAGATTGAACTAATTGTTTTTAGTGGCCTACTGCATGCCATGTTGAAGATATCTACTTCTGAGGTCATAGAATCTTTATAATAACTTGATCTGAACTCCAACAAAGATTTACCTCCTCTCAAAATAGCTCTATCAGAGGGAGTTTTTGATCCACCAAAAAATTGATAGCTTTTTAATGTATATTTCATAGCCATTTTTAATGATATTGCACTATAAAGGAAGGTATTTTGTATATTTTTTTAGTTATAGGTACAAGAAATGGCTTTTGGAGAAAAAGAAGCAAAAATGGTGAAATTTGGAGCAATAATGAGCCAAAAAGCAAAATTTGGCCTAACACATATTGATAAGTTTTTCTTTGCTTAATCTCTTTTACACTTCTTGAATATTTTTGAATGAGATTGCACTTTAATATTTGTAGGGCTATCTGTTAGGAAAGCAGCAGAACTGAAATGGGGCGAATCGAAGCAGAAACGGAGCCAAATGAAGCAAAAAAGGTGGAGCTGTGCAGTACTAGTGTGGTCCACCGCCCTATCCAGCACCGAACCATGCCAGAAGACAGAAAACGATGAAAATTTCATGGAAAATAGCACCGAACAGCGCCCAAGCAGTGTCAGACCGCACCAGAAGCAGTTATGGGCCATATACATTGAATCTAGATGCTTTTTGCAAGGTTTCCTCATGCACCTCTTGGGAAATTCGTCCCTACACTATTTTAAAGCGAATTTGAAACCAAAAAGTGGTGGTAGATGTTTGGAAAAACATGGAGAATGTTTAGAAATCTTAGAACAGAAGTAGAAATGTAGATTTATACCTTTTTGGAGAGATTGATGAGGGGATTTTGAGAGAATTTGTAAGGGTTTGTTCTAGTATCGCATGGATGAGCGGGAGACTTTATGAAAGAGATTTTCATCTTTCTTTCAAGGGAAAATAGCTAAGTATTGTGTTCTTCATTATCTTATGATTTTGTAAACACTTATTTTGTGGATTTGCTTTGAAATGTGGATTTTCGTTGTGTTTTCTTCGTGCTTTGTGAAGTATTTCTTTTACTCTTTCTTCTTATTTGGAAACAGTGACATGAGAAGATTATGTCGTTATTTTCTTTCTACTTTTTTTTGCAATGATTATGATTCATATTTAGAATATTGGGATGCATGCTAAAAGAATATTAAATTATAAATGTGATGGTTTTTACTTGCGCTTCATTTACATTACAATAAGAGCTCGTTGTATTGTTAGAATTCGTTGTAATTGTGTTATGATCCAAGAGGGTGGTGTAATTCTCAACAAAGTGGAACCACATTCAAATTCCATGAATGGTGAAGTTCATGGGGTTTGAGTGCAAATAAAAAGGGAAATATAATTTGATGGGTGTAGAATTGAAGATTTTAGGGTGACAGACTAAAATCCTCAATTTGGTCCTAGTGTTTGGAAACTAAAGCTAGAGTTAGCCTTCAGGCGAAGACAAGTAGGAGCTCTGGAGTGAGAGCCAGTATCCTTCCAGCCTAAACACGGATTTGGGGACTAAACCTAGGATTAGCCAATATTCTTTATGCACTCAAAAGAGGGTAAAGAATAAGATTGCTCCTATTTTGCACATACAATATTTAATGCATCTCATTCCTTTACATTATCCAATTCACTACATAAGAATAGTAGATTTTATTATCTCAAAATTCTCTAAACCAATTTATCTAGAAAGGGTTATGTTTAGTATTAATATTTTCCTTTTGGAGTAGTTATTAGTTATTATAAAATTAAGATTTACTTTTAAGAGTAGTTGTTAAAAAAAAATCACTTATATCGACCTTCCAAACTAAGGTCTAATAGTAGTAGAGTAGAATTTGACTAAGGTCCACTTACCTCGTTTCTCTGTGTGATCGATAAATGAGACTCTACTAGAGCCCTGTATTACTTGAGAGATACGTATACTTGCGTTTGAAATTGTGACTTTACAAAATCATTCAAAATATATATAAATCTGGGTTCATAAATTCTTGCATATAAAAAAGTAGCATCAGCTTCCACAAAGTAAACAGTTCTAATGTCCATTGTGATCTATCCTACTACTAAAAGAAAGGAAGAAATCGACCATAAAGGAAAAAAGATCTATGTTGAACAAAAGGAGGATGTTCCACCATCATACGTGTTTGAGGTTGGATCCAGTTCTAAGACTTGTCAATTGACCTGCACTTAGGGGGAAATAGAAATCGCTCTACTCTAAGGAAAAAAAAGAAGGACAAAATAAAAAAAAAAACTAATAAAGTTGAAACCTTTCAACCTGAGGAGTGTATCCTTCTCACTCAAAAAGGAGAGGTGTCCGACAGCTCCAGTAGTTTATTTTGTAGACTTACACAAAAAGAAAGATATTCAATCTCACAACTTTTGGAAAAGTTGGGATTTGCAGTCTCCCCAACAATGAAAAGAGGACTTCTTGAACAAGGAAAGGCCGACTTACTTAGGCGTTCTGAGAAGTCTCTCTTAGGAAGTCAACAAGCTACAATAACTCGGGTACAGCTAAGGTTCTCTTGGCACCTGAAATAATAAACACTGTCTTTATGAAAACTAGAATGAGACACCTTCCAACTTCTTTACCTACACATACCTAATTACTTTTAAAAGCAGATGAAACATATGCTAAGATGAATAACTAATATCAAACAATCATTCACAGAAAGACAATCCAAAACGGAGTAATCGAAGACAAAATTCTAGAATTTTGACAAAAGAACCTATGATTTCAAGTGGAAATGAAATTAAGTCCTTAATAACTGGGTCCTTACATTAATATATCTTCAAACTAGCTCCTAAGTAAATTTCAAAAAAAATTAGTGATATCGAAATATGAGTAATTAACTTGGGATATCATGAGCTTATCAATCTTCTACCATGTGATTGTGTCCTAGCTTTTGAATGAGTTAGAATATCTCAGAATTTGTTTTAAGAAATAATTAAGAATTATTAATTAAGGGAGTTTGGACTTTCAAAATCCATAAAATACGCTTCACCGATTATAGTAATTCTCTGAGAAGAAGCTTGAGGTGAGCATGAAATCAAAAATTGTTGTTTGAATTTATACATTCAAAATCTTTAAAAGAATATGCTTCACTAGATATAGTAATTCATTAAGAAGAAGCTTGAGGTGAGAATAAAATCAAAAATTGGTGTTTGAATTCAGACAATCAAAATCCTTAATATATACTCCACCAGATATAGTAATTCCTTAAGAAAAAGCTTGAGGTGAGCATGAAATCAATAATTGGTGTCCAAATTCTCCCCTAATTGATAAAACTTAAAAAATGTCTTAAGAAAATTCTTTTGATATTATATTGATGAGAAAATTAAATGATCTTGTATCTTGGTCAGCTATTAATTGACTTAGACATATCTTTAGAAAATAAAAAATATTTTTTATCAAATAATCAAAATTTGGGAATCTTTCTAGACCCAAAAAGAGGGAACTAAGGTAAAAGGGCCATCTTTTTAGAAATTAATGGAAATTCTACCCTGAAGTTATATCTTCCAATGATCCAACTCCAATCTCAATTCAAAATGATTTCTCAAAGACAATCAGAAAAAATCTTGACAAAATCAATGATAAACAAATTTCAACCAACAGTCTAAGTCAATGACATGAGCTGTTAACGGAAGCCTTATGGGCCTATCGTACCCCATACTTATACGGTCAACACCATTTACTTTGGTATACAGGTACGAAATTGTGTTCCCACTTGAAGTACAACAACCTTCACTCTAAATGACACTACCAAACAAAATAACAAAAAAACAAAATGTGAAATTGTAACACAAAGAGCTCGAAAGTTTATAAAATAAACGTTTACAAACTCAACAAAATATGGAATTTTATTGGATAGAAATGGTGCGGGCCCACGACAAATTAGTTCTTTCGAGAACGTTTCAAATTGGAAATCTGGTCTTCATATTCCAAAACCTTATCCTTACTCATCACAAAATAGATAGAAATTCAAACCAATATTGGAAAGCCTATATGTTATTGAAAAGACATATTCTGGGGATTCCTATTGGTTGGCAAATTGGCAAGGAAAAAGTGAATAATACCCCCAATCAATGGGCTTATGCGAGATAAACAAAAGTGAATGACTAGTTTTGTAAACTTGGGAACAAATGATAAAAACAAAATGATATCAGCCCAACACATGAAACGAAATAAAATTGATTCCCAATCCTCTCACAAACTAAAATGACAAACATTGGCAAAAATAAATTTACTTTGGGAAACTTAAGCCAACAAACATTAAGAATTCAAAACAATTTAGTCAACTCTATGTGTTTTTCTACACATCCTTTCTTTGCTATTGGATGTAAAGCCTTCCTTACACAGAGTTACAACTTTCCTTTAGCCTTTTCTTCGAAATAGGATATAAGACTCATATCATTCGTTCCCATTACCAAAATTTGACAACTTTGAGTAGTAGAATAAGACCTCCTTAGATGGAGTATGACATCTACTCTCTCTCCAATTAATGGATGTAAAACCTTCCTGACATGGTTATGGTTTTCCTCAAGCTTTTCCTTTAGGATAGGATATAAGTCTCATAGCATTCCTTCCTAATACTGACATTTGAATTCTTTGAGTTGTAGTATAAGACCTCCTTAATTGGAATATGACATCTACTCTCATTTGCTATTGGATATAAAGCCTTCCTTACACAGAGTTACGGCTTTCCTTTAGCTTTTCCTTTAGGATAGGATATAAGTCTCATAGCATTCCTTCCCATTACCGACATTTAACATATTTGAGTAGTTGTATAAGACTTCCTTAGATGGAGTATGACATCTACTCTCTCTCTAGCTATTGGATGTAAAAACCTCCTGACATGGTTATGGTTTTCCTCTAGCTTTTCCTTTTGGATAAGATATAAGTCTCATAGCATTCCTTCCAATTATTGACATTTGACATCTTAGAGTGTAGTATAAGACCTCCTTAAATGCAATATGGCATCTACTATCTTTTGCTATTGGATATAATGCCTTGCTTACACTGAGTTACAACTTTCCTTTAGCTTTTCCTTTGGGATAGGATATAAATCTCATAGTATTCCTTCCCATTACCGACATTTGATATTTCTGAGATGGTGTAGGACCTTATCCAATCTCTCTCAAGCTATTAGAAGTAAGACCTTCCCGACTCAGAAATATGACATTCCATTAGCTTCTTCTTTGAGATAGAATATAAATCATATAACATTCCTTCTCAAAATTCACATACTGACATTTGACATCTTTGAGAAATGGTATAAGACCTCCTTTAATGCAATATGTCATCCATTTTCTTTCTTGCTACTAGATATAAGACCTTCGTGACACTGAATTATGGCTTTCATTTAGTATTTCTTTGGAAAAGGATATCATTCTCCCACCGTTCCTTTTCAAAATCTACATTATCGACATTTGACATTTCTGAGATGGTGCAAGACATCCTTTAATGTAATACGACATCTACTCTCTCTTTGAGAAAGGATATAAATAGCATAGCAGTCCTTCACAAAATCGAAATACCGACATTTAACATCTCCAAGAAGTGATATAAGATCTCCTTCAATGGAATATGTCATCCACTCTCTCTCTTGCTTTAGATGTGAAGCCTTCCTAACATGGAATTATGGTTTTATTCTAGCTTTTCCTTTGGGAAAGGATAAAAGTCTCTGACCATTCCTTCCCAAAACTGACATACAGACATTGACATCTTTGAGAAATAATATAAGACCTCCTTAAATGGAATATGTCATATATTCTCAATTTCTTTGGATATAAGGCCTTCCTAACATGGAATTATGGTTTTCCTCTAGCTTTTCCTTCGGGAAAGGATATAAGTCTCCAAGCATTCCTTCACAAAACCAACATACAGACATTGACATCTTTGAGAAATAATATAAGACCTCTTTAAATAGAATATGCCATATATTCTCACTTGCTATTGGATATGAAACCTTCCTGACATGGAATTATTGCTTTCCTCTAGCCTTCCTTTGAGATAGGATATAAGTCTCGTAGCATTCCTTCTCAAGACTGACATATCAACATTTGATATATTCTAAGAAGTATTAGACGACCTTCATGAAATACGACGTCTACTTACTTTTTATTAAGATAAGATATAAGTCTCATGGTATTCCTTCTCAAGATCGACATTTGACATCTACTCTCTCTCTCTTTTGAGATGGGATATAAGTCTCATAACATTCCTTCTTAAGACCGACATATCGAAATTTGACATCTTCTAAAGAAGTGGCATAAGACATCCTTCATGGAATATGACATCTACTTTCTTCCTTTTGAGATAAAATGTAAGTCTCATAACATTCCTTCTCAAAATCGACATATCGACATCTGACATTTTCGAAGAATGGTATGACATTCACTCTCTCTCCAGTTATTGTATATAAGACCCTTTCTGATACAGAAATATGACATTCCTTTAGCTTTCTCTTTTAGAAAGGATATAAGTCGCATAGCATTCATTCTCAAAGTCGACATACTGACATTTGATATTTTTAAGAAATGGTATAAGGCCTCCTTTAATGGAATATGACATCCATCTTCTTTTGACTATTTAATACAAACCTTCCTGACATGGGATAATGGTTTTCTTATGGTCTTATCACCCCTTTATGCAGTACTCATAAAGACAATATGAGATCCCTTTTAAAGGGATATAACATTTATTCTCGAAATTATAAACAATTGACAATCCATAAACTATTCGTGTCACTTCGGTCAACGCTAAAATGTACAGCGTAATTTTTCAGTTTCCCACACATGTTGGGAGTCTATTTGTTGACCTCACTTTTGTGAGAGACTATTTATGGTCCATTTTGAGAAATGAAGTCTACCAATATTAACCTTTTAAATCTCATCAAAGATCATTCAACTATAATGTCTAGGGCAAAACCCTAATGAAGCCTTTTTAACCCAAATCTTAATGACATCCTAAAATGATCAAATCAGCAATGAAAAACCCCGATCTGAGCGACTCTTCACCTAAATGGTTAAATTTTGGTCAAAATGGTCAATCAATGACCCAGTGAGCACCACAATGACCATCTGGTCAACCCTTGACCTAAATTGATCAAATTTGGTCAAATTATCAATCCATGACCTAATGACCACCAAATTGACCCTATGGTTAAACCAAACTTGGTTAGAATGGTCAAGCCATGACCTAAAGACCACCACATTGACCACACCGATCAAAAACTTGGTCAAAATGTTTAATCCATGACCTAATGACCACCACATTGACCCAAAGGACAACCCTAGACCTAAATTGCTCAACCCTAGTCAACCATGGTCAATTTTGGTCAACTTTGGTCAACCCTAGTCAATCATGGTCAACCTTGGTCAACTTTTGTCAACCCTTGTCAACCTTGGTCAACTTTTGTCAACCTGGTCAACCTTGGTCAACTTCGATCAATCATGATCAACTTTGGTTAACTATGGTCAATCATGATCAACCTTAGTCAACTTTGGCCAACCCTGATCAACCTTGGTCAACTTTAGTCAACTTGTCAACTAGGTCAAAATAGTCAATTTTGAACCAAATTGATAAAATTAGTCAAATGGTCACCCAAGATCATTTGACCAATTTATGGGTTAATATTATAATTTCATACATTTTAAATTAATTACATAATTAATTTAAAATGAAATTATAATCACATAACCTTAAAATAAATGACATCACACATGACGTCACATCGGAAATCACACATGACATCACACATGACATCACACATGACATCACACATGACGTCACACATGACATCACACATGACATCACACATGACATCACATATGACATCTCATATAAATTCTAAAAACAATAAATGATTTTCAAAATCAAATTAAACACATGTAGGGTTGCCCATGGGTCACCCATGACCCATGAGACCTATTATTACCCATGACACATCGTCCTTGACAAAAGATAAAAAATCATCATCATGAAGAGGTAAAGGAGGTGTCACTCCTTTATGAAATGCTTAAGGAATGAAATGGTTGAGTCATCACTAAACACCACATACAACCAATGGGAAAAAGACCCATCTAAACACTTATCCCATACATAATTAAGTTCATCATGACCAATTTATAAAAATCGGGAATGGGAAGGTATATGTGTCATTTCTTCATGAAACATGGAAGGAAATTATGGTGACTCATCACACACCTCCATATTCATCCAATGAGAGAATAAAACATATCTAAACCCTTATCCAAGACATGATTAAGGTCATTATGATCAAATCATAAAAAATTGGAATAAAGAGGGATATGTGTCACCCGTTTGACAAAAGACAAAAAAATCATTATGACACAATCATGAAGGGAATAATGAGGTGTAATTGCCTCATGAATTTTTGAATAAGGATGAGGAGAATCCATCACTCACCTCCCTCCTAATCCAATAGAAAAAAGAAACTTAACCATGTCATTCACCACATCATAATTAGCTACATCAGTACATTCCATGAAAGTGAGGAAAGATAGGACCCATGTGTCATCCTCTCCAAAAAATTATAAATGATTGGCAAGAAGTATATGGGGAAGGTCAACCTAGCCTATCTTAAGCTCTTATCCACCTTATGAGCTAACCAATGGAAGGAAGCCAAAATTACATGCCAAATCTTCACCATGGTTAGGTTCATCATAACCAAGCCATGAAAGAGAGGGAATGAGAAGCTTATGTGTCATTCCTTCATGAAATTAGGAGTGAAGATATGGTGAGCTCATCACTCACCACCACCTCCATATAATAAGAGAAGGACCCATCTAAACCCTTATCCTAAACATAATTAGGGTCATCATGACCAAATTATGAAAATTGGGAATGAGAAGGCATATGTGTCATCTCATCCCCAATTCATTAAATGGCTCACGAATTTATATGAGGGAGGTGGATCTAAGAAGCTTTATCCTCATCATGAATTAACCATAAGAGGAAGAACATGCTAAGATCACCAAGATAAGGCTCATGATGACAAATCATGGGAATGAGAAAGAGGAGCATATGTGTCAACATTCCCTCATCTTAAAGCATGGCTTGGATGTTTAGATCAAGCAAATTATTCAGCTTAATCCAAGAACTCTATCCACCCCATGGAGTATCCGATGAGAGAAAGCCAAAAACATGATAAAATCTTCACCATTATGAGAGCTCATTATAGATATCACCATGGGAGATCCATCCATGATAATCCTGAGCCAAAGAACTTATGCATAACCATTAATGAACTTATTAACTTCCTCCTGATGCAAGACAAGCTCAACCATGGCTTCTTCAAGCCTATAAATAGAGCTAATCCGAGAGCTATGGAGAAGAGAAGTTCCATCCACAATCCCTAATTTCAAAAACTTTGAAGACCAAAGTTTTTCTCTAAGCATAGGGCAACTAATTTCCCATAGAATCAAGCCCTGAAGCTCACTACTCTCTTGCAATTTCACTACCCAAAAACAGGACATATTTCAGGTTTGACATAAACCTATTTTAATTCCCAAATTAATAATTCCTACACCTTCACTGAGGTGTATGATGAAGTTCCCAATCAAAATTGGGTCTTCCCGTGAGCTCTAACTTAGTTCAACACCAAACCGTGAGGCCATTCATCTCAAATATAGCTCGACCCGATTTCTCTCTAGATTGAACACACCAGGAGCTTCGCAAGGACCTAACGATCATCTCTATCAAACTTGATTGAAGCTTCACTTCGTCAAGACCAGATATGGCCACTTAAACTCAATTTGTGCTCGGGTTTGGTATTTTGCGATACAAATTGATTCAAAACATCTATAAATGCATATGGATGTGTTTGTCTTTCCACGATGAAGCTTATGAAACAGTCTCCATGAAGTTTCGTTAAGATTTGAGCGAGATCTTATGCACTGATCATGGACGGTTCACGTGTTATGAAAAACGGGGGAAGACGACGGGATGCCGTCAATATTAAAAATGGACGGTAGTGATCTTGTTAGACCGCTGTTTCACTCATATGAAACATATAAAACCACGGGGCACATAGCTGCTTGCGTGGAACCTTCCTCCAATCAAACTGCACCGCGTGGGATTC
Organism: Papilionanthe hookeriana x Papilionanthe teres; assembly: GCA_022702705.1. Lineage (NCBI taxonomy): Eukaryota > Viridiplantae > Streptophyta > Magnoliopsida > Asparagales > Orchidaceae > Papilionanthe > Papilionanthe hookeriana x Papilionanthe teres. Next base: position 21,667,115 of record CM040432.1, on the reverse strand, counting down.
GATGGATCTGATGATCCAGTCACCGCCTACCTGGATAAATAAGAAAATCAAAATTTTCTTACTTAATTAAGTACATAAAATATTAAAAATTCATATCTTGATAAAAAAAATCATAAAAATAAAATAAAAATATCCACATACTCAGGTAGACAAGTAGAAAATTATGAAACCAAACTCTAAAATTATTGAATTATATTTAATTTTTAATTAATTAATTACTATCTGGAGTAATTTAATTATTAAAATTTTTTTATAATTTCAAAAATTCTCAAATTTTCACAGATTAACACTTTCATCCTTATAGACATTCATTGATTTTTCCAGGGTTAGGAAATTTCTCTAGGGTCCAATTTCCTAATTTCTATCAATCTTTATGATTATTTCCAAAAGTAATTAATAAATTAAGGAGATCAAAAATTAAGTTTAAAAAATGGTTAGAAAATTTTGAGTTACAGATTTAAACTCTAAAATGACAATTTAGCCATTTAAAATATATAAATGACATCTTCATCACTTAGGTTAAAATTGTAAATTTTAAATTTACATTTTAAACCTTCAGGATTGTTCTCTAGCCTTAAATAACATGTAGGATTGACCAAACCTAAGCCTTAGGCTTAATTAGATCTAGGGTGAATCTAAACCCAAACTGACATAGGTTTTACTCACCTCCTCGGGACTTTTGAGGCTAGTTTCTATATACTCAAATGTCAAAATCTCAAGTGTTGAATTCAAACTCATTTGAGACCTAGGATTAACATACGTAGACTTAGGTTAAAATTCAAATCCAATCCCAAATGGATTCAAACCCAACTCAGACATCTAGGTTCAACTCATATGAACCTAAACTTCATCAAAACCCTAATTAGGTCCAATTAAACTAATTATACCTTACCAAAACCAGGTTTAATTAAACTTTAACCCTAATCAGATCAAATCTTTTTAGATTCAACCCACATTAAACCTAACTAAAACCTTAACTTTGGTTCAACTTAACTTGAGCCCAAGTTAACTCAACTTTTAGGTTCAACCAACATTGAACCTAACTCAAACCTTAACTTAGGTTTAACTTAACTTGAACCCAAGCTAACACGAATCTTTTAGGTTCAACCTACATTGAGCCTAACTTAAACCTTAACCTAGGTTCAACCAAAGTTAACCACCTTAGGTTCAACCCATGTTAACCAGACCTTAGGTTAAACCCATATTGAACCTAAATCAACTTCAAACTTATGTTCAACCTAACTTGAATCCAAGTTAACCAAAAATTGATGTTCAAACAAAATTGAACCTAACTCAAACCTTAACTTAAGTTCAACCTAACTTGAGCCCAAGTTAACTCAAACCTTTTTAGGTTCAACCTACATTGAACCTAACTCAAATATTAACTTAGGTTCAACCTAACTTGAACCCAAGTTAACGTAAACCTTTTTAGGTTCAACTTATATAGGACCTAGTTCCAACCTTAACTTAGTTTCAACCTAACTTGAACCCAAGTCAACCAAACCTTAGGTTCAACTTACATAGAACCTAAATCAGCTTTTAACTTAGGTTTAACCTAACTTGAACCTAGGTTAACCTAACCTTAGGTTCAACCTACATTGAACCAAACTCAGCCAAACTTTAGGTTCAACCCAAATTGAACCTAACCAAACCTCAAGGTTCAACTTACATTGAACCTAACTTAATCTAGCCTTAGGTTGAATCTAACCAAACCTACAGGTTCAACCTACATTGAACCTAACTCAACAAAAATTTAGTTTCAACCTAAATTAAATATAACTCAACATAAACTTTAGATTCAACCCAAATTGAATCTAACTCAACATAAACTTTAGGCTCAACCCAAATTGATCCTAAGTATACCTAAAACTTAGGTTAAACCTAAATTGAATCTAAGTCAACCTAAACCAACTTATAGGTTCAACCAATTGAATTTAAGTCAAATCTAAATTTCTTTGGTTCAGAACATTGAACCAAAACTGAATCTAAACCCTAATTTGGTCTAAACAAAAATTAGATCTAATTGACCTCTTTTTCACCAATAATTCATAATTAGTTCTATCTATAGTTAGACTTAATTAACCACATTAAGCCCTACTTACATTAGGCTTAATTCAACATGAACCCTAATTAGTTCCAACTCTAACTAGACCTAATAAGCTAATTAAATCTTACCCATGTTAGGTTTAATTAAACTTTAAACCAAATCAAACTCTTAGGATTCAACCCATGTTGAACTTAAAATCAAACATTTAACTTATGAACAACCTAAAATTAAACTTAAGTCAAACCTCAACATTAGGTTCAACCTATATTGAACATAAACTCAACATTCAATCCAAATTGAAACAAACCCAACCAAATCTGTAGGCCCAACTGACAACAGAACCTAAAACTCTAAGTCTAAAATATACTAGACTTAACCAAATTTCTTTATGTTCAACCAACTTTAGGACTTAAACATTAAGTCTAATTTACATTTAGACTTAGTCAAACTTTTTAAAACCTTTATATTCAAAAGATAATGAATCTAAATTCCTAAATCTAATTCATATTAGATTTAACTCGAAAATATTAGATTCAAACGAAACTGAATCGAAATTCTCAAGTCTAATTTATATTAAACTTAAATCAAAACATTTAGATTCAAATGACAATTAAAATAAATTCCTAAATCATATTCATATTAGATTTAACTCAAAAATATTAGATTCAAACGACACTAAATCTAAATTCCCAATTCTAATTTTCACTAGACTTAATCCAAAACCTTTAACTTCAAAAGGCATTTGAGTCTAAATTTTTAAATCTAATTCATATTAGCTTTAACTCAAAGTATTAGATTCAAACGACACTAAATCTAAAATTCTCAAGTCTGATTAGATCTTACTGACATTAGATCTAAATAAACTTGACTCATTATTTAAGTCTAAATTACGATAGACTTAAATAAATAAATCAAAACCAACTTATAAAAATCAGTCAAAGTGACACATGGAAAATTTTAATATGTTAATAAATCGTAAACAACTTAAAATTTTCCAACATAAAATCCGAAAAGACATTAAAACTTAAATAAAATCTTAATGAACAAAGATCACCGAATGCAACTTGAACCCCAACATTCTTAATCTACAAAGATTTCTTGGACGATGCAATCTTGGTCGTTGATAGGAGTCTTCTTGTTTTATTTTAAAAACCTTTTGGACTAAGTAGATCAAGGCATCCAACGACCCTGGGATGACGGAGCCATGGACATCTTGACCGGGTTGTCTAAAAATTAAAACTCAAACAACTAAATCAATAATTCAAGAAATAAAGTCAACATTACTTCTTTTGTAAGATTAACCCTGACACTGTTTTTCTTGTAGGTTGAAGATAATTTTTGTTTTAGATTTACTTTGCTTGTTATTAGGATGTGCTAACTCTATTTTACAGGGCAACGTTCTAAAAACGGGACAACAAAATTCTAAACTAAACAATGATATCAAAAATAAAACAAAACAAAAAAAAAACTACATCAAGACTAAAACAGCAAAACAAAATGACATTGATAAAACAATACAAAAAACTTTATTAACAAAACAAACTACAAAACAACGACATTAACAAAACAAAATAAAGCAACAACGATAACAAATCCAAAACTTTAGGGTAGTACATGACACTTATTACTCCAAAAATTGAACATTGACATTTATTTCTTTTATCTTGAATATTTCTTACTAAACGAGTGTTAATGTTAATCAGGAGTTTTCTTAGATAATCCTAATTGTCTAAGATGTAATTAACTATAGGAGCTTGCCCCTATATGAGAATTAAAGAACTCATAATAGATATCACACCTAAAATCTCTAGTTATTAGATTTTCAATGTGCAGAATTATGCAGATAAAGTCATTCTGGAATCTTTTCTGTAAGGACTACCACTGAAATTTAATTATTCTACTATTTTCTATTTTATCGGGCCTTGTTTTTTTTTCTTTTCTTCAAGTTTCTTAACATCTAAGTATCCTTCAGATGATCCAAAAGAATAACATTACTTTAATATTAGGGCAATATGATATATACACAGAGTGGTGAATCCTCAACAACGACATCGACAGACATTTCGATATCCACAATGAAATGAGAGAATTAATCGACGCCAGTGACGATGTGCCAAGTACCTGGTACGCCATCAGACCTCATATGTGATTGACTGCAAACTTAGAAAGATATTCTTTTATGGAAATATTTCATAGGATGTAAAAGTATTCACTGCAATCTCATGTGCAAAGTCTAATTTTCACAGCTAGAATGAAAATTCACATGGAAATCTAAGTTACAGTTTCGAAATGCTTTTATTTTTAAGGATTTGTTTTTTTATGTAAGAATTTTTATTTCTTATAAATTCTCCCTAGAGGAAATAAAACCATTATAATTCTTGGCAAAAATCCAATATATTCCTATTAGGATATTTCCTCTAGTAGGATAAAATGGACAATGAATACTTTTGAGGCATGCACTTTGTTTTGTTTTTTTAGTGTACTTGTATCTTATTAAACTTATAGCCTTATGAGATATTTTGAGTTTATATGCTCCTTCTAAGGCTTATAACATTTTGAAATTATTTGATTTTACATATATTATAAAGCATATAACCTTCTAAGATGTTTTGAGTGTACATATAACATCTAAGGCATATAGTCCTTTGAGCTCTTTCAAGTATACCTGTAACTTCTAAGGATTATAGCCTTCTAAGATTTTATGAGATTTTGTGAGTGTACCTGTATCATCTAAGGCGTATAACCATCTGATACTTTTAAGTGGGGCACTGAAAACATCGCACTCATAAAGCCTTTCTAGTGAGGACGTTTTACAATACTAGCTTTCAATCAAGGCTAACTCATGAGTGTGTTTTCCAAGGGTATGAGTCAAGACCTTGTCTTTTGCTTACTCCAAAGAGTTCCTTCTAGTGAGGATTGTATGTAATACTCTGTTCCCATCATGACTTGTTGATAAGCATGTCTTCCAAGGTTTTCGATGTAGAGATTGTCTATCACTTGCCTTCAGTGGGTCATTCTAGTGAGAACTATATCCACTATTTGCTTATCATCAAGACTACCTCATGGTCATGTCTAATAGAGATAGACTCTGCCTTTCACTTGCCCTCAGGAGGACTTTCTTGTGAGTATTATATCCACCACTAGATTTTTGTTGAGATTACCTGATGGCCATGTATTCTAGGGGTATAAGTGGAGATTGTGTCTATCACTTGCTTTTGAGGGTTCTTTTTGTTTAGGACTATGTCCACTACTAGCTTCTCATCATGACTACCTCATAAATGTATCTTCCTGGGGTATATGGGGAGACCGTGTCTGTCACTTACCCTTAATGAGTCTTTCTATAGAGGATTATGTCCATGAATAGCTTCCTATTGAGACTATCTCATGAGTGTGAATTGAAGGATTATTTTCTACAAGAGCTTGGTTATTTTGTTAAAAAATAGATTGTACATCAAATACTAAGGAGGTCAACATTTTGATGAGGTGGTGCACAAAGAGTACTTTCTAGCTAGACATTTTCAATCAATAATCAATATAATTATTATTATATTGGCAATGTTGACGTGCCTGTCCACCTAAGGTTGTGATGAGATTTGCCCCTATTTTAGAATTAGTTCTCTTAGACTCAATATCTGAAAAAAATATAAGAAGACTATTACACTACAATTTTTCCTAGCAGGTTGGCATAAATGACATTTTGAGACTATATAGAAGGTTACCTCTAGCTTATAATCATTTCTCGTGGACTTGATGAAATGAGAAAGGAATACTAATATGCGAAAGGACTTGATGAAAGACCATTCACTATCATGGCCAAGATGTTAATGTGCATGACCTTTCATGCTTGTGAAATTTGATCTCCTCAAAGAATTTTTAAAATGATCTTTCATTGACTCTCCATCATTTTTATGAATCCAAGAGAGGTGAAATAATTCTTTATTAGTTGTTTGATTTGTGATGAATTACTTTATGAACATATTAGTAAGTTTATAAACGATATAAATGATCCACTAAGGATTGAATAAACTCAAGCATGTGCATGGTCTTTAGGGGTATTAAACACTTAACAAAATAACATGTTTAAAGATTGTTTAATGTGTAAGATCATTTAAGATGTATCAATGGGTTCATATTAGTTGGTTATTGTTGACCTCATTTTTGATGAGGTCTTCTCTTCTTCTCTTTAGTACTTAGGATCTAGCCTTAGGCTTTTCCTTTGACTATCTTAGAGGACTAGAACTAGGACCCACCACTTAGAAATTCAAACCACTTCTAAACTCCACAAACTTGACTATAGACCCCTAATCACCTAGAGGGTTGAAATCAAATGTGGAAGTTTAAAGGATGAGTTCCTAGGCATAAAATTTTTGAACATGGCATGGAAGTATACCTTGTAAAAATTCAAATCATTGCAATGCTACCACCTCCTACTACAGTGAGAGGGGTTAGAAGTTTTTTAGGACATGTTGGTTTCTACATGTGATATATTAAAGATTTTTCAAAAATTACAAGCCTTTGTGCCAACTTTTATAAAATAATAAGAAATTTTATTTTAAGGAAGAATGTTTAAAAACCTTTAAATTAATGAAATAAAAATTAATCACTGCTCCTATAATAGTATAACTGTATTGGGAGATACTATTTGAAATAATTTGTGATGCATGTGATTATGCAATTGAAGTTGTCTTAGGACAAAAGTATGATAAAATTTTTGAAGTTATATATGCTAGTAAGACTCTTAATGATGCTCAAATTAATTGTACCACTACTGAAAAATAGTTATTAGTTATTGTATATGCTTATGAAAGAATTATGTCATATTTAATTGGGACTAAATGTATGTGTATACAGAACATTCTGCTATCAAATATTTTATGCAAAAGAAGGATGCTAAACAAATATTAATCAGATTGGTACTTCTAAGGCAAGAATTTGAATTCATGATAGTGGATAGGAAAGAAACTGACAATCAATAAGCTTATCATTTATCTAGGTTGGGACAACATGAACTATCTGATTTTGAAGATGAAATTACAGAAATGTTTCCTGATGAAAAACTTTATAATATTAAGGAATGGAATTTATCGTGGTATGCAGGTTTTGTGGATTATATTGTAAGTGATATTTTACCACCTGAATTAACAATGAAATAACAGAAGAAATTTATGTATGATGCCATATTTTAATTTGGAATAACCCATATTTATATAAATAATGTAAGGATCTAGTTATTAGGAGATGTGTGTCATATGCATAAATTGAACCAATTATTCATAGATGTCATGATTCTAAATTTGGGGGACATTTCAGAACTGACAAAACTGGGCATACGATTTTAAAATTTGGATTATATTGGCCTACTCTTTTTAGGGATGTAAATAGATATATTAAACTGTGATCGATGTCAGTGAAGAGGTAATATTTCTAGAAGAAATGAAATGTCCCTAAATTTTACTTTGGAAGTTGAGATCTTTGATGTTTGGGGATTAGATTCCATGGGGCCATTTATTTTTTCAATAGGGAATATATACATATTGAGTGCAGTAGACTATGTATTCAAAATGGAATGAAGCAATAGCTCTACCCAGATGTGACGCTCAGAGTGTTTCAAAATTTTTAGTGAAAAATATTTTTACAAGATAGGAATGCCAAGAGTTATGATTACTGATGGTGGATCTCATTTTACGAAAAATAAGATTCAGAGATTGGTTGAAAGATATAATATTATACATAGAATCACAACTGTTTATCATCCTCATACTAGCTGAAGTATCTAATCGCAAAATTAAATAAATTTTGGAGAAAATTGTAAATCCCTACAAATTAGATTAGTCTGCTAGATTAGATACTGCATTATGGGCATATAGGACTTCTTATAAAACTCTTATAGGAATGTCTCCTTATAGACGAATTTTTGGAAAGACTTGCCACTTACCAATATAATTGAAAATAAAGCATATTGGGTAACAAAAGAGTATAATTTCAATTTAAAGGATGTTGGTGAGAAAATATTATTACAACTTAATGATTTGGAAGAAATTAGAAATGAATCATATGATAATGATAGAATTTATAAGGAGAAAATGAAAACATGGCATGATTAGAAGATTATAAGAAAGAAATTTGAACCTGGACAGGAAGTTTTGTTATATAATATAAGATTGAGATTATTTCCTGGAAAACTAAAGTCTAGTTGGATAGGACCTTTCACTGTTATATAAGCTTATCAATTTGGAGCTGTTGATATGGAAGATCCCAAAATTTGACAATATTTAAAGTTAATGGGCATAGATTAAAACCATATTTTGAGGGGTATTGATCAAATTTAAAGCGGTTTCAATGTTGAGTCATCCTGAACAAAACTAAAGTTTGTCGGACTGACGACGCTAAACCAAGTGTTACATAGGAGGCAACCCATAATTATCATTGTTATTTAGTTTTTTTAAGTTGGTTATAAATGATATTATTATTAGTTAATTATCTATTTGAGTCTTACTTACACATAAATAACATAAATGATGATAATTATTGGATTGTATCGAAGATTCAGAATTTATATGGACCAAAGCGAAGTTTAGAGAAATGATGCTTTCCGGCGCCGATGATGTCAGACTAGGTGCTGACGATGCCCTTTTATTGAGAGTATCGTCAAATTGCAGATCACAGACGCCAACGACGCTCTATCTAGCATCGACGATGCTGACGATTGTAGTAATGGTTTTGGAGTTTCAAATGGCTATTTTTGGCGATTTTAAGTGAGATTTTCACCCTCATAATTCACCAACCTCAATTTTAAACCTTTGAACTCCAGAAAAATGAAAAGATGGTTCCCAAATTTGTACCCTATGGCTTCCAAATCCTTAGGAACTCTAAGGTTTAGAGTTTTCGATAGAAGGAAGTTCATCAGTATCGAGGTGCAGCGACTTTGTGACAAAGTTCGAGGAGGCTAATCAAGGAACGAGGCTTTTTCAATCATGGTTTGAATGCTCCAAGTACTCTAGTAGATGAGATTATTATGTAGAGGCGATGAGAAGTGTTATGCTACACTACTGACGCAGTATTCATTTCTGTGGTGAAGGAGTTTTATGAAAATCTTTATGGAATTAACCAAGGAGTCATCAATGTGCAAGGCAGGTGGTTACCATTCACTCTTACAAGGATTAATGAACTCTTCATGATAGAAAATGTGCCAATATTTGATTACACAAATTTTTACCCTACAAGAGACAACATGAATAAGATTTATCAATTTTTTTACAGATAAAAGTGAAGATTGAGAGATAAGAGACAACAAAAATATAAATTTTTTCAGTTACATTCTTGAATCTTATGTCGAAGCAATGGAATTTATTTATATCTGTGAAATTACTCCCAACTATGAAAATTAGTAAAGTGATGAAGGAAAGTGCAATACTGAATTATTGTATTCAAATGGGAAGGCCTATTGATATTAATACCATAATTGTGAAATATGTCTTGGGCTTGATTGTACATGGATCAAATTATGGGTTGGGACATCCTTCTACCACATTTCTTCTCTGCAGCCAGTCACAAGTGCCATATGAAAGCTGGGAAAAAGTGCTTCTCCATTAGAAGCCCATGGACCCAACTAACATTTATGATTGCCAAGAAATCGAGGATGAGAGTGATATGAGCATAATTTTGGACCAACCATCTCAGAGTTCACTATCTACTCAACATGACATTCCTAAAAGTTTGCAGTTGATTCTGAAGAGGATCAAGAAACTAGAGAGAGAGGTACAAAATCTTATGAATGCAATTAATAATGTTTCTGATTTATTTGATCATCTAGATTGGAGGACGAATGAATCATTCAATCATACTAGGCGTATTAAAGAAGGCTTGATACATTTGATGAAGAAAAAGGCTTGGATTGAAGGGGATTTGGCTAGCAAATTCCTATTTTGTCCCTTCTACAACTTTTTCATGCATCACTAATCCATGGGAGATATCAGAGGAGAAGATAGAATTGACACAGATGAGGAGTAGTGACGCAATAGTATATATATTATATAGCATTTGAACTTTAATATGCATAGGTGTATTTATTATTTGGTTTGCTTTTTTGTGATTTCAGACTTATTTTGATTGGGATTTGAGTCTATGCTTAGTTTTTAGAGTTGGAGTTTTGTGGTTTGATTGTGGTGTTAAATTATTATGTGGTAGAGTAATTTATATGTGTATGTTTATAATAGTAGATTTTTTATATAAACATGACCGTTTGTGTTGTTTGTGTAAAATTTTTATTAGTTGATCACTTAATTATGAAAATAGATGTTTAAAGAAACTAATTATATGACGATGTATCTTAGAAATGATCAAAATTGCAAAAAAATTTTGAACCCAGAAAATTGGTCTGGCGCTGACGGCGCCCAAAACTCAAAACTTGCCAGTTCATTTTAAAATAACAAATTTGAGCAGCTGACCCCATTTTTACCATCTTCAACTCAAGCCAAGGCTGAAACTTGCGCTTAGGGCTCACTTGAATTTGGATTAGAGGCTATTTCAAGGCTTAAAGAGGTTGGATCTCATCTTCTTTTGGTAAGAGCTCTACTTTAAACTAAAAAAAATTTATTTCACCATTAAAATCTCCTACATTGGGGAGATATAAAAATTTGGAGTTTTTAATGAAAGCTTTGAGATAATCCATGGTGTGAAGTTCTTACCTATTAGATTTGTCTTTGGAGTTTACTACATTGCAATTTGGAATTTATTTGGATTTTTTTTTCAAATTTTCTAGAAATTTCAAAATGGCTCCAAGGATTTATAAGAGGAAGAGGAAGTTGGATTTCAATGAGAAGAAGTTTGTTAGTATTAAAACAAAAAAAACACTTCAACTCTAGCCTTCGCAATAAAAAGTATATATAGGATCGAGCATTTAAAAATCTAGACAGAGTTGTGGAATAGGTAATTGTTGCTCAACACTGGGAGACATTCTGTTATTTTTCTACCAATGTGATTGTAAATGTGGTTCGTGAATTCTATGCTAATTTGTGGTGGGCTAAAGTTGAACATGTGCTTGTTCAAAGAATAATGGTAGAGTTTACCCCATACTGAATAAATGCTTTTTACCAATTGAGAGGTAATTCATTTTGTATGTTTGAATCATTTGGTACTATGGATGCTAATTTAATTAGGGTTATTGCTTTTCTTACTGATAGAAAAGAGGAGTGGAAAACAAAGCGAAGGCTAAAGATAAATTTTTCTGCTTATATGTTAAATGTCGCATTTAAACCCTAACATTGTTTTATTTCTGCAAGGTTACTACCAACCTACCATCATAGCGAAGTTACTAGAGATAGAGCTATTTTGAATTATTGTATTCAAAATATGAAAATGATTAATATTAGTGCTATTATTTATAAGAGTATCCAAATTATGGCTAAGGGGGAAGCCACTAGAGGATTAGGATATCCTGCCCTGATTTACTCATTATGTGTACAATTAGGAGTTGACTTTGATAGTGGTGAAGAGTTGGTTCATCTTTTAAAGCCTATCATGAAGGCCAACATTTGTACCTATGAATCTCATGTAGGATGGAGAGCTTGGAGTAAGAGTAGTGATGTTCCTTCTACTAGACATGATATACCATGTTGTTGATACAATCAGAACTCCTACTCTTTTTGATGTTATGGAGTAGTTGATGATACAACAGGCTGATATTGTGAGGATCCAAAACAAAAATGGTGGATTAGAAATAAGCAATAATATTGATGATGATTATCAGAAGAGAAGAGTTAAGTTTGATATAGCTTACCATGTTGTTCAGATGAAATTCATGAGGGGTGACTCTGGTTTGATAATTTCTACTTGCCCCCGTTATGTTCCATACCATCCTAAAGTAGAAGAAGAAGCAGAAGAAGAAAAGGATGACTGGTAGAGTAGTGTTCTTTTAGTTGATTAATGATGTGTGAACTTGCGTGTTAGTTACTTGCTTTTATGTGATTGATGTGTGTGGTGATTGTCCTTTGTTATGTTAGTAAAGCTGTCTTGAATTTGTGTTTGTTTGTTTATTAGTTTGGATAGAGATTGTAATGATTGTCTGTTTGTGTTAGATTTTTAAATTTTATTTTTTTAAATTTTCTTCACCTTACAAATCTCTGATATATTATGTGTTACAAAGCTTCTAACAGTTTTATGCCTGCTAGTTTAAATTTTTAATTAGTACTTGTATAGCTTCAGAAATATCAAAAGCCCGGCACAAGAAGGTTAGTTTTCTTTTCGTTTTTATTTCTCGTCTACTAATTTTTTATATACTGAAAAAGTTAAGTTTGGGGGAGGAAAGATTAACTTTTATTTGTTCTCAATTAAATATATTTTTAAAAAAACTTTAACATGACTTCAGGAAGTAGAGCTTAAGTTTAGATAACTAAAATTTTGATTATATTTAAATACCATAGTAGATTTAAATGAAAGTTTTTGGTAATGAAGGTTAACTTTATGGGATAAGATACTTAGTATAAGAGGATTAGACTATAGTTTACTATTTAAAGTAAGGAAAATTGTATTTTTTAAATATTAAGAGCCTTAGAAGTTTATGTGATAAGAAAAGATTGGGTCTCTATGACGAATTATTTAAAAGTTAATATATATCTATGAAGTAAAGAGTTGTTATAAGTTCCAACTTTAGGGGGAGGAGAGTGAAGTTCAAAATTATTAAAGGCTATTCAGATATAGTAATCCTCACTTAAAAAGAAAAGAAAGGATTAAAAAGCAATCCCAAAAAAAAGAAGAAAAGAAGAAAGAAAAGAAAGGATTGAAAAGCCATCCATATATAGAAAAGAAAAAGAAATTATTTGTGATGAGAAGCTTGAGGAGATGCCTAATCAAAATTTTGCTTCACTTGAAACAACCTAAAGGAAGAGCTTAATTGTATTTCTGAATTTATATTGAAATATTAGCTTCCTTACTAATATAGTTCTCATGAGCTTCTTTTTCATATGATCCTTCAAAGCACCCTTAATGTGAGAAATTTTGGTTATTCTTGAAAAGAATAGGAGACTAGAACTCTTAGACATGATGACTAAATGTTCTTACGCCTATAGTTTTGACCTAAGTTACTGAAACATCAATTTAAAAGTCTTACTATTATATTCATTTAAATAAAAAATCATGGTATTCTTTAAGTAATGTTCACTAAAATGAGTCATATTTTTATGTAGTAAAAGGAATACTTCAGGACAATTAATAACTAAGTTTAGGGGATTTCGGTCAACCAAAAATATTTTTGATTTTTCATATATATTTTGTAATCATTTTTCGTGATATTGCACTCTAATGGAAGGTATTTTTTATGTTTTGTTACAAGTATGATGATTTTAGGCATTTGGAGAAAAAAGAAGCAAAAAAGGAATGAATTTAGAGCAAAAAGAGGCAAAATCTAGAATTCTACTTTCTAGCACCGACATCACCAAAACCCAGAGAGCACAAGAAATTAAAAATGCTCTGAACACCAACGGTGCGTAGAAACAACTCCGACGGTGCAAAATGTCGCTGGAGGCCAAATTCACTGTATTTGGATGACTTTTGGAGGGTTGCTTGAGGTATCACTTGGGGAATTCATCCCTAAACAATTTTAATGTGAATTTGGCATTATAAAGTATGTGAAAGTGTGTAAAAGTCAAAGATTGGTCATTGTAAAGAGTTGAGAGTCTATGGTTTGGTGTGTGAAAGTTTTGTTTTATGAGAGATTCTTCTCTAAGAGTTGTAGGAGGAGAAGGAAAGTGAGAGATTTCTTCTACTTTACAATTCTAAGAGGAAATTATGTGTTGTTGTGAAGAGGGTAAGAGATTTAAATGAACGTCATAGTATTTTCTTAGGGAAGAAATTAAGATAAGTTGTGTTTACTTCTTACTATTTGTATGACTTTGCTTTTATATATAAAATCCTTGTTTCGTTGTATCTTTCTCATGAATTTTGAGTAGATTTCTTTGTCATTATCCTTACAATGAGATAGGGTGAATGGATGATTAAGATAGGATGTGCCATGTTAATGTTAAGAAATTGTGATGATTTTTCACTTCATACTTCATTTACTTTTTGATCTGGCCAAATGAATCATTAAAATTTGTTGTGAAACATACGATTCGAGAGGAGTATGTGTTCTACAACAAAAGTGAAGATCACAGTCAATGTCCATGAATGAGTGATGTAGTTCATCGTGGTTGGGTGGAAATAAAAAGGGAAATATGGTTTATTAGGCATAGAATTGAAGATTTTAGGGTGACATACTAAAATCCTCAATTTGGTCCTAGTGTTTGGAAACAAAAGCGAGAGTTAGATTTCAGGAGAAAGAAAGTGGGAGTCAGTATCCTCTTAACCTAACTGATGCTCCAAAAATATGTTAGATTTTTGTAATGTAATTTGCACTCATTTTTTGTAATATTTCACTTTAAAGGAAGGTATTCTTCATGTTTTACTGCAGGTATGATGATTTTAGGTGATTGGAGCAAAAGAAAATGAAAAGAAAAATATTTGAAGCAAAAAGAGGCAATTTGGCAAAAATGGTACACTGGCACCGCCAGCACTAGAATGGGCGCCGTCAGCGCCCAATTCTAGAGAGCATTTGAATTAAATTGTCGAGGTAGCGCCGCTGGCACCCTATGTCGGTGGAAGTCAAATTTAATGTATTTGGAAAATTTTTGAAGGGTTTCTTAAGGAAACTCTTGAGGAATTCATTTCTAAACTATTTCAAACAAATTTGGATGCCAAGAAAGAGAGGGAAGAGAGGGAGAAGAGTCTTTATGAGTGATCAGAGTGTGTTAGGGTTTGTGAAGAGTGAGTTGGTAACTGTGTTAAAGTGTGTAGAAGTCTTGTTTTGTGAGGGATTCTTCTCTAAAGAGTGTAGGAGAAGGAGTAAAGTGAGAGATTGCTTCTTCTTTACAATTCTAGAGAGAGAATTAAGTATTGTAGTGAAGTGGGAAAAAATTTAAAGGAACTTCAAGGGATTTGCTTGGTGAAGAAATTAAGATAAGTTGTATTTAATTCTTGTGGTTTGTATGAATTTGATTTTATATATATAATCCATGTTTTACTATATCTTCCTCATGAATTCTGATTATACTTCTTTGTCTTTCTCCTTGCAAGGAGATGTGGTGAAGTGGTGATGTAGATTTGATGCGCCATTTGAAATGCTAAGAAATTGTGATGATTTTTCACTTTGAACTTCATTTACTTCTCAATCTGGTCATATGAATTGTTAATACTTGTTGTGAAACATTCAATCCGAAAGGACAAAGTGTTCTACAATAATAGTTTAGAATTCTTTAAATGTCCATGAATGAGTTGTGTAGTGCATGTGAATTGAGTGCAAATAAATAGAGAAATGCGGTTTAATGGGCGTCGAATTGGAGATTTTAGAGTGACAAGCTAAAATCCTCAATTTGGTACTAATGTTTGGTAACTAAAGCTAGGGTTAGCCTTCCGGTGAATGGAAGTGGGAGCTCTGAAGTGAGAGCCAGTATCCTCACAGCCTAACCATGGATTTAGGGACTATGCCTAGGATTCGCCAATATTCTTTACATAACTCTGAAGAGGGTAAAGAATATAAATGCTCCTATTTGGCACAATACAAGTTTATTATCAATCTATATCACTCACTCATCATAGAATCATTGCAAGAGAAAAGATGCTTTTCCATAGTTGAACCTTTCAATACAAAACTTAGTCTATGTTAGTTAATCCTATTTAGAAGTTTAGAAAGTAATTTTAGTTAATTTAGTTTTAGTCATCTTTACACTAGCAACTTAAATATTACCTGAATTTGCATTGTGAATTGACTATTGGATTTCAATTTTATTTTATTCTTTGAAAAGTTCCAACCTTCCTTGTATGATCGATAACCAGGACTCCACTAGAGCTTGCATTACTTGAACGATACGTATACTTGCGTATAAGAGGGACTGCCTAATTATTAAAATGATCTTATTGTGAAACTGAATTGAAACTATCTTTTGAATATTTACGTTTGCAGTAGCATCTCGAGGTCAATTTTTTGGTGCCATTGCTGGGGAAGATATAAAACGGTAACTGTCAAATTTATAGTGATTGAAAAACTTTACTCTGTAATTTGCTATTGTGTGTGTGCTTGTTTAGTTTTAAGTGTGTTTAATGTGATTTTTTATGCGTAGGATTGGATCCATAGGTTTAGTTTATTACAATTCAGAATTATAGCGTACTATTAGAAAATTTTGAAAACAATAAAAACAATCAGAAAATCCTCACAAAATGGCAAACAACTTGGATAATCGAAGAAATGAGAATGAAAATTTATCAAGACCTTTAAGAGATTATGCTAACCCAACAGTAGATGAAATTCACTTAACTATGCAAAATCCTGATGTTGTTGCTAAATCATTTGATCCTAAACATATTATTATCCAAATGGTACAAAATAATCAATTTGAGGAACACCTAATAAGATCCCAATTTACATCTCGCTAGTTTTTTAGAATTGTGTGCTACTTTTAAATTTGACGGAGTGTCGAATGATGCCATCAGACTTAGACCTTTTCCTTTTTCATTAAGGGATAAAGCCAAGTAGTGGTTAAATTCGTTAGCACCTGGATCTATCAGAATTTGAGGAGAACTTTCAAAAAAAATTTTGTCAAAATATTTTCCTCTATCAAAACCTGTTAAGCTAAGAAATGATATTACATCTTTTAGTCAGTTTGAAGGGGAATCAATATATGAAGCTTGGGAGGGATTAAAAGATTTCCTTGGGGAGTGTTCGCATCATGCTTTACCAGATTGTTTAATAAGTCAAACACTTTATAATGGATTAGTAGGATCATTGAGATCAATTATAGATGTTGTTGCTGATGGATCATTAATATTAAAACCATTTGATGAAACATAGTCGTTAACTGAAGAGATAGCTACTAATAATTTTCAATGGCCCTCTAAATGGGTAAATCCTAAGAGGTAGCTAGTATTCATGATTCTGATGCTATAACTATGATAGTCTCTCAAATTACTACCCTTTCAAAGACAATAGATCAATATGGACTGAATTATTCTCAAACACCCTCAGTGTTAGAGGAAAACTCATTAGGACAGATTATAAAATATCAAACATCTTATGAGACCTTAAATGCTATAAATAATAGACCCAACAATCCTTATTCAAATTATTATAATCCCGATTGGAAGAATCACCCGAATTTAAACTGGAGTAATAACAATGCTACTATTAACCCGTAATGGGGAAACATTTCTGTGAACCCAGTGGAAAATTTAAATAACTAAGGAAACATAAATTATAGACATTCTTATCCTTCAAGCTTTAATAATAACCCATAATATAAGGAAAAAAAGTTTTGTACTCAAGAATTAATTTTAAACATGGGTAATCAATTACAAAATCAAGGTGTTTCAATTAAAAACAACGAGAAACAATTTGGACATATTTTTGCTGTGCTTAAAAATAGAACTTTAGAAACTCTTCCCAGTAATATTGAGATCAATCCAAAAGATTAAAATAAAGAGAAAATTAATGCAATACAATTAATGAGTGGAAAAGAATTAGAAATGAGAGTGCAAAAAGAAATTGCAACTGACAAAGAGAATGTGGAAATTGAAAAAAGGTACTAATAAAATATATCCAGACTTAGAATACTCCCTTAAACCAATGAAAATTACCATAGAAAAACTACCACCTCCGTCTCCTTAAAGACTGAAAAAATAAAATAAAGATATTCGATTTACAAAATTTTTAGAAATCCATAAGAAATTAACGGTTAATATTCCATTTTTTGAAGCATTATAACAGATGCCTGATTATGCAAAGTTTATGAAAGATATTCTTAAAAGGAAACGAAAGTTCATAAATCATGAGACTGTTGCCCTTAGCGGAGAGTGTAGTGCAATTATTCAGAAAAAACTTTCAGAAAAACTTGAAGACCCTGGTAGTTTCACTATCTCTTGTGTTATAGGTGAAAAAGTTTTCAGAAGAGCTTTATGTGATTTGAGAGCTAGTATTAACCTTTTCCCTTTATCAACTTTCAAAAGATTGAGAATAAGAGAAATTTCACCTACTTTTGTAACTCTTCAGTTAGCTGATCGTTCTATCACTTATCATAAAGGATTGTAGAAGATGTATTAGTTAAGGTTGATAAATTTATCTTCCCTGTGGATTTTATTGTCCTAGATATTGAGGAAGATAAAAAAATTCCTATTAGTTTAGGAAGACTATTCCTTGCTACAGGAATAGCTATGATCGATGTTCAAAAGGAGAATTAACTATGAGAGTTAATGATCAAGAGGTGACATTTAATATGTTGAAATCTATGAAATATCCCTCAAAAGAAAAAGATGATGAATGCTTTCAAATGGAAATTTGTGATTATTTGAGAGATGATTATTTTAAAGAAATGTTTAATGAGAAAATAGAATATGAATATTTGAAATGTGAGGATGATAATGAAATAGAAGATGATTCTGATGTGACAAAGAATGATGATTTAGATTATGTTCAGGAAAGAATTGAAATGTTGGATACTATGGAATGTGATGATAAAAGTTTAATTTCATTTATCATAAAACCTCCTGAACTTGAAATGAAAATTCTTCTTAATCATTTGAAAAACATGTTTTTGGGAGAATTATCTACTTTATCAGCCATAATATCTACGGATTTGAATGAATATCAAGAGTAAAAATTATTGGATACATTAAAAAGATACAAAAAGGCTTTTGGTTGAACTTTAGCTGAAATTAAAGGAATTAATCCTTCGATCTGTATGCATAGGATTGTGTCAGATGAGCAACATATACCTACAGTTGATCCACAAAGGAGACTAAATCCAATGATGAAAGAAGTAGTTAAGAAGGAAATTTTAAAATGACTTGAAGCCCAAATTTTTTATTCTATTTCAGACAGTGTTTAGGTAAGTCCAATTCAGTGTGTCCCTAAGAAAGAAGGAGTGAGAGTTGATGTGAATGAATGGAATGAAATTATACCAACAAGACAAATTAATGGCTAGCAAAATTGTATCGATTATAGAAAATTAAATGCCGCTACTAGGAAAGATCACTTTCCTTTTCCTTTTCTAGATCAAATGTTGGATAGACTTGCTGGGCATAAGTACTATTGCTTTTTGGATGAATATATTAGTTAACATCAAATACCTATTGCTTTTGAGGATCAAGAAAAGACTACATTTACTAGCCCATATAGAACTTTTGCTTTTCGAAGAATGCCCATTGGATTATGTAATGCACCTGTAACATTTCAAAGATGTATGACGTCAATTTTTAGTAATCTGATCGACAATGGAATTGAAGTATTTATGAATGATTTTTTTGTATTTGGAACTTATTTTGACATATGTTTGAATCATTTAGAAAAAAATTTAGAGCTTTGTGAAAGAAAAAATTTAGTTCTAAATTGGAAAGAATGTCTATTTATGGTTGCAGGAGGAATTCTACTTGGGTATAAAATTTCTGAACTTAGTATGGAGGTTGACCCTACAAAAATTCAGATTATTGGGAAATTACCACCTCCTACTATATTGAGAGGGGTAAAGAGTTTCTTAGGACATGCTGGGTTTTACAGGTGTTATATTAAAGATTTTTTTTAAAATTACTAAACCTTTGTGCCAACTTTTAGAAAAGGATAAGAAATTTGATTTTAATGAAGAATGTTTAAATTTCTTTGAACTATTAAAAGAAAAACTAATCGCTGCCACGATAATTTTTTGACCTAATTGGGAGAAACCACTTAAACTTATGAGTGATGCAGTGATTATGAAATTGGAGTTGCTTTAGGGCAAAGGTATGATAAAATGTGTAAGGTGATCTATAAAAAAAAACTTATTTCTTTATGTCTTAATTCTTATTAATTTCTAAGGATATTATGCTTTAATGAAAGGAATTTTGTATGTTTTTGGATGTAGGTGATGTAAAAAGGTCTAAAAAGGAAAAAGGGAGCAAAAAGGAGCAAAAATGGAGCAAAATACAAAAAGTATATAAAAATATGGCCTGGAGCCTAAGCGCCAGACTCAATACAAAAACTGTCAAGTTTTTGACAATGTTTGATCAGTTATTTTGACAGAGTGAGCAGTTATTGGAAATTCTAAAAGATTGGCAGTTGTTCCTTGATAATAGGACATGTGATACATTGCATTTGGACGCTCCAAAATGGTTTTAATCGCAAAGAGGTGCGAGCCAAAGTGAAGAGGTGCGAAGAACTGGATGCGGTGTCCTGCGCCTAGGCGCTAGATTCCGACGCCTAGGCACTAGACCGACCTTCTAGAAGATTCATTGAATGTGGACATGTTTTGAAGAGTTGCCTCAAGGCAACCCTTGAAGCCTATAAATAGGGGTCCATTTCTTCAGAAAACGTGCCCCTCCCATTGTAACCCTTTCTCTTATCCACTTTAGGATCTCTCATACTTAGAGAGAGAAATAGAGAGAGAAATTTAGGGCCACTTTTGTTTAGTTAGTGAGTTTATTTTCAAGTTGTTGCATCTGGAGTTCATTACACTGTGGAGTCAGTAGGAATCAGAAGATCTGTAGAAGAAATATTTGAGATAAGTATTTTTATATTTGATTCAAAGTTTATTTATCATGTTTTGATGTTTATATTCAATGTGTTCTGAGTAGTTAGTTTACTTTCTTCCTTCAATTATGAAGAGATAGATAAGATAATATAAAGATTCGATGGAGAATTGAAATTCAAAATATTTTCAAAACATTATGATGACATTAATACTTGATCTTACTTTACTTTTTAAATTGGTCATTTAAATTGTTAAAACCTGTTGAAGAGTTTTGAGACCTTGAAGGAGAAGAACTCTTAACTTGTAAATGTCACATGAATCATTGGGTAGTCGAAGGCCATGTGCGGGCTATTCAAGGTGAAGTGCAAATAAATAGGAAGATAAGATTTAAAGGGCGTAGAATTGATAAGTTTTTAGAGTGACAGACTAAATTCTTATAATTTGATTTATAGATTAGGAAAGTGTCACTAGTAGGGCTGACCATAGCCACCCTTGGACATCTAGAAGTGTGAGCCTAGATTAACCCATTCTACTAACAATACATCCAGACATGTTCTGTAAATTAGCCAATGTTCTTTGCGCCTGGATCAAAGGGTAAAGAATAGGAATGCTTCTATTTGGCACAATACAATAAATCAAATTCTCCAACTAATATTAAATTATCTTAAAAATCTTAGATTAATTGAAGGGAAGAAAGTTGTTTATTTTAAAGTTTTCATAACTCATTTTCTTATTATTCTTTTTTTATTTGCATCTAGTAAATTAATAATAATTTATAATTAAATAAAAAGATAAAAATATATTTTTTTATTTAAAAAATTTATCACTATAATTCTTCACTGTGGGATCGATACTGGGGTCTTTGTTTCAAAGCCCTATATTACTTGAAACGATATGTATACTTGCGTCGTACCCCTAATGTGTAAAAATATTTTCTAAATTTATATCTTATTGAAACATATTTTAATCTAGGGGTACTTTGCTTTGGTCTGAGTCAAGTTTTTGGCCATCTTTTGGAAGCGAAGATACTGCATTATTGTGGGTCGGGTCATAAGGTTATTTACTATGCTCGTAAAAATCTTAATGAAGCATAGATTAATTTTACCACTATGGAAAGAGAATTATTAGCTATTGTGTATGCTTTTGAAAAATTTAGACTGTATTTGATTGGAACTAAATGTATAGTGCATACAGACCATTCTGCTACAAAATATTTAATGCAAAAGAAGGTTGTCAAACCAAGATTAATCAGATAGATACTTTTAATGCAAGAATTTGACTTTGTGATTATTGATAGAAAATGAACTGATAATGAAACTGCTGGCCATTTATCTAGACTGGAGAACTAATAATTATTTTAATTTGAGAAGGAAATCACAAAACTTTCCCTGATGAACAACTTTATAACATTATGGAAAGGAATTTGCCTTTGTATGCTGATTTTGTGAATTATATAGTATGTGATATTTCGCCACTTGATTTAACAAGGCAACAACAAAAGAAATTTATCTATAATGCTAAATTTAACTTTTAGGATGAGCTTTTATAAACATTGTAAGGATCTTATTATTTGAAGATGTGTGCCATATGAAGAAATTGAACCAATAATTCATAGATGTCTTGATTCAGAATTAGGAGGAAATTTTGGAACTGATAAAACTACTTATAAGATTTTACAATCTAGATTTTATTGGCCTACTTTTTTTACGGATGTTTATAGATATATAAAATCATATGATCGATGTTTGAGAGTAGGTATATTGCTAGAAGAAATGAAGTACTTCCAAATTTTACATTAGAAGTTGAGATCTTTGATGTTTGGGGATTGGATTTTATGGGACCATTTTCTCCTTCAATTAGAAATCTATATATATTGGTTGTTGTGAATTATATCCTAAAATGGATTGAAACAATTGCTTTACCTAGATGTGATGCTTGAAGTGTTTCAAAATTCTTATTGAAATATATTTTTACAAGGTATGGAATGTCAAGAGTGATCATATCTTATGGTGGATCTCATTTTAGAAATTATTTAATTCAAAGATTGGTTGAAAAATATAATATTATTCATTAAATCTCTACTGCTTATCATCCTGAAACTGGTGGTTGAGCAAAAGTGTCTAATCGTGAAATTAAAAGAATTTTGGAGAAAAATGTGAATCTTCACAAATTAGATTGGTCTGTGAGATTAGATACTACTTTATGAGCATATAGGACTGCTTACAAGACCCCTATCGAAATGTTTCCTCGTGGACTAGTATTTGGAAAAACTTGCCACTTACCTATAGAATTGGAGCATAAAGCATAATGGGCGATAAAAGAATTGGAAGAAATTAAAAATGAATCTTATGATAATGATAGAATTATAAGGAGAAAATGAAATTATGGCATGATTAGAAGATATTAAGAAAGACATTTGAACCTAGACAGAAAGTTCTACGATATAATATAAGATTGAAATTATTTCTTGGAAAACTAAAGTGTAGGTGGATAGAACCTCTAACTATTATAAAAGTTTCTTCATTTGGAACTATTGATATTGAGGATCCAAAAATTGGAAGGATATTTAAAGTTAATGAGCATAGATTAAAACCATATTTTGAAGGATTTTGACCAAATTTTAAAGAGGTTTAAATGTTAATTCATCCTGAATAATTGAATGTTTGTTGGGTTGACAACGTTAAACAAAGCGCTTTATGGGAGACAACACATATTTATCTTTATTATATTAGTTTGCTTGTGTTAATTTGTGTAGTTGTATCTGTAGTTAGTCAAATTTAAGTCCTACTCACTCATAAATATCATAAAGAATGAAAATTATTGGATCGTATCGAAGAATTTGAATATTTCGGACTAAAACGAATTTAGGTGCACTTTTGAACACTGGCACCGATGGTGCTGACGAACATGATATGGTTTTTGGAGTTTCAAAATTCAATTTTTGGCAGTTTTAGGCTGGATTTCATCCTTATAACTTCCAATAATTTGTTTTTAACCTCTATACTCCAAAAAAATGAAAGGATTCAACCCAAATTCACCTCCAATGGATTCAAACTCCAAGATTTAGAGTTTTCAACTGATCAAAATTCATCAGTTTTGAAGCACAATGATTATGCAACAAAGTGATGATGAAGAGGAGGATTATCAAAGAAAAAGGCTTTATGAATCGAGTTATGGATACTCCAAGTATTCGAGTAGAAGAGATTATCATGCAGAGGCGTTGGGAAGTCTTATTGTACACTACTCCCGTTGTAGTCGTTCCTGTTGTGAACAAGTTTTATGCAAATCTTCATGGAATCAACTAAGGATTCATCTATGTGCGAGGCAGGTTTGTACCATTCACTCCTTCAAAGATTAATGACTTGTTTATGATTGAAAACATTCCTATCTGCCATTACACGATGTTTGATGCGACAAGAGACAACATGAATGAGATTTATCGATATTTAACAGATGAAAGTAAAAATTGGGAGATAAGAGACAACGAATTTGTAAGTTTTTCTAATAGATTTTTAAATCTGGTGTCGAAGCAAAGACATTATTTCATATCTACGAAGTTACTCCCAATAATAAAAACAAGTAAAGTGATAAAGGAAAGTGCAATTTTAAATTACTGTATTCAAACGGGAAGGCTTATCAATATTGGTACTATAATTGTGAAATCTTAATTGGGATTGATTTTTCATGGTTCTAAATATGGGCTTGGACTTCCTTCTACCATATTTCTTCTTTGCAACCAGTCACAGATGTCATATGAAAGCTTGGAAAAAGTGCTTCTTCCCTGGAAGCCCATAGACCCAACTAATCTTTATGAATATCAGGCAATTGGAGATGAGAATGATATGAGCCTCATTACAGATCAACTATCTCAGATTTCACGACCTATTCAACCTTATTTTCCTGAAAATTCACAAGTGATTTTAAAGAAGATCAAGAAGTTGGAGAAAGAGGTACAAAATCTTACGAATGCTATTAATAATATTTTTGATTTATTTGATCACTTAGAATGGAAGATAAAAGAATAATTTGATCACACTGGGTGAATTGAAAATAGTTTGGTAAATGTGATGAAAAGGAATATTGTGATTGCTTAAGATTCGACTGATAAATTACCTTATCATCCTTTTTATATTTTGTTTGTGCATCATAAATCTATGGGAGATATCAAAGGAGAAGATAGTACTAAGACTGATGATGAGTAGTGACTCTGCCTTATATTTAGTATTTGGTATTTTACTATGCTTTGGTGTAATTTTATGTGTTAGTTAATTGTTTTTCTGTGATGCATGTAATTTGCAAATTTATTGGTGTTAGAAATGAAAATTTAATGAACTCTGTGTTAATTTGTATAGTGATTTGGATTTAGATTTTTGATGTTTATGTTGGATGTTTAAAGTTTCTTTAATATTTCTTCACCCTACAAATTTTTAATATTATATATAGCACTGCTTCAAACTGTTTCATGCTTGCTGATGCGTGGCGACTGCGAACTGCCTCAAAAGTCAATATTCAAAAAATAGTTTCAGTTTAGTATTTCAAATAGATTAATTTAATAATTAAGATTCAACTGTATACATATCGTTCAAGTAATACAGGGCTCTAGTGGTGTCTTGGTTATCGATCCCACGAGGAAGGGAGGAACTCTTCAAAATATAGCAAAGATGTTGAAATACAGTACTCAATTCACAACGCAAGTTCAAATACTATTTAATATGCTAATGAAAAGATAACAACAACTTGATTTACTACAAGGAACTTCTAAATTTTCTAAGCAGGAACAACTAACACACAAACTAAGTTTTGTAATTGAAAGGATTATATATGGAAAAGTGTTTTCCCTCTTGCAATGATTCTATGGTGAGTGATTGCTTTAGATTGATAATAGATTTATATTGTGTCATTTAGGAGCATTCATATTCTTTACCTTTGTCAGAGTAACCGCTCTTCCAAATATGAAAAAAACATTGGCAAATCCCAAGCTTAGTCACTTAATCCTTAGTTAGGCTGGGAGGATACTGGCTGTCACTTCAGAGCTCCCACTTCCCTTCACCTGAAGGCTAACCCTAGCTTTAGTTACCAAACTTTAAGACCAAATTAAGGATTTCGACCCGTCACTCTAAAAACTTCAATTCGACGCCCGTTAATCCATATTTTCATATTTATTTGCACTCAATTCCCATGAACTACCCAACTCATTCATGGACATTGAGTGGATTCTCCACTAGGGTTGTAAAACACTTAGTCCTTTCGAATTTGATGTTTCAAAATAGATTTAACAATTCAATTAGCCAGATCGAAAAGTAAATGAAGTTCGAAATGGAAAATCATCACAATTTCTTTAACATTTTTATCACACATCAAATATACATCAACACTTCACCACATATCATTGCAAGAAGAAAGACAAAGAAATCTACTCAAAAATCATGAGGAAGATACAACAAAACATGGATTTTATATATAAAAACAAAGTCATACAAACACAAAATTAAATACAACTTATCTTTTTCTGTTCCATAAGCAAATCTCTTATAGTCCCTTTGAATCCTTTTCTCTATTCTCTTCAACACTGAATTCCCCTTAAGAATGGTAAGGAAGAAGCAATCCCTCACTATACTCCTTCTCCTACACTCCTTAGAAAAGAATCCTTCACAATAAAAACATCTACACACTTTCCTCACACTTACTATAAACCCTAACACACTCTCTTCACTCCTATCTAGCACACACAACTCTCTCTTACACCCACACCCACACACACACTCACACCACTTCTTTTGGCGTCCAAAATGGTATAAAATAAGTTAGAAACAAATTCCCCAAGATTTTTCCTCAAGAACCCCTTCAAAAAGTCATCCAAACACATTGAATTTGTGTTCCACTGACTTTAGGCACCAGTGGCCCTGGATAGGGCGCCGGCGGTGCTAGTCCGCCAAATAATTGTTTGAACTCTCTAGAATTGGACGCCGGTGGCGCCAGAAGCCAATTTTCTTCATTTTGCTCATTTTTTCTTCAAATTCGTTCCTTTTCGCTTCCTTTTGCTCCAATCACCTAAAATCATCATACCTACAGCAAAACATGAAAAATACATTCCTTTAAAGTGCAATATCACCAACAATGAGTAAAATTATATAGCAAAAACCTAATATATTTTTGGTGCATCAAAATAACCTAAACTTTACTAGTACTTGTCCTCAAGTAATCCTTTTGCTACATAAAAATATAACTCAAAGTAGTGAACTTCTCACTTATAGAATACTATGATTTTTTATTTAAAATGAATATAATGGCAAAACTCTTAGAAAGAAGTTTAGTAACTCATGTTAAAACTATAGGTATAAGAACATTCAGTAGTCAAGTCTAAGAGCTCTAATCTTCTATTCATTTTAGGATGAACCATAATTTATCACATTAAGGGTGCCTTAAAAGACTATATGAAAAAGAAGCTCATGCAATCTCTATTAGAAAGTAGGCTAATACTTCAATATAAATTCAGAAATGTAAATAAATTCTTCCTTTATGTTGATTCAAGTGAAGCCAATTTTTGATTAGGCATCTCCTTAAGCTTCTCCTCACATATATCTTTTTCTTCTTTTTCTTTTTCTCTTTTTCTTTTCTTTAGGATTGTTTTTCAATCCTTCTTTTCTTTCTTTTCCCTCTTTTTTATGTGAAGATTACTATATCTGGATAGCTTGTAATGGCTTTTAACTTCACACTCCTCTTTCTAGAGTTTAAACTTGAAACACCTCCTTACTTTATAAATATATATCAACTTTATAATTCATCACAAAAATCATAATCCTTTATTCACACATAGTTCTTTAAGCCTCTTAATATTTCAAAAAAATAGCTTCTTTACTTTAAATAGTCAACTATAATCAAATCCTTTCATACTAAATATCTCACCCTATAAAATAAACCTTTATTACTAAAAACTTTCATCCAAATCTACCATAATATTTAAGTGAAATAAAAAATTTAGTTATCTAAAGTTAGGTTCAACTACCAAAAGTTATGCTAATAATTATTTGAAAATATATTAATTGAGAACAAATAAATGTTAATACTTTTGGCCTCCCCCAAACTTAATTTTCAATAAATTTGAAATGGTAAAGAGTAAAAGAAAAATAACTTTTTAGTGCTGGGATTTTGAAATCTTTTGAAGCTATGCTGGTATTAATCAAAATTAAGCTAGCAAGCATAAAACAGTTAGAAGCAGTGATATATATATAACATTAAACATTTGCTAGGGTGAAGAAATATACAATTTCAATTCAAATTACTAAACAACTAACACGGAGTTCATTACATTTTCATTTTTTAACACAAATACATCAACAAATTACATAAAACATAGAAAAGAAAATAACTAATACAAACAGTACTACAACACACAACAGAAAACAGAAATCATAGTACTACCAAACATCATCACCAACTTCATCAGCAGGATCAGGTCGGTACGGAACATAGCTGGGGCAGGTAGGAAATATCACTCTAGTGTCTCCCCTCATAAATCTGACCTGAGCATCATGATAGGCAATATCATACTCGACTCTCCTCCTCATGTAATCTTCATTTACATTACTTCTAGCCTCAAATACATCCATTTTGCTATGAAGTCTATCCATACTTACACTCTGGATTCTCAACTACTCTATAACATTAGATAGTGTAGGTGGCTTAGATGTAGATGAAATGTCCTGGCTGGTAGTAGGAATATCAGTACCCCTACTCTCTCCTCTCCCTACCACATGAGACTCATAAGTCCTAATAATAGTCTTGGTAATAGGTGATCCATCTTAAAATTACCTAAAATTTTATATCATTTTTAACTAATATTTTAAAGATATTACGCTTTAATGAAAGGTATTTCTTATGTTTTTGGTTGCAGGTACAAGAAAATGAGTTTATAAAGAAAAAGAGTCAAAAAGGAGCAAAAATGGTTCTAGTGAAGAAAATAAGAAGAAAAGGGTTGATTCTGGTGCCTAAGAGCTAGATCTGGTGCCCAAGCGCTA
Organism: Papilionanthe hookeriana x Papilionanthe teres; assembly: GCA_022702705.1. Lineage (NCBI taxonomy): Eukaryota > Viridiplantae > Streptophyta > Magnoliopsida > Asparagales > Orchidaceae > Papilionanthe > Papilionanthe hookeriana x Papilionanthe teres. The sequence continues at coordinate 21,638,529 of CM040432.1, read as the reverse complement.
GACTCAACAGTAAAATCTAGAGAATTCTTGGACGATTTTATGACGGTTATTGATACCTCAGAAGTAATCTAGAAATCTCTAAAAAAATTCCCATATGTTATAAATAAGATACATTGAATATAGAGACAGGGAATCAGTTTCTCAACGAAGAGGTGTGACTCAAAACCTAAAGTGAAGCATCCATTCGCGCAGGAAACCGGCACCTAGGTGCCAGATCTGGTTTCTAGGCGCCACAGTTAATTTATAGAGTATTCATTGAATGTGGAAGAATTTTGAAGAGATGCCTGAAGTAACCCCTGGTCATTTTTGAAGCTCTATAAATATAGAATGATTCTATAGCAAAAGAGGTTTTTGGGTGTGTATAGGCGTTGTAGAAGTGAAAGAGGCGTGTTTTCTCATTTAGTTAAAGAGTGTGGAGTGTTATTTACTTTACTTTAGTGAGAGTCTAGAGTGTTTTAGTGTGATTGCTAGGGTTGGAGTCTTGTAAAAGTCAGTCAGAGTCAGAGAAACTTCAAAGGATTGCTTGGATATCATTCCAGATAAGTATTTATAACTTGGTTCTTAAGCTTTGTACTTTGAATTTAAATTATATAAATATGGTTTGTGGTGTGACTCCTATGCTTTCTGAGTAGTCTTCTTCTCTTTCTCCCTACGAATATGAATTAATTTAATAAAGGATTTATTTTAGTTTTGAGAACTTCTCTTTTCTTCTTCCATAATTTGTGATAATACTTTACCTGATCTACATTTACACTACAAATTGGACTCTTGTATTGTTAAAATCTATGGAGAATTCTTAAGATCTGACCGTGGGCTAAGAGTTCTTAACGTGTATGTATCACATTTATCTTGGAAAGGTAGATGGTAAATCCTTGAAGGGGGAGGTGCGAATAAATAGGGAGATAATCTTTGAAGTACATAGAATTGAATATGTTTTTAGAGTGACAGGCTAAATTCTTTCAAATTCATTTAAGAAGAGGTGACGGGTCACTAGTAAGCCCTACCATATGCACCCTTGGAGGAATCTAGAAGTGAGAGCCTAGAATTCATCCTTACTACTAACAATACATCCTGATCGAATCTTTAAAAACTAGCCAATGTTCTTTATGTATGGACCAAAGGTTAAAGAATATATATGCCTTTATTTATCATAATACCTCATTCTCAAAGTTCTCAAGCTAATTTAGATGTTTACTAATCATAAGATATTTCGTATGGGAAAGAATTTTGTTTATTGTGTTAAAGCATTTAAATTACCTTCTTACTTACAATTGCTACTTAAGTAACTTACAGATTTTTACTTTTAGTTGATTAGCTTTTAAATAGATTTTCTTCTTTCTTTCTTAATTTTACTTAGCTTTCCCCGTGGGATCGATATTTAGGGATTTTAAAAAGAAAGCCCTATATTACTTGAAATGATACTTCTACTTGTGTAGTACCCCTAGTTTACGATTTATATTTATTTATAAAAACTTTAATCTTTAATTATTGTACATTATCCACTTAATCTAATTTGGGGTCAAGTTTGGCCATAATATTATAAGCTATTTTACTTGCGTAATTGCGGTTGGGTCAAATTTTTGGCTTCGTTGTCGGAGACTAAACATAAATTAAAAAAGATAGATAATTTTTTTATATGCATATTTTTAAAAAAATATATTTTTGTGTTATTATTAAATAAAAATATTTTCTAATTTCTTTTATGCGAAGTTCAGAATCTGAAGGATTAATACCCTATAATTCTGAATTAGAACGCACTGTAAGAAAAATTAGAAGAGAAAAACAATTTCATAATTTGCAAGAAATGGCTAATATACCTCGAAATAATATGGAACAAAATATTGTAGAAAATAATCATCAAAATTTACAAAGACCCTTAAGAGAATATGCTAACCCTACAGCTGATGAAATTCATTTAAGCATTCAAATACCCGTTGTAGCAGCAAATTCATTTGAACCTAAACCTGCAATTATACAAATGGTCCAAAATAATCAGTTTGGAGGATCTCCTACTGAAAATCTTAATTTACACATTGCTAGTTTTCTAGAACTTTGTGCCACTTTCAAGTATGATAATGTTTCTTATGATGCTATTATGCTTAGACTTTTTCCTTTTTCCTTAAGTGATAAGGCTAAGATGTGGCTAAATTCGTTAGCAACAGGATCTATTAAAACTTTGGGAGAAATGGCTCAAAAATTTCTAGCTAAGTATTTTCAGTCATCTAAAACAATAAAACTTAGAAATGATCTCATTTACTTAATTTGAAGGAGAAAAGATTTATGAAGCATGGGAACGATTTAAAGAACTTCTTAGAAAGTGGCCACATCATGCTTTACCAGATCGGTTAATTAAAAAAACATTATATAATGGATTAATAGGTTCTCTTAGATCTATAGTAGATGCTGTTGCTAGTGGTTCCTTAATGGTTAAGTCATTTGATGAAGCTTATGTTTTATAGAGGAAATGTCAACTAATAATTTTCATTGGCCTTCTGATAGAGTAAATACTAAAAGAGTGGCTGGTATTTAAGAAAATGAAGCCTTTTCTATTTTATTTTCTCAAGAGACTCCAATATCTATGAAATTGGATAATTTGTCTCAATTATCACATTTAAGTAATGATAATTCAAAAAGTACTGATGAATATCAAACTTTAGGAACATTGCAAGCTATCGCTAGCAAAACTAATTACCCATATTCCAATTATTATAAGCCAGGTTGGAAAGATCACCTTAACTTAAATTGGAATAATGCAAATCCACAATGGCGGAATAACCAATCTAACTCAATTAGAAATTGGAATAATCAAGGTAATTCTAACTATCGACCTTCTTATCCTCCTGGTTTTAATAATAAGTAATTTAAGGAAAAGAAATTGTCTATAGAAGAATTAATTTTACAAATGGGTAGTCAGTTGCAAAGTTAAAATGCTACGATAAGAAATATTGAAAATCAAATGGGGCAAATTGCAAATGAAATTAACAACATACCACAAGGAACACTTCCAAGCACTTTTGAAGTAAATCAAAGAGAAAATGGAAAAGACCAAGACAAAATAAAAGTTGTATTACTTAGAAGTGGAAAAGAACTAAGGGATGGAAAAGAAAATAAAATCCAAAAAGAGACTGAAGTGATAGAAGTTGAAAAACCTAAGGAAATAATCTCTGAAGAAGAAAAACAATTTCTATCTCAAGATGAATTTGAAAAACCCCCACCCCCATTTCCACAATGACTGAAACAACAGAAATTGGATCAACAATTTTCAAAATTTTTTGAGGTGTTTAAAAAGCTTACCATTGATATCCCATTTGCTAAAGCTTTGGTGCAAATGCCTAAGTATGCTAAATTTATAAAATATATTCTTAACAAGAAAAGAAAATTTGAAGCTTATGAAACTATTGCACTAAGTGAAAAATATAGTGTAATCATTTAGAACAAGCTTCCTCAAAAGCTTAAGGATCCTGGAAGTTTTACTATACCTTGTGCTATAAGAGATAGATTTCATGGAAAAGCCTTATGCTATTTAGGAGGAAGTGTTAACTTCATGCCCTTATCCATCTTTAAGAGGTTAGATTTAGGAAAAATATCTCCTACAACTATAACCTTACAATTAGCAGATTGATCTACTCAGCCTGGAGGAATGATAGAAAATGCATTGGTAAAGGTGGATAAATTCAATTTCCCTGTAGATTTTATAATTCTGGATATGGAAGAAAATAAAGAGAATCATATAATTTTAGGAAGACCTTTTTTTGCTACAGGACGTGCTATGATAGATGTACAAAAAGGGGAGTTAACCATGAGAGTTAATGATCATAATGTAACATTTAATATTCTTAAATCAATGAGTTATCCTAATAAGGAGAAGTGTTACAGAATAGATATCTTTGACTACATGATAGCACAACATTATCAAGAAAAATTTTCAGATCATTTCTAAAGAAGAAGAGTTTTCAAACACTGAATATTTAAATAAAGAAAGTGATTCTGAAGAAGATATAAAAGATATTCATTAAATTAATGAAAATTGGTAAATATTGGATACAACTGAAAGTAATGAATTCAAACCATCAATTGAAAATGTGATACACCTAAAATATATATTATTTTTATGCACATTTTTATACCTATGTTTAATGATATTGCACTTTAATGGAAGGTATTTTGTGTTTTTCTTTCAGGTATGATGAAAATGGATGGTCATGATGAAAGGAGCAAAATTTGATCAAATTTGGAGCAAAAAAACGAAAAATCAAAATTTTGGCACTGGCGGCTAAGCGCCGCTAGGCCGACCCATAGCCGCCACAGTTATAAATCAAACTTCAATTAGATTTTTGGCGAAAAATTCAAAAGGGAATGGATGCAACTCTTGGTGGTAAAGTCCATAACTTCCTTTGGGCGGCAAATTTGAATGAAGGTGTGTGTTCCTTGGTAGATACATGGAATCTAGACACATTTTGAAGATACACCAAGGCACCTTTTGGTTCACTATTTAAAGAGAGTCTTAGAAGTGAAGAAGTGAAGAATTGAAGAGGCTCTTCAATGTATTTTGAAGAGAGGAATTTAGGAGATTCTTCCACTGCATTTTAACTTTTTATTTAGAGTATGAGTAGAGAGTTTAAAGGAGAAAAGGGTCGGAGTTAAGGGTTCTTCTCCCACTTCTTTTCTTTCTTTTAGTTTAGTTTTTATTAAAGTCTGAAGTCTGTATTCTGAGTCAACAGAGTTTGGAGACTTGCTCTGAGGAGTAGTTTAGCGAAGAGTCAAAGTTTCAGTGGAACTTCCTTAGTCTTGTGGAGAGGATTTTCAGATAAGTGTTTACTTTTATTTAGTTTATTAATACTTGCTTTCGTTTATTATTTTCATATTGTTTTTAATTTCAAATCAATGTGTTTTTGTATTTTCCCAATGCATTCTGAGTAGTTTACTTTATCTTTTTCTTTCTTAAAATGGAGAAGTAATTAATTTAAAGAGAATTGTTGTGGAAAGTATCGGTGTTTAAAAGTTGGAAGAAGTTGTGAAGATTGATTCTGAGAACTTTGTGTACTTCTTAATTTGGCCTGTTAAGTTGTAAAATTTCTTGAGATTATGTAAGATCCAATGCGGTATTATCTCATTAAAGTTAATCACATGCAATTATATGGGTGAGAACTGTAGTCCATATAAGTGAATGTAATATTAGAAGATATTTTTATAGAAGGGAGTAAAATTAGAGGATTTTAGAGTGACAGGCTAAAACCCCCTAATTTGGTTTGAAGTATTGAGTTTTTTTTATGAGAAGTTAGCCCCCAGGTGGTAGGAATCAAGGGAACTCTAGAGTGAGAGACTGGTATCTTCCCTGCCTAACCATATTCAAAATAATATAAATTTCAAATTAACCTACCAAGTAAGGGTAAAGAACACATTTGTTTCTATCTGTCACAACAAAATTTAAATACTTTCACAATAATACTTTAAGAATTATTAATACTCATGAATGGAGAGAAAAAGATATTTTAGTTAATAGTATTTTTACATCTAGTGTTGTTAGTTTTTGAAACCTTTACTTTCATTGCTTAGCATTTTATTAAGAAAATTTCAAAAGATAAATTAACTTTCTAAAACTTTTCAAAATCATGACATACTATTTCAAAAACAATTAAAGAAAGTGAAAAGATAATTTTCTAAATTCCTTGAAAGATTTTCAACTTTTCCCTGTGGGTTCGATATCTCGGGGCTTAATCAGAAAGTCCTATATTACTTGATAAACAATACGTATACTTGCGTAGTATCCCATATTATGAAATCATTATTTTCATATCTTAAATCATCAGCGCACTTATATCCGGCAGGACCAAGTTTGTGGCAGTCGTTGCACTTATATCTATCGGGGATCACCCGCGGTTTTCAATTATTTTCCAAAAGAATTATGTGCATACAAATTGAAGGACTGATTCCTTTAATATCAGCAATTGTCCATCCAAAAGCTTTCTTGTGCTTCTTTAGAATTTCAAGCAAACTCTCTTCTTCTTTTTCAGTAAATTGAGAGGAAATTATAACAGGGCAAGGTTGAGGATTCACCTAGAAAAACATACTTCAAAATGATCAGGAAGCATTTTTAACTCAAGTTCAGGAGGTTTTTCAATTGATGGACCATAAGATTCATCTTTCTCAGTCATATCCAAAAATTCAAAACTTTCACAAACATACTTTAAATCTTCTTCTTGAAAATCTTCAGAATCAAATAACTCCTCTTCTTGCTTATATTTAAATTCTTCTCTTTCAGCTTTCTCTTCATAAGTTGATTTGAAATGACATTCACTTAAATATTCGATAACATCCATCCTAAAACACTCATCTTCTTTACCTCTTGCAAGATATTTCATTGATTTTGAAATATTAAATGTAATAATCTGATCAATAACCCGCATCGTTAATTCCCCTTTTTGCACATCAATCATGGCTCTGCCTGTAGCTAGAAAAGGTCTCCCCAAAATTATGGGTATCTCTTTATCTTCCTCCATATCTAACACAATGAAATCCACGGGAAAAATAAATTGATCCACTTTTACCAAAACATCTTCTATAACTCCTTTAGGATATGTGATCGAACGATCTGCTAATTGCAGAGTTACAGTAGTTAGGGTTATTTCTCCTAGTCCCAGTCTTTTGAATATTGATAGAGGCACAAGGTTAATGCTTGCACCCAAATCACATAAAGCTTTTCCATAGAATCTTTCTCCGATTGCACATGGAATTGTGAAACTACCAGGATCTTTGAGTTTTTTAGGAAGCTTTTTCTGAATTATCGCACTGCACTCCTCACTAAGTGCAACAGTTTCATCTTCTTCAAACTTCCTCTTTTTATTAAGAATATCCTTTATAAATTTCGCATAGCTTGGAATTTGTTCTAGGGCTTCAGCAAATGGAATATTAATGATAAGCTTCTTTAATATCTCCAAAAATTTTGAAAATTGCTTATCCAACATGTGTTGACGAAGTCTCTGAGGAAATGGAGGTTGTGATTTTTCTAAATCAACCTTAGGCGGAGAAATAGGTCTTTCAAAACCTTTTGGAACGTCCTCTTTAGGTCTTTCAATCTCTTCTTTCTCTACTTCAGTTTCTTTTTGAACTCTACCTTCCAATTCTTTTCCACTTCTCAGTTGAATTGCTTTCACTTGTTCTTTATTTTTTTCTCTTGGATTCACTTTAGTATTACTTGGAAGCATTCCTTGGGATCTATTACATAAGGCATTTGCAATTTGTCCCAATTGATTTTCAATATTTCTGTGATACTACTTCTTCCATAGACAACTTCTTCTCCTTATTTCGTAAAACATTGTTATAGCCTGAAGTATAAGTTAATTTATAATTATTATTACCATGGTTGTTCCAATTCCCCAATGGGTTTACTTGGGTGCTCCCCCATTGTTGATTAACACCACCTTGATTATTGTTATTCCTGTTAAAATTTGGATGATTCTTCCAACCTATGTTATAATAATTGGAATATGGGTTATTAGGTTTGACTATAGCATTCATAGTTTCTGGTGAAGAATAAGAATCAACCATTTGGCCTAATGAATTTTCTTCAATCATGAGATTTGGCTGAGAAAAATTCATCCCAAATTGGTCTATCTTCCTTGATACAGCAGCAACTTGTTTTGCTAACATTGTAAAAGCATTATTTTCATAAACACTGGCTACCTTTTTAGGATTTAACCTTTCAGAAGGCCATTGAAAATTATTAGTAGCTATTTCTTCAATTAAAGCATAAGCATCAGAAAATGGTTTAGACGTTAATGCTCCACCAACAGTAGCATCGATGATTGATCTAAGAGATCCAACTAATCCATTATAAAAAGTTTGAATTATTAACCAATCTGGTATCGCATGATGTAGACATTTCCTAAGGAGATCTTTAAATCTTTTTCATGCTTCATATATTGATTCTCCTTCAAACTGACAAAAAGATGTCATATCATTTCTCAACTTAGCAGTCTTAGATGGTGGAAAATATTTAGCAAGGAATTTTTGTGACAGTTCACCCCAAGTTCTAATTGATCCAATGCTAACGAATGTAACCACATTTTAGCTTTATCCCTTAGTGAGAAAATAAAAAAGTCTAAGTTTATTAGCATCATCCGAAACACCATCATATTTAAAAGTAGCACACAACTCTAGAAAATTAGTAAGATGCAAATTAGGATCTTCAGTTGTTGCTCCCCGAAACTGATTATTAGACACCATTTGGATAATAGCAGGTTTAAGCTCAAAAGAATTAGCAGCTACAGCAGGGTTTCGAATACTAGCACGAAGTTCATCTAATGTAGGGTTAACATAATCTCTTAAAGGTCTTAATTCTTAATGGATGCCAACATTTTGATTTTGATGATTTGTCATTTCTTGAATATTTTTATCTTTTTTGTATTTTTATTTTTTTTTATTTTTCTGATAGTTCTTTCTAATTCAGAATCGTAAGGCACAAGTCCTTCAGAACCTGAACTACACATACAATAATAAAACAAAACAAAATACAACACACTAACAAAAACAAAGAAAAGTAAAAATTTATAATTTCTTAATTCTCTTTAAGATGCAATTTAAATTAATTTTCCCAGGCAACGACGCCAAAAACTTTATCCCTGATAAATGCAACGGTGCCAAAAATTTGGTACCGTCTGGTAAATGCGCTGATGATTTAGATATGAAACTTATGATTTTATAATATGGGATACTATGCAAGTATATGCATCATTTATCAATTAATATAGGACTTTCTGATTAAGCCCAGAGATATCGAACCCACAGGGAAAATGTGAAATCTTTAAAGGAATCAGAGAAATTATCTTTTTACTTTCTTTAATTGTTTTCGAAAAAGTATGTCTTTATTTTGAAAAGTTTTGAAGGTTGATATGTCTTTTGAAATTTTCTTAATAAAATGCTAAACAAGAAATTAAAATTATAATAACTAATAACACTAGATATAAAATACTATTAACTAGAATATCTTTTTCTTTCCTTTCATGAAGTAGTAATAATTCCTAAAGTATTGTTGTGGAAGTATTCAAATTTTTGTTGTGACAGATAGAAGCAAATGTGTTCTTTACCCTTACTTGGTTCTATAAAGAACATAGGTTAATTTGAAATTTATATTATTTTGAACATAGTTAGGCAGGGAAGATACCAGTCTCTCACTCTAGAGTTCCCTCGATTCCCACCACCTGGGGGCTAACTTCTCATAACAAAACTAAAAACTTCAAACCAAATTAGGGGGTTTTAGCCTGTCACTCTAAAATCATCTAATTTTACTCCCTTTTATAAAAATATCTTCTAATATTACATTCAATTATATAGACTACAATTCTCACCCATATAATTTCATGTGATTCTTACTAACTTTTATGAGACAATACCACATTGGATCTTACATAATCACAAGAAATTTTATAACTTAACAAACCAAATTAAGAAGTAAACAAAGTTTTCAGAATCAATCTTCACAACTTCTTCCAACTTTTAAACACTTATACCTTCCACAACAATTCTTTGTAAATTAATTACTTCTCCATTTATGAAAGAAAAAGATAAAGTAAACTACTCAGAATGCATTGAGAAAATACAAAAACACATTGATTTAAAATTAAAAATAATAAGAAAGATAACAAACTAAAGTAAGTATTAAAATAAAGATTAAAAGTAAACACTTATCTGAAAATCCTCTCCACAAGACTAAGGAAGTTCCTCTGAAACTTTGACTCTTCGCTAAACTACATCTCAGAGCAAGTCTCCCAACTCCGTTGACTCAGAATACAGACTTCTGACTTTAATAAAAACTAAATTAAAAGAAAGAAATGAAATGGGAAGAAGAATACTTCACTCCGACCCTTTTCTCCTTTCTACTCTCTACTCCTAGTCTAAATAAAAACTTTTAAAATGCAGTGGAAGAACAATGGAAGTACTCTCCAAAATACAGTGGAAGAGTCTCGTCAAATTGCCTCCACTAAATCTTTCCTAAGACTCTCTTTAAATAGTAAACCAAAAGGTGCCTTCGTGTCTCTTCAAAATGTGTCCAAATTTGATGTATCTACCAAGGAACGCACCACTTCATTCAAACATGCCGCCCAAAGGAAGTTATGGACATTACCACCAAGAGTTACATCCCATCCCCTTTGAAATTGGTGCCAAATCCATTTGAATCTCAATTTTTAACTGTGGCGGCTAAGCACCGGCCCAGCGGCGCTTAGTCGCCAGTGCCAATTTTTTTTTTTCATTTTTTTGCTCCAAATTTGATCCAATTTCGATCCTTTCATCATGACAATCCATTTTTATCATACCTGCAAGAAAAACACAAAATACCTTCCCTTAAAGTGCAATATCATTAAAAATAGGTATAAAAATGTGCATAAAAATACTATATATTTTAGGTGTATCACAAAGCTCCAAAACTTTTTCTAAATTATTCAGACATATGTCAAATGAAGTTCTAAATACAGAAAAATCATCTATGAATACTTCTATTCCATTATCAATCAGATTACTAAAAATAGACATCATGCATCTTTGAAACGTTGTAGGTGCATTACATAATCCGAAGGGCATTCTTCAAAAAGAAAAAGTTACGTAAGGGATAGAAAATGTAGTCTTCTCTTACTCCTCATGAGCAATAGGTATTTGATGATAACCAGCATATCCATCCAAAAATTAAAAGTACTTGTGTCTGGCATGTTTATCCAACATTTGATCTAGAAAAGGAAGAGGAAAGTGAACTTTCCTGGTGGCAGCATCTAATTTTCTTTAGTCAATACAAATTCACCAACCATTAATTTGTCTTGTTGGTACAATTTCATTTTTTTCATTCACATCAAAAGTCAGTCCTCCCTTCTTAAGAACACAATGAATTGGACTTATCCATGCACTGTCTGAAATTTGGTGAATAATTCCAGCATCAAGCCATTTTAAAATTTACTTCTTAACTACTTCCTTTATCATTCGTATTAGTCTCCTTTGTAGATCAGCTCTAGGTTTATTTTTTTCATCCAACTAAATTTTGTGCATACAGATCAAAGGACTGATTCCTTTAATATCTGCTAAGGTCCAACCAAAAGCCTTTTTGTATCTTTTTAAAGTCTCTAATAATTTATGTTCTTGATGTTCATTCAAGTTCGAAGATACAGGTAAGGTAGATGATTCTTCTAAGAACATATATTTCAAATGATTAAGAAAAATTTTATCTCAACTTCAGGAGGTGTATTATATATGGAATTAAACTTTTATCGTCACTTTCCATAGTATCCAACATTTCAAAGCTTTCCTGAACATAGTCTAACTCTTCATTCTCCATATCATCAAAATAATTTTCTATTTCACTTTCATCCTCACACTCCACATTTTCATATTCTAATTTCTCTTCTAACACTTCTTTAAAATGATCATCGCTCAAATAATCACAGATTTCCATTTGAAAGCATTCATCATCTTTTTCTGCTAAGGAATATTTCATAGATTTCAGAATATTAAAGGTAACCTCTTGATCATTAACCCTCATAGTTAATTTTCCTTTTTGAACATTAATCATAGCTCTCTCAGTAGCAAGGAATGGTCTTCCCAAAATAGTTGGAATTTATTTATCTTCCTCCATATCTAATACAATAAAATCCACAGGAAAGATAAATTTATCCACTTTCACTAACACATCTTCCACTACTCCCTTAAGATAAGTAATGGAACGATCAGCCAACTGAAGAGTCACAAATGTAGGTGAAATTTCTCCTATTCCCAATCTTTTGAATTTTGATAAAGGCATAAGATTAATACTAGCTCCTAAGTCACATAAAGCTCTTCCGAAAAATTTCTCAACTATAGCACACAGGATAGTGAAACTACCAGGGTCTTTAAGTTTTTCGGGAAGCTTCTTCTGAATAATTGCACTACACTCTCTACTAAGTACATCACTCTCGTGATCTGTGAACTTTCTTTTCTTTTTAAGAATATCCTTCATAAACTTCGCATAATCAAGCATCTGCTCTAATGCTTCAACAAAGGGAATATTTAATGTTAATTTCTTAAGAATTTCTAAAAATTTCGTAAATCTATTATCCCTATTTTGATTTTTTAATCTTTGAGGAAATGGAGAAGGTGGTTTTTCAATAGTAATCTTCATTGGTTCAAGCGTATATCCTAAGTCTGGATATATCTTATTAGAACCTTTTTTAATATTCACTTTCTCTTTCTAACTTCAACTTCTTTTTACACTCTTGTTTCTAATTCATTTACACTCCTTAATAGAATAGCCTTGATTTGCTTCTTATTTTGATTTTTTGGATTGATCTCCTCATTGTAGGGAAGAGCTCTAGTTAAGCACGGTGAAAATATGTCTAAATTGATTCTCAATATTCTTAATCTTAACACCTTGAGCTTGTAATTGATTACCCATGTTCATCATTAATTCTTCATTGGACAACTTCATTTCCTTAAATTGTGGGTTACTATTAAAGCCAGATAGATAAGAAAGTATATAATTGGTGTTTCCTTGGTTTTTTTAAATTTCTAACTGGGTTAATAGGATTGTTTCCCCATTGCATGTTAACAGTAGCATTGTTGTTATTGTTCCAGTTAAAATTCAGGTGATTCTTCTAACCAGGATTATAATAGTTCGAATAAGGATTGTTGGGTCTATTATTTATAGCATTCAAGGTCTCATGAGGTGTTTGAGATTCTATTATCTATCCTACTTAATTTTTCTCTAACACTAGAAGTGTTTGAGAATAATTCATTTTGTATTGATCTATTTTCATCGAAAGGGAAGCAATTTGAGAGACAATCATAGTTAGAGCATCAGAATCATGAATAATAGCTACTCTCTTAGGATTTACCTGTTCAAAGGGCTATTGAAAATTATCAGTAGCCATCTCTTCTATTAATGAATATGCTTCATCAAAATGTTTTGACATTAATGATCCACCAGCAGTAGCATCTATAATCGATCTTAAAGATCCCACTAATCCATTATAAAATGATTGAATTATTAACCAATCTGGTAAAGCATGATGTGAACATTTCCTAACGAGAACATTGTCAAATCCTAGGCTTAGTCACTAAATCTGAGGTTAGGATGGGAGGATACTGGTTATCACTTCAGAACTCCCACTTCCCTTCACCTGAAGGCTAACCCTACCTTTAGTTACCAAACATTAGAACCAAATTGGCGATTTCAACTTATCAATCTAAAACATCCAATTCGATACCTGTTAAACCATATTTCCATATTTATTTGCACTCAATTTCCATGAACTACGAAACTCATTCATGGACATTAAATGGATTCTCTACTATGGTTGTAAAACACTTAGTCCTTTCGGATTTGATGTTTCACAACAGATTTTAACAATTCAATTGGCCATATCAAAAATTAAATGATGTTTGAAATCCAAAACCATCACAATTTATTTAACATTTTTATGGGACATCAAATCTACATTAACACTTCACCACATCTCATTGCAAGAAGAAAGACAAAGAAATGTACTCAGAACTCATGAGGAAGATACAAAAAATATGGATTTTTTATATAAAAGCAAAGTCATACAAACACAAAAGTAAATACAACTTTTCTCTTTCTCTTCCCCAAGCAAATCTTTTTTAGTTCCTTTAAATCCTTTTTTCTCTTCTCTTCAACACTAAATTCCCTCTTTAGAATGCTAAGGAAGAACCAATCTCTCACTTTACTCCTTATCATAAACTCCTTAGAGAAGAATCCTTCATAATACAAAACTTCTACACACTTTCCTCACACTTACTATAAACCCTAACACACTCTCTTCTCTCCTCTCTAACATCACTCCTCTATCTTACACCCACACCCACTCACACACACTCACACCACTTCTTTTGGCATCCAAAATGGTCTAAAATAAGTTAGAAACAAATTCCCCAAGAGTTTCTTCAAGCACCCCTTCAAAAAGTCATCCAAATACATTGAATTTGAGTTTCATGGACTTTGGGCGCTGGCAGTGCTGGATAGGGTACCGGCGGCGCTGGTCCGTGATGCAATGGGACTTTATATATGCTTTTAAATACAAGAATTTGATATCACTTTTTAGAATATTTAATTCCTGGAAAATGGCTTCAAAAACTTGATGTGCGATGTTTACTTTTACTTATGAATTTATATTTAGATTTTATAATAATTATTGTAAAAGTCACAATTTTAAATGCAAGTATACGTATCATTCAAGTAATACAGGGCTCTAGTGGAGTCCTGGTTATTGATCCCACAGGGATAGTGTTTTTATAAAAAGTAAGAAATGTAAGAAATATTTTTGAATTTTTAAAATATATATATATTACTTTAAAAACAAAAATATTTAACATTTTTTGCGTAGTTCTGGAGCTGAAGGATTACTACCTTTCGATTCTAAATTAGAAAGAATAATTAAAAGAATTAAAAAAGGAAAAAAAATTCAAAACATCAAGAAATGGCTAACTTACATAACAATAATCAAAATCCAATCGAAATTAATGAACAAAATATTTATAAACCATTAAGGGAATATGCAAACCCTACAGCTGATGAACTTCATGTTAGTATTCAAATGCCAGATGTAGATGCTAATTCTTTTGAGCTTAAACCTTCTATTATTCAAATAGTTCAAAATAATCAATTTAGATGAACACCTAATGAGGATCCAAATTTACATCTTACTAGTTTTTTTAGAAATTTGTGCTACCTTTAAATATAATAATGTTTCTGATGATGCTATTAGGCTTAGACTCTTTCCTTTTTCCTTAAAAGATAATGAAAAGATGTGGCTTAATTCATTAGCAACTTATTCTATTAAAACTTGGTCAGATATGGCACAAAAATTCCTTGCAAAATATTTTCCTCCTTTTAAAACTGCTAAATTGAGAAATGATATTACTTCATTTATGCAATTTGATGGAGAAACAATTTATGAAGCTTGGGAATGATTTAAAGAACTATTAAGAAAATTTCCTCATCATGCTTTACCAGATTGGTTAATCATTCAAACATTTTATAATGGACTTATTGGATCACTTAGATATATTATTGATGTTGCTGCTGGTGGTTCTTTAATGGCTAAGACATTTGATGAAGCCTACACTTTAATTGAAGAAATGGCTAATAATAATTTTCAATGGCCTTCTGAAAGGGTTAATCCTAAAAGAATGGCCAGTATTCAAGATAATGAAGCCTTTCCTATTTTAGCTTCACAAGTGGCTGCGATATCTAAGAAATTGGATAATTTTACTATTAACATATCGCATGTAAGTAGTGATAATTCTGCAAAATTCTGATGATTCTCAAACAATGGAACTTTGCAAGCTATTGCTAGTAAAACTAATAACCCTTATTTTAATTACTATAATCCTGGTTGGAAAAATCATCATAATTTTAATTGGAGTAATGGACATCAACAATGGAATAATAATCAAGTTAATCCAAATTGGAACAATCAAGGAAATTCAAACTATAGACCAACTTACCCTCCTCGTTATAACAATCCGTAGAAAAAGTTGTCTGTAGAAGAATTGATCTTGCAACTAAGCAATCAGCTACAAAGTCAAAACACTGTTATTCGTAATATTGAGAATCAGATGGGTCAAATCGCTAATTTCATTAATTACAGACCTCAAAGAACACTACCTAGCAATGTCAAAATCAATCCTAAAGAATTTGGAAAAGAACATAAACAAGCAAAAGCTGTACAACTTAGACGTGGAAAGGAATTAAAAGAGAAAACATGGAATGAGATTAAAAAAGAGAAAGAAGTTGAAGAGATTGAAAAACTTAAAGATACCCTTTCTGCAAGTAAAGAACAAACTATAGTACCTATTGATGAGGAAGTTGAAAGACCACCACTACCTTTTCCTCAAAGACTAAAATAGCAGAAGCTTGACCATCAATTTTCTAAGTTCTTTGAAATTTTTAAGAAACTTACCATCAATATTCTTTTTGTTGAAGCTTTGGAGCAAATGTCAAGCTATGCAAAATTTATGAAGGATATTTTAAGCAAGAAGAGAAA